>VZTM01004347.1:217725-242429 GCA_013400555.1 Jacana jacana
CGCTCGCCTGCCTGCGGCCGGCCGCGGAAACGGGGCTGCTGCCGTCGGAAGGGCAGGGCCCTGCAGGTAACGCGGCAGGGAGAGCCCTGGCCCGGCCCTCGACCTGCGGGCAAGGCCCGGCGCCACACACCGCGGGTACTGCCGTGGGCTGAACTGCCCGCCTGGGCTCTCCGCGGAGGCCTAGCAAATAGCGCCTTCTGGGCAAGGAAGACCAGAGACTGCTGAAAGGTAGTGTTTATTACCAGTCCCAGTCCCGAGCTGGTAACCTATAGGCTCAACCCAGCTCACAGAGAGCTTTTATCTGGCCCCGGAAATGCCTAGAAAAAGAGACTTCTCCAAATTACTCGGGAGTGGTTTAGACAGGCCACAAAAGAACAGACACCTGAATTGGCTCTGCATACGACAGCCGGGCTCCAATTAGACTTAGCAGCAGAGATACACACCGCGTGAACAGAATCACTCCCATTGCAGGCAAAGGTCTGAGCATGGTGAGAGGGTCTATCTGATCCTCCCTGGGCCCACAAGGAGCACTGCTAAATCCAAGCTAGTAAACTTGATGGACTCAAGCTTTGTGCCATGAATTCAGGTCTGCCAACGCAGCACGTCCCATCCTGCCACAGCACACCTGTGTTACCAGACGTTTTCTACTATTAGGCACTGTGATTCCCCTGTTCCTTTGGAAAGTGGGTGGTGGATTGCACAGTCACCTTGTTATCCAGGAGCATGCAGAAGTGATCAAGCTTCGATGCAGAACACTGGAAAAGCACTGCTCACTCCGACGTGTGTTTCAAGCACCCTGCCACAATTTATTGTTTCCATTAGAAAAGTAGCTAGTAATCTGAAAATGGATCTAGAAGCCATTGTTCTAGATACTACACTTGACACATAGTAAAAAGAAAGCTCATGCCCTGCAGAGCTTGCAGGGAGAGTAGGTTGAGCGAGTTCTCAGGGGACCCGATGAGAGAGCTGTGCAGGTTTTTTCAGGTCCCATAGACATGTTGCACCAGTGCAAACAAACCTGCCCGAGCACTTTCTAAAAGCCAAGCATGCAAACAGGCAGGTCCAAACAAAAAGGCTGAAGCTTTAACCTACCTTGAACCTCTTTGCTTCCTTCTAACAAGTCCTCCCGATTCTGAACGACCTCTCAGTTCTCCACAGAAGCCAGGATCGCAGCTGGCAGGAACACAGCATCTCTCCCGAGCAAGCCAGCAAACAGCAGGAGCAGCGGCGCACGCAAAGGTGATGGGTTTCCTCACAGGCAGGCACACGTACGCACAGCGTACCGCCTCTCTGCGCTACCTGTCTCGTCTTGTTTTAGCCGTTTCTGGCGAGCCGGCAGGGTACTGGAGCATGCAGAAATCTTGCTTTTTGAAGCACCCTGAAAGTGGGCTCGTATTTTTCAGTACCTCGGTGGCTCAGAAGAACTTATAAGGGAACAAGGACCAAATAGGTAGTGTAATAGACACAGCTACGAGTGAACCTCATTTTCATCCTTCTTGGGCTTCTCAGCAACCTACAAGAACCAAGAAACACCAGAAAATGAGACTGAAACTGCCTCTTTCTTGCTCATTCTTCAGTGCCAGATCACATCAGGATAGAAGATACCTGAGGACTACTTGTTGTTTGCAGACTGCTGGAAGACAGAGGCATGATCACCTATTGGTGAGTCATAGCCACACAATCGGATAGGTGTGATGACACAAACTTGTGAGGATGCAGAGAGTGATATAGTGTAAAGATGCCTTCTTCCCCTTTCTATTTTTGGATTAAAAAGGCAAAATACTGGGACAAGATCCTCAGTTGTTGCAAAGCAGCATAGCTCCATTGATTTTGGCAAAGCTGGGCAGATTTACAGTTGCTGTGGTTATGGCCTGTTCTGTCTGTAAAAAGTCGTTCTGCCTGGATGGATTCTTCTGTCCTTTCTCTAAACTTGAACTTAATTCTAGGAAAATGTCTGGCCTGTCTGAGGCCTCTGGAAGACAGAACCCTCTTTTTTTACACATGGGGCGTGCAGTGCCACAGCAACAGCAGTGCAAATGCCACTGCGAAAAGGTCTCCAGCTGGACTGGCAACAAACTCCTCCAGCTACCCACCAGGCATCAGTGTAGCTTGTCTTCTATGGCAAACCTCAAGGCAGGAAAAGAGAAATACACAGCTCCCTAGAAAACTTGCAGTGCTACTAACTATGGCAAGTCTTGCTTGACAGGCAGGAAAGGAAGGCTAGTCAAAAACTGGGCCCACTGGCATGCAGAGCAATAAAAAGTAAATGGAGAGAATCTCAGAAGATCCTTACTGCCACATTAAATGTGCCAAAACAAAATCTGCTACAGGGTTGAAAAGCTGTTCCGTCATTTCCATGCCTTTAGTTTTTCCTGATCATCACCAAACTGTATGTAGCTTGCAGGTGGGAGGCCATAACTCATGAACACACTCCTCCATAGTGATGTTTTGTAACAGCACTCTAAATTCAGTCTGGGAAGTTATGTCACTGATTTTTGTAAGTGCTCTGACCCAAAAAATAGCTCAATGATATTGTCATTCCCTCTTTAATCTCTGCAAAGGGGGAGTCATAGACAAGGTTTGAGCTTAGGTCTCCACTGTGACACACAATTTTACGCCAAGAGCTTAGTTAGCAACTGAACTTGTTCATCAGCTATACATTAAGGCTACCCCTGTCATTTCTGAAACATTAATATTTTTTATATTTATTTCTAGAAGAAGCACCTATGAAATTGCCAAGCTGAACTGGTACTTCTTTCCCCCTAAAAAAAAAACCAAAAGAACATGAAAAGTTCTTGTGATCATCCAAATCAGCAGCAAAGTAAATAACACTACTTGCATACATCTGTATCCATATCATATATTTTTGAAATACTGAAGTATTTAAAATACCAATTCTCAGCAGAGACAGAGGGCAGATGAGTGATGTCAGTTGCTTTTGTTGTTCTGAGTCTCCTGTTACTTTGACATATCTACAAGTTCACTTGACTCTTAATTATGCAGGCTGCTTCCTGGTTCTTTCCATGGCTTTTGTGTTCTCCCTGCACTCCGTTTTCCTGGATGCATACTTTTTCTGTGTAACTGAAACTTTCTGGAAGTGTTTGGAAGACTTTATCACTATCTCTGAGGGTGTACTGAGAAAAGCAGAGGTCCCTGTGGGTTTTGCTTCCCCACAGCACCATATTTTTCATGATTTTTTAATTTACTCCTCCTGCAGGTAGACCAGATTCAAGAAACCTGCAAGTACTATTCCCATACTGGGATGTGATTCTTGCTCATCTCTCCCTGAGCTGAGTAGTAGAGGATGAGTAGTGTTGTGGCAGAAAGCAAACCGATACGTAACCGACTTTTAAATTTTGGGGTTTTCTAGAGAACGCAAATTGTTTCCTTTTAGTCTCTGACAATGCAACACAAGTAACTTGCCATGGCAACCACCTTAGGAAACAGAAAAAACATTATCATCGCAAGGTGCTTTGTTGCTATAGCGAGGAAAGAAGCTGAGACCTTATCCTTTTTGTTCAGTGGTGGGTCCTGCATCATCTAGGTATCAGAAACTGCCAGTAGAAGTTTATGTTCGATTTGGTGCAAGTCAGCTGCCTCATGGGCCTATCAGATACTTGGATCAAAAGTGAAGTGCAGTCAGAAGGAAAGAAGGAAGTGTTCAGAAAAATTGAAACAAGGCTGTATTCTCAGAAATACAAGGCCAAATCCACTTCCGCAGCAAGCTGATGCAACTCTGCAGATGCCAGTAAGGGATGAACCAATTTCTTATGAAATTAATTTGGCTTTCATTCTCTAACAGTTTCCATTCTTCCCCCCCACATTAATTTGTCTTTCATTCTCTAACAGTTTCCATTCTTTCCCCCCACCATTCTTTTTTTTTTCTTTTTTTTTCTTTTTTTTTGGGGGGGTGGGGTGGATGGTGTTTTGTTTTTTACTTTAATTTTGGGTGTTATTGTTGTTGGGTTTTTTCTTTTTTTTTTTAAGTGGAATGAGTCCCTGCAGGAGTATTTTGGAGTTACCTGGGGCAGGATGGAATAGGCTCACAGAGTCTATCTTCAAATCCATTCTTTTTACAGGAATGCTTCTGGGAAGGGCAGAGTCATTGCTACACAGCTTACTTGTGTTAGTGAGAGAATTTAGAATTGGATAAGGGTACAGAGGAGAAACCCTCATAATTATTGCTGTGGAAGGAAATCAAAACTGAGTTCTCTTAGTTCAGAGGAGGACAACTTTGAAAACCATTATATGTGCCAGTGGAACTAGCCTGTGCTTAAGACAGGCTCATTTGTAAATAGTGGGTCAAGAGTATACACAAGATGTTTGCTTTACTCCTGAGCTGGAAAGGATGTCTTCTGCAGGATAGCCTTGAAAAGTGAAGGAAAAACTGAAAGTTTCTTAATCCCTAGACTAGTCATATAAACTACAAGTAACACAGCTCCTACTGTGTGATGGAATGAAGTGTATGCTCCCCTTTTCTATTTTAAAAACACTCTCCCACATAAAGTTTAGGCTTTTGATATAGTAGTATCAGGCTTGAGAAACAGTGGCCAGCCTTCTGAGCTGCCTGGGGGCTTACCTGAATTTACAGGTAAAATTATTGTGACTCATGGACAATCCTCTTCTAGCTTCCTGGTGAGGCTGTAGGGAAAATACTGATAGATCACAAGCCCCAACAATAGTACAACTTGGAAAGCAGCCTTTGAGAAGCTCTTAATGTATCAGATAAATCTATGTGGAGATGCAAGACTGGAATTTACTTCCAACAATGAATTGTTACACTGTAAGTGACTGACTATAAAAAGACTATGGGGAAAATCTGAGTCTTCTGCAGCACAAGAAAGTAATCTCAAAGAAACCAGGCTAAAACTATCCAACACTATAATTTAACACAGTCTCCTAGAGACTGGGAAAAGTCTGTGGGCTAATCCTTACTGCAAATCGCAGTAAGAGATTTGCTGAGACAATGATTGCAGAGGCATAGCCAAAGAGACTTCAAAATTGGGGCATTCTGCAAGCATGTACTATCATCCCAAGGGCCTGGGACTGTCAGAGACACCTAAGGCTTGGAAGCAGAAGTCCAACTGAGAGATCACACGGGGGAATAAAGAAGATGGGTCAGTCCTGGTTTCAAAGGGTTAAGACAGTTACTGAACTGGAGACATCTCCTGTAGTAATCAATTAACAACAACAACAACAAAAAGACCCTGACTTAATTAATCAACCCTCAATCAATCAACAAAATCTTCCTCTATATCATCTTCAAGAACATCACATTGCTTTAGATGACCAGACCAGTGAGTAGACCCAACCAGTGAGTAGGAACGCTTTGGTTTTGATCCCCAAAATAATGGCAATTAGGATTGGATTAAATTCTACCGCAGTGCTTAGGCCTCTTTCAACCAAGTTATTTGAAACATTGCAGCAGATTCTGGGTAGGCAGAGCAAAATCATCAGTCCTGGAAGGCTATCTGATCCAGGGCAGGATCTTCCTCATCATGGATCTCCTTTTTGAAATAAGCAAGGAAACCAAGGCAACGCCTTGCCAGGTGCCTGGCCCAAGCTCCACAAAAGGTATGGAGAGGGAAGATTCCTGTTGACTGAAACGAATTCTGGATTGGATCAATTATGAACTGAAAATAGAAACTTGCAGAGACGAGATGCTCTGGAATTGCAGAAAGGAAAGGCTATGTAACGGGACCTTGTAAGTGGAAGGAGGTCTGTGTTCCACAGTTTAAAAATACAGACAACTGCTGATTCCTTTGTACTATTAAAAAAAATACAGCCCAAACGCACACATGCACACACAGAAAGACATGATTCTAAGACTGGTCATTTCCACTGAGTAAGCCTCCTTGTAGAAACACTATAGGAAAGAACAACAATCCTATCTCCCTCTACATGATATACATTAGTTAATAATGAGAAGCCCTCACCTGAGTGGATGGTGAGATGTTTGGACTTCAGATTTGGCCAGTAGATGGGGAGAGATGAGAGATAGGTTAGATCTCTGAGGCTGTATTTACAAGCAGTGCTACTTTCTACAACTGCCTGCTAGTTTCAATCTAATCTGAAGAACACTGCTCTTCACGGAAAGTGTCCCTTCTGTTCCTCTGGTGGTTGCTTAAGTCCATCACAAATGTTCTTTTTGAGTTTTCGTGCTTTTCCCCAGGAGTTATAGCTGATGACATGGTGAGTCTTGAGTCTGAATTACTTAGAAATTATACTGATTCCTTCATGAAATGCCCCCACCTGACCAAGAGTTAGCAGGGCTGGTAAGGTCCTATGTCTCCTTTCACTCTCTGCTGAGTTCCACCAGTGTAGACCAGCAAGGGTCGTGTAGGGTTGAGTCTGGTGGTGCAGAAATCTGCAAGCTGGGAGCCACACTAATTTTCCTGGCAGTGGTTTGCTGGCATATGTACAGGAGATTTTGTTAGCTGTCAGCTTGAATTCCCTTGGAGCCTGGTCCTCAGATCACTGCACTCTGAGGGAAGATTTTGCCTTTGTCTTTATGCAGCAGTAACTCAGGTCTTTAGAAGTTGAAAGTCTTATTTTTTTGTTAACAAGCCCTCGTGATACTTAGGGCCCGTGCATTTTTCGTTTTCAAACTCTACAGAAAAGTTTGAACACTTTGCCACTTGCACGCTACCATTTTCTTTACAGGACAGTTTGGATCACTTACCATGCTCTGAGTCACCTGTGTCACTTTTACTGGCACAAGTCAGATTTCCAGGAGTGGAAACTGGATGAGTGCTAAGGGATATCTTGTGTTCTGTGTCATGTGTTCACTGATGTGCAGCAGATTTATCTGTGTAGTTCACAACCTCTCCGTACCAGATGAGTTTGTACTGAAATCTCAGACCATTCCACATGTTCTCCTGAAGGAGACACAGAATATTATTATTCTTTTTAGAGGAATCTTCTTGCTTCTTCATTAGCCAATGCTGATTTTCTTCCCCTTAGCATCAAGGAACAATTGATAACTACATATGTTTCTCTCAGAAATTTCAAAACAATGTTGTGCAGCATGATTCAAGCATGCACACCTGGTAGAACCAGATAGACATTTGTGTTTATCCAGTTACACTCTGGTTTCTTTTACTTTGATTGCTTTTTAACGTACTGGCTGCCCATCATCTCATCCCTGCCACGCAGCCCTCCTTCTCATCATCAGACTCAAGCTGCTGAGCCTTCTCTTCTGTCAATTACTGCACTAAATTCTGGTTTTCCTTCTTCTGTAAGGAGCTTCCACGAATCTTGGTTCCAGATTTTGCAAGTGAGTAAAGCTTATGCATAGCACTACTCACATAAAATGTAGCTACCCTGTAGACTAGACAGGAGGATGGAATATGGCCTTAAGCTATCTCTCTCCTTCTTGGTGGTCCTGAGTCTCCAGTGTATGGTCTATTCCTATGTCAACCTTAGTAAAATTTGCTTATCTGGTCCCTTTCCATTGCAGACGACTGTTTTCCTCTGGCAGCCCCCTCTTGATGCTCTTGTAGAGCATATCGAGCTCTTCCTTCATCCCTTTGTGATGATCTAAAATCTGCACTGCTGTAATAACAAAGTCCATTGGTGACTTCAGCCTTCACGTTATTTATAGCAAAGGTAGACTATCCTGCAGTGCAGCTCCTTGCCATCAGACCTAGAGATCCTGAGTTATACAGCTCCCTGTGATCTTATCATAGAATCATATAGAATCTTAGAATGGTCCAGGCCAGAAGGGACCTCTAGGGTCATCTAGTCCAACCTCCCTGCAGTCAGCAGGGACACCCCCAACTAGACCAGGTTGCCCAAGACCTCGTCAAGCATCACCTTGGGAAGGGGCCTCAACCCCTCCCTGGGCAACCTGTTCCAGTGGTCCACCACCCTCAGAGTAAAGAACCTATTCCTAATGTCCAGTCTAAATCTGCTCTTCTCCAGCTTGAAGCCATTGCCTCTTGTCCTGCCACTGCAGGCCTTTGTAAACAGACCCTCCCCAGCCTTCCTGTAGGCCCCCTTCAGGTACTGGAAGGCTGCTCTAAGGTCTCCCCAGAGTCTTCTCCAGGCTGAACAACCCAGCTCCCTCAGCCTGTCCTCATAACAAAGGTGCTCCAACCCCCTGATCATTTTTGTTGCCCTCCTCTGGACCCAGTCCATCAGGTCCATGTCCTTCCTCTACTGAGGGCTCCAGACCTGCACACAGTACTCCTGGTGAGGTCTCACCAGAGCAAAGTGGCAGAATCACTTCTCTGGATCTGCTGGCAATGCACCTTTTGATGCAGCTCAGGATGTGACTGGCCTTCTGGGCTGCAAGTGCCACTGCACTTATGGTGGTAGTAGTATTCCCATATCCAGTGAGATTCAGGCTAGATATTGGAAAATCTCCTTAACAGTTAGGCTGTGCTCTTGTCTCACTATCCTATCTAGGCTGTCCTCAGAGACCCTTACTAATGGTGAGGGCATAGTCCTCCCATGCAAATGCCTTCAATAATAGCACAGGGGTAGAAACCATCCCTTCAGTCAGAGAGGTGGCACAATCTCTCCAGGTAACTCCTACGCCTATTTCACACACATTATTTTTTTGCTGGTATTTGCCTTCTTCCTTATTAAAGAACTTTCCCACATTGAAGCCATTAAGTGATCCACCAGTGTCATTTTTTTGTCTGCAGTTCAGTCATCCTTTTTCTTCTGCTGCTTCTCCATCAGGGAAGGTAAAATGCAGAGGAGGACCTTGCAGGACTGGTGCAGGGTAGTTCCATGTTTCTAGGTAGCTTTTCAGGCAAGCGTTCACAAGCTCAGCAGTGATCTAAGTGTGTTTGTGTGTGTGCAGATCAGTCAGATATTGCCTGATGGCTTTCAGAGGACCAGTGCTAAACATTGCTGATATCAAACCTCCTGTAAGATTTCTAAGACAAGATGCCCAAATCAACGTGTTGCGACTTTCTTCTCTGGCCTCAGACTCTTGACTGTCTTTTCCATTTCCTGTCAGCAGACTTCAGCTGGGGAAATACTGAGGCTAATGTACCACAACACTGATCAGAAATGTTATGTAAATCCAAGTGAGTGGTGGAATTTCAGCCATTGACTATGAAAACATGAGTAAGCTAATGTTAATCTACAGATGTTGTGCTAACGCTGAGTGATCTCCTAGTCCTCATTAGCAATATGCTTTGATAAGGGTGGAAGGTGTTAGCTATAGTTTCCCTTCAGTAAGCTGTTTAATCATCGGGGCTTAGTACTAGTGGGATTTGGAAGACTTACGTGATCACAAAGTGAATTAAGAGTAATACAATGCTCTCCCTCCAGCTTCCCTGGGATAGCACACGGGAGAGGGAATGGATTCAGAGCTGCTCTGTTCCCTGATTTAAGCACTGGTGTGCTCCAGTGAGGACTAAGCAGAAAACTGCTGCCTCCTTAGTCAAGATCTTCCTCGTTTTCAGGAGCACACTTGTACCAGCTCTCCTGCAGTGAACATGTTATAGCATGTTCTGCAGCACGTTCTGCTGGCTTACTGAGCTCTGATCCAAAGCTTACTGCAGATATGGGGAAGATTCAGGGACTTCTTCGCTGGCCTTTGGACCATTGTGCCAATGGAGGCAAAAATACAACAGCAATAAATACATAGGGGAGAGAACTCTACATTACCACCGCATTCACTCTGAAGATGGCAAAAGAGGTTCTGCAGCCCAACCCTGTATGTCCCAGAGCAGTAAAATCAACACAAATTCTATTTAATAAGTAATTCAAAAGCAGTTTCTGGTTTGCGAATCGTCTGCATCCCAGCCTTTCTGAGGATCTTGTGTAATGAGACGAGAACAGTGCAGCTTCTGTGGTCATCTCTACCTGCTCACGGGGCTGCCAGCCTGTTCTGGCCCTGATTTCCAGCTGCTGTTTAAAATGTGAGCTGCCACTGAGCAGTTCACATCGAGAGAGCTCAGACATGAAGTAATCCTCCGAGCTTTTCTAGAAAAAAGCCGACCAACATTAAACCTGTTTTACAGGTGGGTAGGCTCAGCTCCAGCCTGCCTGAGATCACAAAGTGTTATTTAGGGCCAAACTGCCTGGGCTGACACGTTTCTGCAGCAGGGATGACCGCCTAGGCGGAATATTAACCTCCTCTGTTAGAGGAAAAGAGTGCCCAGGCAGAGGGGAGGGCTGGCCACACAGGCTCTGTTTACGTACATGCTTTGCACATGACTACAAAGCAAATAAACCTCGCTGGCTGCATGGCTCGAATCCAGATGTCACTCGGATGAAGATGCAAGCGTAGGGTAAACCGAAGCATCGTGCTTGGTCCTTTGTGCTGAGCCATCCGGCAGGTGGGAATGTAAAACTCTGCCTGATTGCGTATGCCTGAGTCACCTCCTTTAGCATTTGTTATTGCCTAGCCTGTTAGCATGCTGACTGCTGGATAATAAATGACTTCATTCACTGCGGCAGTGAGGACACGAGTAAAAATTAACCCTGGCAAACGGTCCTGCCTATTTTTTTCAGTCAGAGTCAGACAAGGGGGAAGAGGAGAGGAGTGCTGTTGAAATCTGAGTTGCAGAAAAGGCAAGTGGTGAGTTTTTATTAATGGAGTTGGTGCAGACTTCTGTTTAATCACTGCAGTCATTGGCAATCAATGATCAAAATTCGGAGGGCTTAAGGCACTTTGCAAAGTTAGAAGCAGCACAAGTATAGAAGACTCAATAGGTGTATTGCAGGGGAGGTCAAAGAATGGGATAAATGTGGATTACTCTGCAGACACATAATTTATGACCTGTTTGCAGAAATAAATGAATTTATCACTTGGGTGTGGTACCACTTATAAGGAATATGGCCTGTAGATGGAAAAACTCTTCAGTTTTGGTTCACGTATTGCACTCCTTTCTCACAGTATCACATTTATAACAACCATACCCTATCTATAGCAGCCTGCAGAGTATCTTTACAGAAATGAAGGATTTGCATTAAAAATCCGAGGCAATAGATCAGCTGACAGACAGATCCCTCCTTTTCTTGGCTTCTCTTGCCTCCAGCACCCACACAGTATCCATCAAATTGTCTTGAGTCAAACCCTCACAGTCTGCATTAGAAGCTTGGGCAAGGATCCAGGCAGGCTTAGAGAGCAGAGCCCTCTCTGCCTGCGTGCACTTCCCACTGTCTGTGCTGCAGTCTGGGGCAGGGGAGCTCACCTTTGGACTCAACAAAAAATACCTCCTTACTCCCTTTGCATCACTCCAAGAAAGGGATTTGATCTGAAGCCGGCTGATGCTCGTATCATCATATGCTGATCATATGCTGATCCTGTTGTTGACACAAAAACTGCACCTTGTTCTGAGATGTCACTCAGCTGGCTTCAGTACAGCAGTGAGCAGCACACCCCATCCCAAGCCCATGGTTCCTCAGGGCTGTCCCAGACCCTCAAGCAGCACTGTTCATAGATGAGTTGGTACCCATAGATAGACTGGATGGTAACATAAGCTGTACTACCTGGTGCAGTGACTATGCAAGCAGATCTACTCTCTGGCTGGCACACTTTTTTCCAGAAGCACATTGTAGCTGTACTGTGATATGACAGCACCTATCAAAGGGCCAAGCCCAGGTCTGCGTGTTTGTACTGAGTCACCTGCCCATCACCATGTGGCAGAGGTATTTTAAAATGTCAGGCTTAAGCAGACATTATGCTGCAGCAGGGAAGAGGATATAAAGTTCCTATACAAATAGTGTTATGAATTTGCTGGATGAAAGGTACTTAGATGTTGCTACATCCAAGTTGGAGACATTTCCTACTGTCTTTCCTTACCTGTGGCATTTCAGGGGCCATGGTTGAAATAGTCCTCATATTAATTTCCACTAATTATTTATTTTACCTTCTTTATCTCTCCATCCAGACAGAGCTTCGTCATTAACCCTAGTATCTGGCTATCCTGATCAGTTATCGAAGTCCTCAGGCACCTTTTGCTCCCCAGTCCTGCCCATTGCATCGACGGGGAGTACAGCTCCAGAACAAGCAGCTCTGGTTCCCGAATATCTGGGCCATGTACCATGCCACAAAGAAGAAAGGCTTCCAGATTTATCAGCAGGGTAGGATGGTCCCAGAGACCTCTGCTTCTCAGCAGCTTCTTGCCTAACACCCTGGCTAAAAAATAGGCATATGAGAAAGTTGTGCTTGCAAGTACTAGGATACTCCCTGAACATATTTCCTAGAAAATCTGCCTAGAAAAAATCTTGCCAAGAAAATCTGTACCTGGAAAACCTGCCATCCACAAACCAGGATCTGGTTGGTTAACACTGAATACATAGTTGAGTTCTGCATACTTGTGTTTCCACTTTTAAGGAGAGTGAGAACGAAATACATTTTTATCACAAGTTTAACTTGTACCCTGATCTGATACTGCAAGGAGTAATCAGCTGATAACTTAGAAATTAGCCAGCTGCCAGTGTTTGATACAGAGGATTACTGTGAATGGTCTGTTAATGAACGTCCCTGTGTTAGCACACAGCACAGCATGGGGAAGGACCAGTGTGGGGAAGGACCAGTGTAGGGAAGGACAGGGGACTCTTGTGTGCATTTCAAGGAAGACAGGTTCTGGCAGTGGTGATGTGTTGGGAGTTGTTGTTGGGACACACATTTCACCACACTCCTTGGTAGTATTTTAGATATATCTGTGTACTTTGACCTTCACTCCAAAATAGCAAGAACCAAACGCTGCACACAGTTGGGTTAGTGTAATGCTAATGCAATGCATGAACATTTCTCATCTCATTATGGCAACACTTTTAAATGAATCAAGTCTCCACATCCCATCATATTAGGAAAGGCCAGGAGCAAATCCATCACTGTTTCTGCACCCTTTGTTTCCCAAAAGATCAGATTCAAATTGAAACAGAGATTGTCAAAGGTCTGTCTCCATGGCTAACAATGATGGGCAAGTCTGGAAATGCGAGGTCTTTGCTCAGACTGTAGGAAGTGAATGGAGATGAGTCATAGTACTACAGGACCATCAAGACTCCTGCAGATAACACTTGTGTTGTGGTCATGAGAGGATTCCCATTCTGTATTTCTCTCTTCTGCTGAGAGGGAATGGCTGCAAGCTGCAGCAGGGTAGGTTTAGGCTTGACATTAGGAAAAAATTCTTCACAGAAAGAGTGGTCAGTCACTGGAATCGGCTGCCCAGGGAGGTGGTAGAGTCACCATCCCTGGCTGTGTTTAAGAGTAGATTAGATGTGGTGTTGAGGGATATGGTGTAGGGAAGAACTTTCTAGAGTAGGGCAGATGGTTGGACTCAATGATCCCAAGGGTCTCTTCCAACCTGAATGATTCTATGATTTGCTCAGCCAAATGGACACCACTCAGCTCAGGCACTAAGAGTTTCTATTAAACCACTATAAGGGTTTACCCTCAGTTCTTTTCTGAGATGTTTCAAGAAAATAGGATACCGGGGTGGCATGCTTAGCCAGGCAGGCAAGCATGCAGTGATACAGGGCAGCCTGCAAGCCTGGCTGGAATCCTTTGTAGCAGACAGCTTGCCATGTTCACTGTCATCTGCTGTCAGTGGCTGGTGGGGCTGCTGACAGATCCAGCCTCAAAAACGAAATCTCAAGCAAGGCTTTTGAGGCAGGTGGGATATTTGTGTGGATTGGGATATGGTATATTGTTTTCAATACTCTGAAATGTTATCTGAGCATCTACTTTGTCTCACCCAGCATGCTGAATTAGGTAACAGCTGAATTTTACTGAAACTGCTAGACAGTGCATAGAAAGTATAGAAGTGTACCAACAACCCATCTTCTCTCATCACTAATCTAATTTAGCTGCTGGAATAACAAGTACGTAGTCCTTTTTCTAAGTATGCATTATCAGAGCCAGGGCTATAAGGAACGTGTTTGGAAATCAAGTCTCCTGTCATTTTGAGATAGAGAAACATCCTTTCTTCTCTTTGAGAATAAGGTTACTTCTGCTAGTCTGGGGGAAGTTACACTTGACAATGACCCAAATACAGATGAATCCCAAGTCTTTCCAAAGAGGCCATCCGTGGAAAAGACAACCCCAGCCCTTTAAATTCTGTGGAAAGTCCCAGTACAGGATGGTGGTGCGTTGCATCACTTTTCATTCCTGTGTAGCATTTTTTGGACTTGAATCCAGGCTGCGTGCAGCAGAAGCAGATGTGTAGAGTCAAGAGTTCCTTCAAAAGAGCAGATAGGACCATTTTTGCCTTTGCTTGGTTTATTCACTGATGCTGAGCTAGAAGCAAGCACGAATCGCCTAGCAGACCATGGAGCTGAAACACCCCTGGGAGCACTGGGAATGGGCAAGGCACTTGAGGCAAAAGCACTTTGGCGCTTTGCATGTTGGGACAGAAAGCCACGTATTCTAGGCTGTAGATGCTGGCCCCAGGATTACATAGGTGTGCATGGGGATCCAGAGGGCATGCAGCGTTTGTTCCAGTCTGTAGAACTGTCTGACCCTTTATCTACCTCCTCATCTCCACCCTACACTACTGCAGACTGTGCCCCAGCCACCTTATTACTTCCCCTGTAGAACAGGAATTTATGAAGGACTTTTGCCAAAGCTGTTGTCTGTAGCGTGGCTCACAGGCGTGCTGTTGCAGTGATGGCTGAAAGCCTTGGAGTACATGAGTTGCATTCAGACTAAGCTTAGAACTGTGCAAAGTGCATGCAAACTAATGATGTATTAGCATGCAAACTGGTGCTTTGCCCTGATTAATTTTTTTTTAAAGCCCCAATTTCTCCACTGCTTCACACTGTGTATTGTCACTAACACTGATGGGAAGTGAATATAAATCGACACCTTTCTGATTTGATAACATTTTGTGGTGACTTTGAGCTGGCACAAAACACGAGTTCACATTGCAAACCTTCTGGTTCCCCTGCCTGAAGACAGCTAGATGAATTTCACAGCTAATGCCTGCTTGGCAAAACAGACCTAAAAGTGCAGTGAGGCCACAGCTTTCTTTACACTGCAATGAACAAGTGATGCTCCTAAAAACTTGCTGAAACAGTCATTGACTTTAACTTCTTTCCAACATTAGTTCATTTTTCTCTTAGTTTACTGTTGAAAACAAAGTTGTAACTCAGACACTGACCATGGCATTCACCCCAGAAGAAATGCAAGGACCACCCACAATGTGGACCAGGTGTGGATTATAAATAGCATCAGCAAGAGGCCTTCATTGTCCCAGAGGCATTAATCCCACAGCCAACATTATTATATGTTATATTTTTCTTTAAAGCCTGCTGGTTTTAAGCCCTCTCAGCGAGGCCTTTTCTTCATGAGGGTTTCTACCACGCCAAGCACTGTAATGCCCCTAAATGACATGAAACCCTTATTTCTATGGTACTGCGGTTGTAACAATGCTGGGTTTTGTACCTACCAGTTCTTTAGTAAAAATGACCTTCTGGCAATTGTACAGCAGCTTTAGCTTGTCCCATACAACGGGCCAGGGTGCCATACCCTGGAAAAGATGTTTGCAGTGTCCTTAAGCTTTCCCAAACCAGGAAATAGTTTGACCCAAAAGAAACTGAGAAAGGCAGATGGCCTTGAAGAGAGACACAAACCAATAATCTTTATTTTATACACAGGCATTTCAAGTTAGAGTTGATTCATCCTGGGTCAGGAATGATATAAACAAGGGAGTGCAAGCATGATTTTCTGGCTCTCAATTCAAGTAAGAAAGCTTTTATTTTCTTTTTCCTGTAAAAATGGGAAGGGAGAGACATCTTACCTTTATTTATTCATATATGTATTTACAATTCTTCATTAAAATTAAGGCAGAATTAGGAGATAAGCCCTTCTGGAAATAGGAACCCCTGGCTTGCTTGTTGAAATATTAATACAGCTCTCTATCTCACCTTTGCTACCTCACGTCTTTCATCCCAATCAGTCATCTCAACTGCACTGTAATGCAACTGTCATGAATCAAAACCTGCCTTTCTAAAGCAATAGTACAAAGGAAAGAGAGAGCCCTCTGGTATGGCATCTGCACTCGGTATTGCTTGAAAGCAAGTGGGATTCCTCCAGAGTTATTCGTTCCCAGCAGAGCTGAATCTGATCAGGGCTTAAGCTAATGAGATAACCCAACACATTTTAAGCTTGTCTTAAGCTTACTTTTTATCTAAGAGAACCTTCACCATGAGAAGGTGCCATTTCCTGCTTTTATTGCCTTCTAGTGCTCCAAAAACATACCCCTGAAAACCCTACCAAGCCAAGAAGGGTATTCATTTTCCTTGAGTGAGGATGCAGCAGTGAGAGGAGGCAGGCTCTGTCACTCAGGACCTGGTTCAGGACCTCTGAAGCATGTGGTCACCTTCAGGTGCACCATGTAGTTTCCTTATGAGTTTGGTGACATTGGTAGTACTTGTTCACAGAAGAAAGGACAAAGAAAAACTATGATCACACATCTTTCAGTGTGAGTGAAAATGCTGTTAAAATCAGTTATCAAAAGTTTTTCTAGGTCTACCTCAGGTTGAAAAGATAGAGCTTTGTACAAAATGCCACATGTTGCCTGACGAAGCTTTCCTTTTGGATTGTAGTTTATAAATTCACATAAGTCTGCAAAAAGGAGCAAAAACAAATGCCCGGATTCAATGAGTCAGAGAAGATGGGGTTTTTATCTAGATCCTCTCATTGCCTTTTCTTTTCATGCCAGGTGCAGAGACAGCAAAATAAATTCAATTCACAGACTCCTATCATCCTCCGGATCTTTGGATCATCTCTTACTCTCTCCTGGCATCATTCATTGCTTCTGAGGATGAAGTCCTAAGCACCTGCTGTGGCCAAACTTGTTCTCACATCATCTTCTGAATGCAGTGACTTCAAGCACCTGAAATCATGAGGTTAATGCCATAGTCAGGACTTCAACCAAAGCTCTCTTTCTGCAGACCTGAGCAGACCATTTTTTTGAAAATGCCATGAAGGTTGTTAATTCTCAACTGATAGAGGAATTAGCAAAGGTAGTCAATGTTTTGCTTATCATGCAATACAGAAGATGGGAGAGTTTTCCAGCAGAGTAGCAGTCTGGACATAGGTGGCATGAATTCCCTGCTTAATTGCAGATTGGTTTTGATTTATCTTGTTGTGTAAAATGGGGATGAATATCCTTGCTCTGTATTACCTGCTAGCAATAATAAGATTCAGGAAGCACATATTGTACTATGCCCAGTATTCATCTAGTAGTGTTAGCTGTATTAACACTTTTTTATGTAAAGATGAAGAATAGTTGAAAATCAAACCCAAATGAGGCAAGCCTGACGATCATTTAGGTGTGAAGTTACAGCTAAAGTAATTCCTGTTCCTCTGCCTTCAATAGAGATGTGTAACATTGTGGCAGTGGTAAGATGGCTAATGAAAACTTCACAGAAATGGAAGTTATCCAGGGGAGAGCAAGACTTCAGGAGTTTAATGCACTTTACTTGGGGACTCAGTGAGTTCTGCCTTGCTGTACTGAAAGAACATCTTAAACAAAACTGTCACATTTGGGATGATGGTACAGAAATAGAGGACTGCCAATGCATGACATTCTGGAAAAGCTGAGAGGCAAAAGAGAGAAGACGTAGGCTAAAACATACTCATCAGTCTGACCCCTCAGTCAGTATGTAAAAGTTCAGAACAAATTTTGACTGCAGGCATAAGTAAAGACATGGGAAAATGCGACAAGACTTTATCAAAGTGGGTTATACCTACCTCTGGTAAAAAACCTAATCTTCTAAATGAAAAAAGCACTACTAGTCTGGGACTTCAGGACAGTCTTCAGTACTGTGTCCAAAAGGAAAATTGATAGTTATATTGGAAGAGGGATTATCACAAGATAAAAAGGCAATTACAGGGCTGGTTAACAGGGAGAAGAGACCATGCTGCAAGGGGGACTATCAGGCTGAAAGACAGTGTGCATTGGAGGTTCTTATGGACAATACTTATCTTAAATTCTGTTAGTGCCATTTGGAAAAGACATAACCATGCTCATGACATTTTCTAATGATTAAGGAGCATCATCAGAGGAAGATGGGAATAAGAGGATGGGGTAATAGGAATAGAATAAAAACGTAGTGGTACCCAGTGCAGGATCACATACTTACAAAACCTTTTACAACAGTGGAGACTCCCATTCCACTTGCCTTTGTAACCAGGGAGGACAAAGCAAGAGAGGAACCCCATCTTAATAGTCGATGATTATGAGCAACCAATTTGCTATAATCTTGATAACGTGACCCCGGGATATACCAGACATTTACAGTACAGAGAGTATGCTATTGCACTCGACATCTAGAGTAAACTATACTGTTCTGGTCACCCGTTTTCAAGAAAGAAAAGCTAGAAAAGAAAAACCAGGATGATAAAAAGAATTGTGAGACTGTCTTTAATGATAGGAGATTTTGAACTTGGCTTGTATGATTTAGCAAAATAAATGTCAAGAGGAGATGACAATGAGCCCTACAAATATATCAGGAATGCAAACATCAGAGGGGAAAATTTATTTTAAGCCGAAAAATAATTTGGCAAAAGAACAAGTAGGTATAATCTGGCAATTAAAAATTTTAGCCTATAAATTAGGAGGTCTGTAATCTTCAGAGCGAGGCTTTGGACCAGTCTTTCAGAAGGAGGAAGAAACTGACAGGTTTCAACCACATCTCTGACTCTGATGTGGTTACCTGCAACGGCAGAAAACTGGATCCTCTGACCAGAAAGCCATTTCTGGTCCTGTAGGTACTAGTACAATGTAATTCCTAAATATTAATCATGCAAGTGGCAACAGCAATTAGCTATTAATCAATAATACTAATTAGTGACTGGAATGACTGAATGTTGCTTATGACTGGATAAAACCAGGAGGACAGATGAAACTCTTCTCTTTAAGATATGACCCCAAAGGGGTCTTTCTAGGCTTGGTTTTCAGAGAATGTTTCTCCTGATTTCTCTTAATTTGGGTAGAACAAACATAATTAATCCAGACTAACCCGTTTTGTGGAGTTCCTGTGACAGTGAGGTCAGAATCAAGTCCAACATCTCCAAATAGGTCCAGGGTATGCTAATTGTCAATATTAAGATTGAAAAATTTTAAATGTTTTCTTGGCAAAGTTGAAATATAACTTTTCTCTCCTGTAAAGCTTCATGAATGTACAACATGATTCCTGGATAGAGATCACATCAGCTCCACAGTTATTAATTTACAGGTTTCTCACTGACCTCAGCTCAGCTCTGGGAATGGTGCCAGCACAATTACAGTAACTCTGAACAGCGCAGACATAAAACTCCTGTATTTACCCTGAAATTGTGCCAGATTTTTCTCTTGCTCAATGATGGAAAGATGCATTTCTTCTTTGATTGGTTTCAAATAGTTCAGGATGAGTTAGCCATGACAAGATTATTTCCAGCAAAAGAAGGAAAAGAAGTAAAGTACCATGCAGATGTGTGCATACATGATACACATACTCCACAGATAATCTTCGGTAAGCCTGCCCTGAGAAGGAATGTGGGGGAAACTGAGTCAAGGTGACTTGAGCTACTTATCTGGATGATAAATGTCAGTTGGGAGTGAAATTTGAGGGGCAAGTGCTTGATTCAGTGTTGTTTTCACTGAATCACGCTACCTTCCTGGAGCACATCAAGGCCCATTGCCTTCCTTCCTGTGAAGATGGGCAGCTGGACTGCAATGACACCAGGTGGAGCTGAGTGTGCTCATCATCTTGGAAAATTAGGCCCCTGGTGATTTTGTCTGACGTTAATTGACTGTCAGACCCTGCAAGAGGGGACTCAACACATTTCCTGACCTGTGGTCTAAGATAGAATTTTCCAAACCCTAGAGTGAATTTAATGTTGTTGCAGAGGAAATGCTGATGCAATCCACCAACAACTGCTGCTCTCCCACATCCTCGGAAAGGTACAGTATATATTGGAAGTGTGAGGGGGCGAGTGCATGCTAATAGGGTATTGAAAAACCCAGTCTCTTCTAAATGGCAGGCAGGACACTGTGTCTTCCCTCCAGACCTCCTCCTTCCTGCCCGCGAGAGAAACATTGCTAAGGGCTGCTCCCAGGAAAACACTGGGTACCATCCTGAAAGTAACCCCCTGGAAAAGCAGGCTGCTCATGTGGGACCACTGAGGATGTGACTGCATTTTCTGAGGTGCCTGATTTATGAACACCATATCTGAAGTGTGGAAATGTGCATTCCTGCAAAGCGTGAGCAAGAGTGGTAAGAGCAATGTTCTGGATAAATATATTGTGATGAGTCTAAAAGATCAGGCAACGCGTGTGTTTGAAGAGGCAAATTTAATTTATGGACAGATGAGTCTGGATGATTGAATTAACATGATTCGATAAATTACTGCCTCTCAGTGGAGCTGTGAAAACTCACTGCATTGTGTGTTAGTCCCATGCTTTTTAAAATAAATCACATTAAGGGAAAGCAAACACGTTTGGTTTAGAGAGTGGAAGGGCTACTAATGCGGTCCGTTGAGATGGCTCTGCAGATGCACGGTAACTCCTTAAACCACGGGAAGTTAGTCCCACACACCAGCCTGGCTGTGCCCTGGGTGTGCCCTTGGCACCAATGGCACTGGCATTTCCTGATGTCCCAGAAAATGAGTAAATAGTCTCACCCAAAACTAGCAAGTATTCTTTACTTATTAAATAGCACACACACACACCCCCCAAATTAGTAAGTATTCTTTACTTGTATCAGGATTGAATAGTGGAAAGGGAATATGATGATACCATGGCAATCTCCAACCAGGAGAAGGTGAATGGGGAAAGACCAGTACATCCCTGCTCATGGAGCTCTACTCCTGCAGCAACTGAGATGTTTGGTCATCTCACCAACAAAAGTTGAACCACATCCTTTAGATTCAGATTATGACAAACTTAACTCTGCTATATCTAATCTTTTCACCGCTCTGGTTTGAAAATCTAGTATTTCAATCTGTTTGCTTCTTGCTTTTTTAAAATGCAAAACGATTTGGTGAAACTAGCATTGTTATGCATCACAAGTCGTATTTTTTCAGTCCCCAGCACAGCTACTCACCATTTGAGCTAATGGAGTCATTGCCTCAGGGAAGCTGTTCCCTGCATTCAGGCTAATGGCAGGGGCGTGGAATCACCTTTGAGCATGAGCATGATGGCGTTATTAGTTATCCATCAGCCCGCACAGAAGGTTTCTGATGTAGTTGGGAAGAGATGCCCTTAGTACCCTTCCTAGAGTCACCCCTTCTCCTTCAGCTTTGTGATCACCTGCCACCCAAATCTCATGCAGGGTCCTGCTGTATTTCCCATCTCATTCAGGATAGGGAGAGGAGGTAGGTCGAGGGAGGTGATTCTCCCCCTCTACTCTGCTCTTGTGAGACCCCACCTGGAGTTCTGCATCCAGCTTTGAGTACTCAGCCCAGGAAAAACATGGAACTGTTGGAACAGACTCAAGAGGAGGACCATGAAGATGATGAGAGGGCTGGAGCACTTCTCCTATGAAGACAGGCTGAGAGAGTTGGGGTTGTTCAGCCTGGAATAGAGAAGGCTCCTTGGAGACTTTATAGCAGCCTTCCAGTAGTTAAAGGGCGCCTACAGGAGAGATGGAGAGGGACTCTTTATGAGGGAGTGCAACGACAGGTGAGGGGTGATGGTTTTAAACTGAAAAAGTTTCAGTGAGGGAGATTTAGACTAACTACTAGGAAGAAATTCTTTCCCATGAGGGTGATGAAACACTGGCAGAGTTTGCCCAGAGAAGCTGTGGACGCCCCATCCCTGGAAGTATTCAAGGCCAGGCTGGATGGGGCTTTGAGCAACCTGCTCTAGCGGGAGTTGTTCCAGTCCATGGCAGAGGGGTTGGAGCTCTTTAAGGTCCCTTCCAACCCAAACCATTCTATGATTAACCCCATGCCCATCCCTGCTCTCTCCACGCATCTCCTGCTCTTGCATGGCGCCTCTTCCCCCTGCCACCACCACACTCCCCTCTTTCCAGCCGGGACGGGCGGGAGTAACCGGGGGGCGGGGCCTCTGAGCAGGGGGCGTGGTCTCGGGAGAGCGGGCGGGGTCTCTCTCGGGGGAGTGGGCGGGGTCGCCAGCGCCGGGTCAGTTGCCGAGGCTGCGCAGGGTGGCCGCGGCGGTTGCCAGGCGACGGTGGGTCTCAGTGCCGCCAGGGCCATTCTGGCCCGTCCCGCAGGTAGGAACCGGTCTACCCGCACCTCCAGCGGTCAGGGCCGCGGGGAACGGTGGTGCCTCTCGTCCGAGGGTGCGAGGGGGGTGCGGAGGTGGCAGCCTGAAGAGGACTTTGTGTGTGTGGCGGGAGTGGGAACCAGCATTAGGAGCGATTTCCCCTCTGATACCCGCTACTGGCACACGTGCGTTTAAGGACCCTTTAAACAGGCCTTTCTGGTGACCGCGTTGTTAAGGTACATGACTAACTCGTCCCGGGGCTTGGAGGCCCCAGGAGCGTGCGTTGCTGGAGCAAGACCCGCATGGAGGTGGAAGCACCTGATGTTCTCTGTTTATGTTGGTGTTGATGATTAATGTTGATGGCACGTCTAAATTTTATGCTTTGGTAGAACTCTGAGGAGAAAAGTGCTGAAGAATAAATAGTCCCGTGCACTTTGCAAGTTGTAGAAGCGACCCTGGATACTTGATGTTGAGAGAACATGGCTCCTCTGTAGTGTCTCCTCAGCTTCTCTGGAATGAGTGAGGAGACTCACCAATCCTGGGGTTATAGGCTTTAAGCTTTGTTCACCCTTTTTGCAGAAGGGGCTCAGGTCTGGTGCCCATCCTGCTTTGTGGTACAGAGAGCGGTCTGGGGATCAACCCGTATCAGCCAGGGACTCCCGGTCCTCACCCGGACCTTAGCAGAGGGTAATTAGTTAATTGGAGATCTTAAGCTTTCCCTCCCTGACTGTGAGGCTTGTGCTGTCCCGACTCTGCACCCGCAGTTTTCCTGATACCGATGTTCTTGCTCGCCGATCATCTTCCATTCTGACTGCTTCTACAAAGCAAAATTTTCTGATGAGTAATACAGTGAATATGTGTTAAATGTTGACTTCAGCCTTTTACCCCCTGCTAGCCTGGTGAAGATGTTTTCTCCAACGCAGGTTGAAATTACTCCTGCAGTCTAGGAAATAACTGTTGAGTAAGTAATTGTTCAGTAAATAACTTTTTCTTTGCAGATATGTAGATTCTTCTGTACCAAGTCAGTCTCCTTGGGAAACTGTTTTCAAATACACTTTCTTTAAACTCTTCTAGGTTGTACTGCCTCATGTCCTGTTACACTTTTAAGACTCATTGAACATAGACTTCTGCTGCCACAGTGGATATAGTACTTTTTTTGTCTCGTGGTTTGTTTTGGATTGTTGGTTTTTTTCCTGTTGTAGATTGTGTTCTTACCGTTGCTTTAGCAGATATGGAGCACTCAAACAAGCAATTGCACTGTGAGCGTCCGCATCACTCAGGATAAATGGGGATGAACGGCTGTGACTAGTAAATGAAAGTTGCTGTAGGAGAGGGATGGGAAACAAAAGAGACAGAACAGCAGTGGTGTTGGAAGAAAAGGTAAAATAATTTAAAATGTGCAGAAGACTGAAAATGTTGCAGGCCTTTTTTAAAAGTTACTCTCTCATTTAATTTTATTTCTCTGCTTTGTGTTATTTTGTCTGATTTGAATTTGCCTGAAGAACCTGGATTAAAAGTGCAGCATTTGGACATGTCAGATTTCACGGTTGCTGTCATTAACAGGTTTTACTGGGGGGGTGTAGTGTTTTTTTTTTTCTAGCCTTTGTGGTTTCTCTCTTGACTTTAACACTACCCTTCTGTAGATCTGACCCTTCAAGACATTGATATGTGGATACGTCCACGTAGGGGCAGTTCAAATCATGAGCTCAATTGTAAGCTACAGTCAGCAGAAGAGAGAACAGGCTCTGTTCATGGCCTGGGATGCCATCACCTGACACAACTTGAGGGACCTAATTGTGTATAAAAGCAGGATTCAGATTCAATGTGATACCAGATGCGAGTTTAGCACTGGACTGGAGTGATGTAATTATTTATTGTGATTACGATACAGGTCTTATCCAACTGAAGCTCCTTAGGGGGACCTAGTTAAAGAAGCCACATTTGTTCTCTAAATTTGAAATAGTAAAATTTAGTGTTGCAAAAAAGAAACATAATATAATATATCATAAATTTGGGATTGCTACATTTGTCACTAATGGGAATGGCTTAATATTTATTTGGGAGCAATTATGAAGAGGTAATTTTTAAATCACAAAATTTTCCCAGGAATTAATTTAGGTACCTCTGCATAATTTTAATTTACTAATGAAATTATTAGTGTTTTTATATCTTCTGTAGATTCATATGTTGGCTTGAAAAACAATTGGGAGCAAAACCTCTCTTATCAATAGGGTCACAAGTACTTGCAATAATACAAACCAGGAAACCAGATTTGCCATGGCAGATGTGATAAAGGCTAATGTGCCTTTATTAAAAGGAAAATATTGTGGACCCTGGCCAGTTCAAAGAAGCATTATCTGATTTTTATTTTTTTTAAAATAAGATTTAAGAAAGCACTCCTTCCTTTGGTTGTAGTGTCTCACGTCAGGAAGCAGTATTTGAAATATAGCATAATGCTGTCTGCTTATCTTCCAGTTATTGCATCTTGAGTTTTAATTGTCTGATTTGAATTTGCCTGAATTTGATTTTTTTTTTTTTTGGGTTGAGTTCGAATACTGCTTTTACTACTTTGGT
>VZTM01004347.1:245745-358401 GCA_013400555.1 Jacana jacana
ATGGTATATATCTATATAGAGAGTAAATCTGGATTGATTGTTGTTGTTTGAGGTCCTTGGACAAGCTCTTTAGGTAATGTCTTGAAGGCTGCATTAGACATTATCATGCCTAGTCAGAATTCAAAAGGGTCCTTCCCAAATTTAAGAAGCTGTAATTAATATGAATCGAACATTTCTGGCAATTGCTTTATTTGAAATGCATATTAATATATTTTTAATGAAGAGTACACAGTTGTATCATTGACTCTGATAAATCTTGTGGCAGGGAAATTAAATCTTGGAGTTTTNTACCAGTTTCTCAAACCCTAAGAATGTCAGATAACTACTCTCTGCCAATAGCATTCTGCAGGGACTTCAAGTAACGTGTTGTTCCAAGGATCGTTTAATTTTAATAATGATCTTCATTGCATGTACTACTCTCTATATGCTGAAAATGCCATACAGTTTTTAATGAACGTTCACAAAATGTCTGTGAATTGACTTCACTTTGGGAAGGAGAGTGACAGCAGTGGGAAAAGTAGGTAGATTAACTGGTCATAGAATTCGAGATCTTACATCCCACTTCTCTGATCATTGATTTGTCCCGCACTCACTGATCATCTGCTTCTAGTTATCCATACATGTAAAAGCCTACCAAGACAATACCTACGATGCAAATCCTCCAAAAACTAATTCATTGGTTTCTTTCATTCTGTTATTCTTCTCAATATTCACATGCAGGACAAAACTCCCTACTTTTTTTTCAGCCTTTTTCTCTTTCCCTGACATGGATCTACTTAGTCATGTTGCTTTGCTCTCCCATTGAATTCATTGAAGGTTTGTGTTAGATGCAGTTAACTTCCAGCCTTCTTTGGTTCCACAAAGTCTTGCAGGAATGACCTGCATTACCATTCCGACTATAGATCCAGCCTATATCTAATGTGATCATCTTCTCTGTGGAGTAATCTTCAGCTCTGTGACTTCTCAGACCCCTTTAATGTTACAAGGAAGCCTTTCCTGTCCCTGGAAACAATCCCTCTGAGGATGATGCTGGTTTGGGTCAATGGTTGCTTTTCCTGGACATTTGACAGAGCCATAGGTTTCCCATTTACTCTTTAGCATTTTAAATGAGTGGGTGAGGTGGACCTGATGGAAGCCTGACTGCCATATCTGTAGGGAGAGAAGTTGTGCCAGGCCCCTTTCTCGCTCCTACACAGTGTTGGAGATTTTGGAGGTTTATGGATTTTTATGTGAGATTGGTACCTCGCCACTAGGATTTTTGCACTCATAGCTTTTCTATAGTCCTCATTTTGAGGATGTTATTTTGATCCACATTGAGAAGAAGGTTCTTTCTTCTCTGGAGAAAGTTTTGAAGTGATGGGAGCCCATCCAAAAAGTTAGTTTTGTTTGCTGACAGTAACTCAGTTTGATCCCAGACCATTTGTAGTGAAAATACTTTTCTTCTTGCTAACCCAATGTTACAATAATTACAAGCAGCAGATCAATAGCAGGAAGTATAGAATTGGAAGTGTTACTTCAGATATTAAGCCACAAATTGATCTCCCTGTCAAACCTTAAGTAAGTGCTGTATCAACACATATTTCAAAGATTGGAGGACATTCTGAAATGTAATAGTGATGGACTGAAGAAAGGAGAACAATAACTTGTTTTATGCCAGTGCATTAACTCTTTACATCCTGAATTTACACAGTCCTGCTATTATCTTCTGTTTTGCACTCGTGTTACATCAGTGATTTCTGACTATTGCTCCACTTGGCCCTGATAACATACGGGATTATCGCTGGATAGTAACGATCCTCACTTGAATTGGGAGGAATCATCAGTGCTTGCACACGATCCAACCCCAGACTTGTGCAACTGTCAAAGTATTCCAGCAGTTATACAGCAGGTATTCTAATCTAAGTCAGTTATTGACCAAAATCATTCTGTCTTAAAAAAATAAAGACAACACTGGAAGACCTTCATATCACATAACATTCTTGAATTTCCTTGAACAACTGAAGACCATTGCAACTCAGTGTACTGACCAGTCATACCGACCTGCTGTAAAGAAAGCAGAGGAAAAATCTGAGAAATTCTAGAATTTTTTTTTAAAAAGAAACAGATAATAGGAATTTATGGCTTGTAGCTTTCTTTTTTGAGATCACTTTTCTGTCTTAAGGAGCAGAAGTATGAAAGTTGTTCTCATACTACTGTGGGCACGCTGGGGTTTTAGAAGCAGTAAATGTCACTGCTCAATTCCCTTTATGGTGTTTATTTTATAAGCCATTAAGAAAGACTGAAAGGAGTAATGTGTTTCTGAAGAATTTATTCTTGAATATGTTCTTTAAGTGTTAAAGTTGTGGCTAAGATGTAGGAGAAGATGTTGAGAAATCAGCTTCTTCCCTAGGAATGCTTGCCAGGTACATGCAGCGATCTGGGAAAAATAGTTTTTGCTTTCTGTGGTTTGCCTCTCCCCTGATAAGCATCTGGAACAAGCACTTAGGAGTGTGAGGTTTTGGTTCTTTTCTTCCTAATGCTAGGAGATCCTGAAGAGAGAGGCTTAGTGGATTGTTAATCTTTTGTTTTCTTCTTCAGATAAGGGCTGCTATTTTTTTCTGACAGTGCCAAGTCTCTCGAATTACTTTTGATAGTGCGGAGATGAAGACTTTTGACTAGATGTGAGTAGTCAGAGCAGGAAGTCTCTTTGGTGTAAACCTCTCTCAGCTACTAACTGGCCAGTCCTTTTGAGTCGAGATGACTGGCTGAGCAGTTAGAACTTCTGTTTTTCCTCACAGAAATCACCCCTGTGTTTAACTGGGGAAGGGGAAGGAAGGTGGTAATTCTCAAGTCTTGGCCACCACTGAAACCTTGTCAGCCAGTTATTATTAGCTTGATTATTTAATTACTTTTCCAGCACTAAGAATAAGTATTGCTTCACAGTGCAGAACAGAAGAAAACTGCAGGTGTCTTTTCAGAAGAGCGAGCGAGAAGGCTTTTCTCTAGTCTAGCCTTTTGTTGTTACAGCAATGTTTCCAGCTGTGATGCTTCCTTGCTGCCAAGTAGTAGTAAATAGCTGTATAAATCATAGTAATGCCTGTACCATTCGGGTACAGCTGATTGCTTTTTGACTCTAATGGGTGCACATACGCTTATTCTCATATTTCAAAGTTAATTGTTAATATTTCTGTAGAAGGAATAGCACAGGGAATTGAAAAATGAACACTATTGAAGTGCTTCATCTTCAGACTTTGGATTTAATTCCTCACTTGAAGCATACACAGTTTTGTTTCAATTGTATTTTAATTTTATTTTCAACAAGACTCTCTTTGGAACTAGAAGGTAGTCAGTAACAGTGCAGGTACGTTTAATTTAGGACAGCAAGTACAGGCTGCTGCTGTCTGTGCTACCTGCTGGCAGAGCTCAAAATGCTGGACAGAAGTGGTGACATCTTGGTGGTAGCACTTGCAGCCTGGAGCCCAGCAGAGTTTTGCTGAGTCCCATGTGGATGGGAAGCTCGTTGCCACCAGAGAAGGGTGAGTGGAGTACTGAGAAGACTAGAAAGGACTAGTGTCCCGAGTTGCTTGTTCTTGACTACCCTCTTTGTACAGAGGCACAGGTATGCTTGGCTTTTTGTATAACCTCAAATGATAGTTTGCTGTAAAACTTTACACTCAAAGCTGAATCAGATATGGGACTAGGATAGCTCTTTAGGGTGAAGAAAAGGAAGAATATATGTTACATGATGCATTGCTTTGGGTTCTTTCTGATTAGAGAAACCTCCATAGACACTTGCTGACTTGCAGTAGGAATCAAAATAAGTTTTGCTAAAGGGAAAATAATAAATACATGGAAAAAATCAGACTACTTTTTAACCTTTTATTCAAAGCATATTGAGATGGACCTGAAGAAGAATCCTGGCAGAGTTGCTCGTCCAGCCTCAGCTGCAGTCCGTGTGACTGATTTGAGTTGGCGAGGCAACCTAAATCCCAGTCCGCTGATTAAAGATGACAGAGAGCTACTTATGGATGAATACCTTTCCCCGAGGAAACTGGTGAGTAGACATCCAACTTTTTAATGAAGTAAAAGAGGCATCCTGGCATATACAGAGCTGCTTTTGCCATGATTGCAGGTTGTTGCATATCTGACAGATTTCTACATAAAGTAGATTCTGTCATGGAAATTTATCAAATGTTTGTCCTCCTTTCACCTTGTTTCATGTAAAAAATATTCCCAGCAAGAATGTTGCTGTCTTTATTGCCAACTTTCTTGAAGCAGCATGAAGAAAAGTACAGGTAGTAGAATTATAATTTAAACAGATCTCATTAATGCCATCTGAAGTACCTTGAATCTTAGCATTAGAGGAAGCTTTTTCCATTAACCTTGTTCTAGAGATTGGAAACATAACTTTATTTTGAATTAGTGAAATCCTCTGTCCTGCTAAAAAGCCAATTAAAATACGCTGCAAGTGCTGTAGGTACTTTCTGTATATATCAAAGTGTCTGAAATTTCAAAGCATATTTGAAAACCGTGTTCCTTTTTGACTGGGGGAAATGATTTTGACATGCAGCCTGCTGAAAGAGAGTAACACGCTGAAATCTCTTGTGAAGGAATGTTTGGTTGCATATTGTGCTGTATTTGCTGAGGAACTGATTAAGGGTGAAATCCTTTGGGACACGTAGAAACTGAGAAAATAACCTCACTTATCTCCAGTAAAGAAAGGGAGAGCTGAGAGAAGAACGAGGGAAGCTCTAGCTTTCTGTGTTGCAGAGCTGGATAGAAATCAGCAGAAGACAGACGCGGCTAAGGCTGTGGTTTGAACGCTCCCCGTGGGCAGTGTCTGTAATTCTCTGTGCATCACTGGTGGAGAGACACAGCCTTCTGCAGGGGGCATATTCCAGCTGCAGGTTGCCACCACCCCCTAACTATATACCCATGACAGGTTTGACCATGCACTGACATTGGACAGCAAGTTGTTCTCAGAACTACTCTTCCCTTAGTAGCCAAGCCTTTTAGTGCTTATAAAATGTTTGGGGATGCAAAAAATCACTGTCTTGCAGAGTGTATATTTTAAGCTTTCTAGAGAAAAATTTATATATGCTCTTATGATCTATGCCATTCACTTTCCTTTGGCGCATATGAACTACTGACAACTTCCTGGTCTTTTCTTAGGCTCTGGAATACAGTTTGACCAATCTAATGCATTTGTGGCTAACAATACCCTGTAAAAATCCAATGGAAAGCTCTCAGATTAGTCTGCTTTCTTAGGGCATGAACCAAAGCCCATTAGAGTAACCAAAACAGCTGCCCTCAGACTTCAATAAACTCTGAATTAAACCCTCTAGGAAGTTGGGGTTTTTTTTGTTGGCATTAAATTCTTCTCTTTCTGAAGCTCTGCTGCTTTTAGTTCACAGTAAATTGTAAGCAGGAAAGCGTATGTAAGGCACTGTTACCCACATCCCCTTAAGTTACAGTTCATTATTTTGTAATATTTTTTTAAATACAGATCAGAAGTTAAAGTCTCTACAATTCTAGGCTATTTTTAAAAATGGGAAAAAAATACTTTATTATTCACATGTACTGTATTAAACTTAATCGAGTCTTGCCTCTTTAAGATAGAGTGCATGCACATGTGTAAGGAACTCCATTTCAAAGGTTCTTTTAAATGGATGCATACTGTCCTACTAATTTTTCTGGACACAGTTATTTCTTGGCCCTGGAACTCAACATTTGTGTTGGCATAGCTGGGATACTTCCAGCTCAGAGGAAAAATTATGTGACATCGTCAAGGAAACATTAACAACGTTTATAAGCTTGTTTTAATAATGTATCCAATCTATCTAATCTTTGACCTTTATGCTGATCAAATGGAAACCACTGCTTCCATCAATTTACCTCCTCTGGCTTTGCAGATGTAAAAATAGAGATGCTGTTCAAACACTTCATTTGAAACAAGTTCTCACATGCGTATTTTTTTTAAGGAACCACATTCCATTGATAACCAAATGGTTTGAAAGGTGGTTTTGCTTAAATCAATACACTTGCAATAGCTTCTCAATTGTCTTTTAGTTGTGAATATTTTAGGAGATATTGATTGTATTCACTGAAGTGCTCTGAGGAGGAGAGGTATAGATTTTTAAACGACATGCTCATTATAGTAAAATTACTTTACATTCAAATAAGGACATAGCCCCCAGTTCTGCAGTGTTGCATAGGCAGATTTCTGGACACCTAGTGGAGGTTCCTGAGGGAGGATTTTGTTCTGAGAGTTGTAGTTGGCTTTACATCTTGTCACTGCACCAGTTCAGTTTGAGCTCGTGGAGGCTGGAAGGTCTACCCATGTAGAATCTGTGAAGATTGGGTGCCTTGAATTGCAGCTTTGTTTCTACTGAACATTTTACTCATTTTGTCCTTTTCCAGGGGCATAGCACTCTATTTAGTAGTGAAAATATTAGCAGTCTACACTAGCAGTCCTCATTATTAAGGACACTCTAAAACGTGTGATGCTTTTATTCCTTCACTTTTTTTCCGGTTGCCAGGTTGTTTTCCTCCAAAGAGAAAAAAGTTTGGCTTGAACTGATTCTTCCTTTCCTTTCCTCCTTTCTTTCCTTTCCTCCTTTCTTTCCTTTCCTCCTTTCTTTCCTTTCCTCCTTTCTTTCCTTTCCGCCTTTCTTTCCTTTCCTCCTTTCTTTCCTTTCCTCCTTTCTTTCCTTTCCTCCTTTCTTTCCTTTCCTCCTTTCTTTCTTTGACCCCATAGCACAGAAGACAACTTCGGCTTGCCCATTTTTTTATGCCCTTTCCCTAGTGGATCTTCATGTCACTTAAATTTTGTACTCCCAAACTACAGGGTTTGTGGTCTTCTGTGGCCTCATTTCAACCTAGTGTTGACTTTTTAACATAACAGAGATATGGAATCACATGGGATTTCAATGACATCTTCTGTGATTTCTGCTTGTTTCCATCTCTCTTGCTGCAATGTCATGTAATGTCCTTTTATATTTAAGTGCTCTTAATTCAAGCTACAGGTCAAAAGCTTTTGATGCAAGGGTTGGTATCATTAGATGTTCTTTCTATTATTTTTGAATGTATCTACACCAATTTTCTGTTGTACTGCTTAATCTTCATCTGTATGAATCAGGGTTCTTGCTTTTCCATTTGTGCTTGTCCTACCAATATTTCCAGCTTCCTGCTCTGGCTGTACTTGTGGTGGTGTTGGATGTTGTAGAATACCAGGGTGAGCAAATTCCCCATTCTCTCTTTGTTCTGAAAGCTGGTTATTAATGGGCAATATATTGCAATTAACTTCTAACTTTATTAGTGCTGTGGCACAGATTTCTCATTAAGTGTGGAGGAACAGAAATTAAAGTCTCCACCTGTCTTGAATCAGCTTTTTATTTTGTTCTATTAACCCCATCCCCTCCCCACTCTTTGCAAAGGACTTTCCTGACTTTCACAAAAAGCAATCCACTTCTCAGAATAAACATATTTTACAAGGTCAAACATCTTCCAGATATTGTCACATTATCAAAACTAATCACATCTGTGCATGATCTTTAGAGAAGAAAGGAAGTATTCTTATTTTGCTATTTATTGATCCTACTCCAATTAATCATGTTTTCTAAACTTGGGAACACGTGTTCGGAAGTGGTGTTTAGATTGTTGCTCAGGAGGTTAGCATGTATTACATATGGTATGCACTCATCCTCATGGGGAGAAGAAAATCCTGGAGGGTCCTGGAACAACAGATTGGATTCTTGCTGAAATGACTCAATCATTTCCTTTTTTCCTTGGCAAAAAGTTTTCCTCTCAGTTGCAAGCTAGATGGATTTGTGGTGGGGGGTGGAAAGGAGATCAAGGAAGCAAGTGAAAGATTGTGATAAATTAAGTGGAGTCAATGAGATGGAGGTAACTGGCTGAATTCGGATCTGCCAAATCCTTCATTAGATTGTATAATCATTTAAATGTGCCAATTTTAAAAAAGGGTGGAAGGGACCTCTGGAGGCCTTCCAGTTCAATCTTCTGCTCAGAGCACAGCTACTTCAAAAGTTAGACCAGATTGCTAAAGGTAGCAGATAGTAGTATACATAATTCTTTGAACAGGGAGAAAAATTACAAAGCCTCACTTAGTTTCACAGCTTTCTTCTACATGATCACACCCTAACACTAGTGCCTTTACTATAGTGAAGGCTTCTAGTTATATTAGCATTCATCTTGGTATTGAGGCATCTGATGTTTTACATTCAAATTGTCACATCAGGTACCTTTATATTTAAATGCATGTGCACACATATGCATGCCTTTATATGAAAAAAACCCCAGATTTTCATTTGCATACAGTCACAGCTGCTTAGCTGACATAAAAGGGCAGATTACAGTCTTGAATTTTGCATGTTCAGTGACACAACATTGAGCAATATTTGTAGCTACTTATTACGCACGTAATTGCTAGGCATGAAAAAAAATAGTATTGGGGTATGACTTTCCTTTATATCTATGTGAGGGAAAGTAAATCCTCAAAATAAATTTAAACCAAAAATTGAGTTAAGAATAACCATTTGGTTATCTGTCCACTCCTGTCCTGCATGTTAAATTCATTGCATAATTAAAATTGAGCTTGTTGCCTCCTACAGAAGTGATACAGGCTATTTCTGGAAGACCAGCAAACCTCCCGTATAGTTTCTGGTGCCTCACATGCCCGTTGAAGTTTGAGGTATTTTGGAGATCTCCCAGCAAATTGCAGCATCAGAACCTTTATACTGGTTTAAGAAGAAAAGATGTCAGTACTGTAAATACCCAGCATGGGTAAGGGGGGAGTTGAAGTGGAGATGGCAAGACTAGGCAGGGCCTATCCAGATAGATCTGTTGGCATGACTTGAGCACAAGAATAAAGAAACTTTTACTATATGCATCCACCACCACTTAAATGTGATAATTATTGCCCTCATCTACCTTTTTCATGCAGGCCAAGAAGTTCTCTCTTTATCTCAGATTGAACACCTAGCTAATCTCTTCATCTGAGCTGAGAGAGCGTATTTGTATACACAGAAAGTAGTGAAAAACAGCTAAATGTTGTGATTACGGGCATCTGCAGCGTGTAGCCATTTAGAAATGAAGATTGCACATGGGACCAAAGGGAAGGTCTGTTCCTCTCATTGAAAATCCCTTTACTTAGAATCATTCAAAACCATGTTAACGTTCTAGTAATTTTCTTCTTAGAAGAAATATTTTGTCATACTTGTAGCAATCGTAGCTTTTTATGTGCAGGAAGAGATTACTCTTGAGTTGGGAATTTGAAATAAAATCCCTGCAAAAAGCAATGAACACGTGAATGGACATGAATCTAGTATTTGCATACAGGTGTAGTATTCAAAGAGAATAAGCTCACCACTCAGGAATTCCTGTTTTAGCCAAATTATCCAGGATCAGCAAAATAAACGCGCAGCTGGAAATGCTTCTCTGACAGCTGCAGACAACGTGCTCTTCGGCAGCGGATCCGCTTTTCTTAGCGCATGTGAAAAATCCAGGGAAGAGAGAAGAAATCGGTTGTATACACCAGCTTTAACTGAACAGACATTATTTGCCAATTAAAGAATTTACAGAGAGCTGCAAGCGGGACTTGAGCTGGATTTCTCAGCATCCCCAGGTGATTGCTCTGCCAGTTGGGAAGCTCTGCAAGCACTGAAGTGTTCTTCGCTAGCAATTTTTTACAGAATACTTACTGACTCTTCTTGCCAGTCAGAGGAGAACCTTTCCACCCTAGTGCACGCTTTTCAGTTAGATATTGGCCAGACATTTTGCATGATGTGAATGTGATGTGAGCCATCACAGAGTCACTTCTTAAAATACTGGCTAAATTGTTTACCAATAGCTTCTGCATGATCTCATGGAAAATAGTTTTATTCCTAGTTTGAAGGAGGTGCAAGCATATAAAGGGAACTTTCTCTGTCTTTGTTTTACTTGTCATTTCTTCATCTTCAAAGAATTGTACAGTGCTTTACCATGGAAATTTATCCTTTCAAATAAACAAATTTAGGGTGGGGTATAAAGCTTGCTGCCCAGAACCAAGCTGTCAGGCCACCTTCTTGAACATCATGTGTCAAAAAGATTTTGATGTTTGATTCTTCAAAAAACAACCTTCTCAATCTAACCAATATCTGGGTAGTAGATTGGTGGCAAGCAGACTCCTCTCTGGACACCAACAATCAGCCTGGAGTTATAGCTATTTTTTTCAAGGTGTCTTTTTGATGTAAAATAACTCTGAATTTATCCAGCTTTTTGCCTAGAACAGATCCTTGGTCCCTTTTTGTCTGCTCTATGTTGAGGCTGAGCAACTGTAAACAGCCAAAGAAATCCCTAGATGGCACAGCACTTTCATGCCTGTAAGCATTCCTGGGGTACAGGCAGAAAGACCTTCTGTCCCTGGCTGTCAAATCAGCCCTTTGAGTTGTGAGCAGGCAGTCATTTCCTGAAACCACAGTAGGGTGGGACACCTCTGAATTAGGGCAGGAGCCTGACCTATACCTAGCATGGCCAGGAATGAGGAGATGCATCACTTCTACCCACGTGGTGCCAGGCATCTGTCTGTCCAAGCTGATGATCCCTTCAGTGTGTTTGGCTGTGATTTTTTTTTTTTTTTTCTTTTGCTACCTAATAGTAGCAAAATTCTTCCTAAATCTCCCTCCTTTCAAAATTTGATGAAGGTTCCCATGCTTTGAAAGTAAACAATGACACAGAAGAGAGATGCTGTTAAATGTGTGTCATCTTTATTGTAAATGTTTCAACATCCTTCCCTAAATGTCCTCTGTTACTGGTGCCAAAATTTTAGCTGTGACACATGAGACATATCACACTTCCAGCTGCACCAGTATGCCAAGAAAGGTGTCTAGGGAGTGGGAGTGTCCTAGTTATCTTCCACAGGAACTGTTCACCACATATCATTCTCTTGAACTGCTGCCCTGGCCTTTTGCTCACTCACTAGTTTGCAGTCAACACCTGGGGTCTCTGTGCTTCTAATGCCTTTAAATGAGCTCATATCTGCAACCCAAGAACGTTGCTCATTTCCTTCATGTAGAACAATAGCTTTTGCATCCCACAGCCATTCAGTTTGAAGCTCTCCAAGCATCTCCTTGGCATCAGCAGATGGAAGGACAGTGAATTTCAGAGACTCTTGGAAAAGCAGAACAGGGAAGTGGGGACCGAGAATACATGGAGTCTGTCACATCTGGTTAGCACATGCTTCAAGGCAGTTATCTATAGTTCAAAGAGCTGGTGGTGGCAGCCAATAACCCTTTCCAGCACTGGACCCACAGCTTACCAGTTGCAGTACAAAGTATGGATGCACTGAGCAGCTCATGTCTCAGGAAAAGGTACAAATGGTGGATCTGGAAGAGGAAAAGGAGGGCAAAGCAGCACACCAGTAATCCCTGGTGTGAGGGAAAAGAATAGGAAACCCTAGAAGAGGAGAGAATATAACTTTATGCAGCTGTTGTGCTTGGATTTTGAAAGAGGAGAACAAGGAGCAGCACTCTGAAAAGAAGCAAGGGTAAGGACAGTGTGCAGGGGACTTGCAGATAGGAAAGGAGAAAGGCAAAGGCTTCTTGTGGTGCCATGTGGTTCTGCTAGTCTGCTGACAAATGTGTGACCCTAAGCTTATTACTTGCTCTGAGCCTAATGATATAGTCTCTTAAGACTATTTTGATGAGGAGAGGAGACAGATCTTTCAGAAGAGGCTTCCTTTAATGACAATAAGCTTGTGTCCAAGTCCAGCCATCCAAGCGTGTGGTGGTGTGCCAAGACATTGGCTAGCTCTTGCTTCTCAAATACTCTGGTGCTATGTGACAGACAGTGTCATCTGCTGAAAGGGATTACTGTAAAATGCGTCTTGCAGTGAGGGAAATTGTGCTTATGTGGGGGGAGGAAGAAGTCTGTAGTTGGTAAGACTGCCTTCTTTGCAGGACCAAAACCATTTTTGTGGTGGTTGCATCTGGGAATAGAAAGCAAATTTATGGATGCCACTTTCTCATACTCTAATGGGGAAGCAAGAAAGTCTGGAAGCTTCTTAGGCTCAGCCTGATTAAAATCACAGGTTAAAAAAAATAAGATTGAAAATAATTTTAAATGCAGTGTTTTAAAGACAGTTCAAAAGCAGTTGAAGATTTTGGATAATTGTGGTTTTTTAGGAGTCCAAGTCAAGGCCTTCACAAAGGATGCTCATCCATTTCAGGAAACTGTGCCCTTCTAAACTGTCACCTCAGTTACACTCGGACTATGTTTGGTCCTTTTTAAGAGGGTGTGGAACCACTGGAGAGAACGAGGCTGCAGTCACTTGTGCGCAGTGCAAGTCGTAGTTGAAGTAGGAATGTTGCAACTGCTGGTTTTCCCTGCAAAATGAACTGGATGTTCTTGTGGTTATTTTTTCTCCCCAAAATTCATAAACAGAGGTGGTCCTACACATTCTCTTGTAATGAATAATTTCCCCCTTATTAAACAAACTTAAGGATGTTGTAACTTTTTAATAGTAAGAAAACTTGTCTCCTGTATGTGGAGGTTGTTTAATGACTTCCTGCCTTCATCTTAACTAGAGGGGCAAAAGGCGGGTGACAATACATCTTTCAGCTCATGCTGTTGATCACTGAGGAGGAGAAACTGATGCCAGGGTCAGACATTTCTTTGAAGTGGACTTTTTTAGCCCCACATCCTAACTCTTTTGGCATAGAAAGGTAGAAATTTAGTCGTATCTGAATGCATAGCATCAGCTCTCTCAGGCGGTTATTGTGACACAAACCCCGTGTTTCTCATCTCTCAATGAGTGTTTCAGACCCTTTGTGAACTACTAACACATCAGGAAGAAAGGATACAGTTCCCTCCTAGCCTGTTTTGTTGAATGCACGCATGGAAGGATCCCCTAGGACCAAAAGCTGATGCCAGTGGGCTGGTAGGACATGTAGCCTGGATGAGGCAAGCTGGAGAGAGAGGAGCTGGATCGTAGCAGGAAGGAACAGGAGATGAGACAGTGCTAATATGAGATTGTTTCAGCTGCATGTGGGATTGCAGCCTGGTGTCTTAGGACTCTACAGCCTTGATGAAGTTTTCACTGGCTGTCCTAGAGCTTCCCTCCCTCCTCTGTTTTAGCTTCTTCTTGTTTCTGTCCTCCTGCTTACCTCTGCCAGGGTAAAATCTGCATGTGCGTATCAACACAGACTTTAGGATAATAGGAAGGATCCAGTGATAAGATAGGAAAGATCCTGCATTCATACACAAACTCTTGGTTAATGCAGTGGTTGAGCCTATTGCAAAAATAATGGAAGATTTTGGAGGCTTCTATTTGAATTTGCCTAGATCTTTTAAAAGCAATTTGTAATCCCTGTAATTAGTGTTGCCTTCTTTCAGAAATATGAGCTTCTTGAGCTAAAACCAGGTTTCCTTTTCAAAGTTTTGGGTTAAAAGGCTAAACAGTATGTTCTGTTGAGTTTTACTGCCTTGTGCTATTTTGATTACAGCTGACACTTAGGGGTAACACAGGATTAGTACGAAACCTATGCAAATCTTAAAGCGTGGACATACTGTTTACATGAAGTTGGTTGGCATGTAGGTCTGCTGTTGATTTGCAGCTTGAATGTAACCCTCAGCTTTGACTCTTTAAGTGACATAGAAGTTATGTGAGACTAGAATAATTTGGAGCAGCAAGGAAGAAAGATCTTTGAATACTCAATGCAATCACGTGTCTAACCCTTTTGAACTGGCATATATGTTGACAAAGTACTGGTTGAAAGGCTTGCTATGCCTTTTTGCTCCTGTGTCGTCTAGTTTATTGCATGAGAGTATACATATATCTCTGCTTATCTTTACAGAAAATTTTGGCAGGGGTAGATGATCTGCAGCGAGTGAAGTCCCTAGAGATGCGAGTAGATACAAGAGACAACAGCTTGGGAAACTTTGGTAAGAAAACACTTCATCTTCTGCTCACCATCTCAAATTTTCCTTTAGTGTGTCTTGAAGCAGCAGGACTGGGGACTCAGAAACCAAAGGCCAGTGTTAAGCACTGTCCTGCTGAAGAGCTCTTGAAATGTGATCTCCCTAGTGCCTCTCACTCTTTGATCTCTATTTTCTGTGAGACTCTAAATAGGACTGAAACGTATGGCTGTGGGATGAGTGACACCACTTCTGTCTAAAGCCAATTAGTTTGAATAAATTCCTCTAGAATGACAAGCCTTTAGGCCCTAAATGAGTATTTACTGATTACTTTAGCCTCTGGAGTACTTGGCACTCCTCTAGCGAAACCAGTAGCCATAGTTCAGTTCCTTGCCACTGTAAGATTCCCCTGTGGCTGAGAAATTGCTGGTGGTATCAGGCTGCTCATGCTGCCAGCAGCCTGTCTTTGCATCCTGTACTGCCTCACCAAGCTGTGCTGGATGATGAGCTTGAGGAAGGTCCTATAGCTGACATTTTGATGAGTCCCTAAAACGCTAATGGTTGTGTCATCATCACTGCACTGTGGAAGCAAGGAAATACCAAAGAAATTCCCTCTGTAGCAGAGTTAACACTGAAAATATGAAACTTTCCCTTTTTCCAGTTCTGTCACTCATTTTCTGTCATATGGATTCCCATCACAGGCAAGTCCATCTTTTGATATATTGAAGCTGAGTAACTACTGCAGGGCAATAGTTTTTGTGCTAAAAGGAGTCATGCCCCCAGACGTATGTGCTGGTATTTTCAGCCAAGCAGTTCATTTTCATGTGCAAGTGACTATAATGCAACAGCTGATTAGCTTTAGTAGGTCTTTTGAAGTCAGTTTATCAAGAAGAGTTAAGCAAGTACAGTGAAGGGGGCTTTTGTCTTGAATTATATAGGCACTTTGTATGGGTTATTCTGTTTATTTCATAAATAGGTCTCTTTCTGATAGGGACTAAGGAAAATTGCATCATTTCTTTCAGAGATCATAATCTATTCCGTCATGTTTCCTCCAGTTGATAAGAAAATCTCATTATGCCATTTCTACAATGCTCAAAAGTGGTGCTCCCATTCCTATGCCATTTTATATTAGCTGTGGCAGGACAGCAAAATGTTTCACCTTTTTCATTCTGTACTTTCCCTTTCCACTACTGGAATAAATCCCCTTTTTTTTTTTTTTTTCCCCAGCTCCCCATGGTTAGGCTTTTGCAACTTTTACAGAATACAGAGCGGTATTCCTGTGTTAGGAACAATTTCCATCTTGTTTATGTCCCAAGCAAGAGTTGTCCCTTGAGGGCCATAAAAAACAGCAGCTGCAGGTCCCCACTGCTTTTGAGAATAACAGAATATCAAGATCTTCCCGAATTTCCTCCTCCCTGTGAAAATCTCTTTACAAATGTCAGCAGGTGGTTATGGCAGAAAGTTTGCCACTTAATGCTTCCAGAGATCATCAGTTCCTTGCGGGTTTTTTTTCACGTGACAGTTGATTTTTAGGCACATGGAGTAAGGCCTAATTTTTAGGGCCATCACAAGGCAGTTTGCTTCTTCATTGTGAGTGGTGTCAGCAGGGCTGCTGTTGAAGGTGTCGGGCTCATTGCAGGCTCCTTGCTAGCTGCTTGCCCCTGAAACTGTGTGCTGCTGACCTGGTCACAGGGGCCTGGATAAATAGGCTGAGGGAAGGAATGTAGGGTAAGAACCAGAACAGATGGGATGATAGAAGTTCCAGTGTGACAGAAGGCAAAGCTTTTCTACTATTAGGGCAGTCAAGCAATAGGGGTATCCAAAGAAGTTTGAAGTCACCATCCTTGGAGGTTTTCAAGACCCAGCTGAATGAAGCTCTGAGCACCCTGGTCTAGTCTCACGGAAGACCTGACTCTGAGGAGAAGGCTGGGCTTGAGACCTCTGGCTGTCCCCTCCAGCCTGGATCACTCTGCAATTTGGTGTTTCTGTTTGCATTCCAAGCCTGGCTAATTAGCTTTCTTTATAGCCACATTAAATCACTTAACCTTGCTCTTGCTTGTATTCCTCAGTTGCAGAAGGTGGGTAAGAGCACCGTTATCACCAAGGAATTAATTTGTTTGGATGATCATTTCACACTCAGTAAATGATATTGGTTTAATTGGTTTTATGTGCAAGCTCCTAAATGGCCAGGTACAAGAGCTGCAGGTTACTAGACTGCAGGCAGCTCTGGGTCACCCAGGGCCTTGCAGCGCTCGAATCCCATGTTTACACCACAATATCCACTGGACAAACATTTCGGTGTTTGTCACACACAGACTGTAACACAAGAACTGTGTTAACCTACATCTCCTTCAACAGGATTTCCAGAGTGATCTAAAACGTGTTGCTTGAGTTTTTCTAATGAGCATTCCACTTTGGGATGCGCTTAACTTTAAAGTGCTGTGCCCAGTTTGTCACGTCAGCCTCTGCACAATGGCACTACGTGGTGGGGAGCAACAGTTACATTTTTTAGGGATAAGGTATGGGCTAAAACACCAAAAAAACAATATTGAAATATTTTCATGTGATCAGTTTTGAAAATAGGGAAAGGCTTCATGCCAGAGCTTGAATCTGAGACTTAGCGGGGCTCAGGGTAATTGCTGAAATCTCTGGCTGCTGTTTGCAGTGCACCTTGCTGAGTGACAGACGAAACACTGAACTGCCCTGGCAAGCCTTGCAGCCAACACTGCAGATTTTGGACTTGACTTCTGTGCTGCATGTAGGCTCCAGTTCATACTCAAACAGATGGACTGTTTCCTTTTCATTAGCTTATCCCTTCGGTTTTGACTGCTGACAGATCTGGGACCGAATTCATGACCGGCTCATAGAAAATCCCGTTGAAAGTAATGGGGGAATAGAGTCATTTAAGACAGTATATAGTTCTCTTATTTCTAAGTGATTTTAATAGCTACAAATCAAGTTACCCACAGTGCTGTTCGCTGGTACTTATTGAATTGTTGCCTGCTGGTGGCCCAGCTAAGTTGATTACGTGTCTGGAGACTGCTGCTTCTCTTGCACGCGTTTTATCAAGGATAAGCTCTGCTAAAGGTTCAGAAGTAGGCACACCTTATTTTTCCTGCAGGGTCATCATCTCTCTTCTTGCTCTGTTTATTGGCATTCCTGCTGCAAAGCTGAGAGCTGTTTTGTCAGCAGCCAATGTCGCAGCAGTGTGTGCTTGCGTGGTCAGGGCTTGGGCAGGCTCTCTGGGAATCACAAGTACATACTGGGGCAGCAAGCTTATCTTAAACACTACACTGATGTGGGGTTTTGTGAGATTCTCCTCTCAGGTAGCTAGACTGCAGCAAGCTGGGGTCTACCTGCAAGTGCTGTGGGCTTATGTCCAGTTGCAGTGCCCTATTCACCCCCAAAAATACACATTTAGAACATGTGTGGACATAGCATCAAGGTGATGTATCTTACTTGATCCAATACAGGTTAATTAAGTAGCCTGTTTAATTTATTTATTAGGTTGCTTTTGCTGGAAGAGTTCAACCTGTGTCATGTGTCTGTTTTGTGCTGTAGGATCAACAAAACATGTAGGTTGCCTGATGCCAACACAAGTATTTGTCAGTAATTGCTTTTGTATATGTTTTCCACTAGCCTATATTCCAGAAAGCATAAAGAAGTCACAGTTAACAACAGAAAAACATAATATGTGATGCTAGCTAAAGAATACATTGCATTGTAAACAACAAGTGTTAAAAATATAAGTGTTGTAGCTTGTAGACTATAATAAAATCAGCATCTTGCCTGTTTTCTCCTTACTCCTACTTGGTTATCTAAATGTCACTGCTGTATCAAGGCAGCTGAGAAAGACACCTGCATTTGCTACCCTGCTTGTGAAGTGCAGCACTTAAGGCAACGTTGTTGAGTGTGCATGTATCACTTTTATTCACCTACCTTAAACTTTGATTTGTTTTGGTTTTTTTTGTTTTTCTGCTTTTCATTTAGTTTTGTTCCACTGGGATAGTACAGTAGAATAGTTTGACACTACTACATTGTTTGTGGTTAGTAATTTCAGAGCCATATAACAAAAGGGGAATTTAGCAAAAGGGAATCAAAGATAGGTGAGATGATATTGCTCACCATTCTGAACTCTCAGCCTTGTACTGCAGTCATCAGCATTTTTCTGGACCATTCTCTTTTTTAAAAATCAAAACTATCCAGTATGAAGGCAGTTTCAGGATGAAGAATATATTGTTTGTACTTTTAAAATTAATATTAGAAGTTACTATTTTTGATACATTGTTCTTTACTCTGAGGGTGGTGGACCACTGGAACAGGTTGCCCAGGGAGGTGGTTAAGGCCCCTTCCCTGGAGATATTCAAGGTGAGGCTGGACAAGGCCTTGGGCAACCTGGTCTAGTTGGGGGTGTCCCTGCTGACTGCGGGGAGGTTGGACTAGATGATCTTTGGAGGTCCCTTCTGGCCTGGAACATTCTATGATTGTATGATTCTATGATATCCTAGGGTATTTTTATGTTAATATAAGAATAAATTGTGTCCTTGCCATCAGGAAGGATGCCATTAGGGTTAAAATTAAGATTATTATAAGTATGTTGTTACATTTGGATAGAGCTCATATTTTGTCATCTTAATTTTATAATTTTCTCTTAACTTAATCATCCAGTGTTTAATTTATATATAAGGAATTGAGACTATAAAAAAGAGCAAAATCAAGTGGACAATGACTTTTTAGCACTGAAGAACAATTATGTATCAAATATAAAACTTAAAGGAGGGAAGAACCTGCAAAAGTCTTACTGGCAGAATTTTGCACTGTTGTACATATTCTACTTTTATTTCAGTCTAGTAAACAGCACATTAGAGCTTTGCATTGTACAAGCTTCCAGGGACCAATTGTGCCAAAATAGAAGAAAATATCTGAGATGAAGGATTGGGTTACAATAATGAAACAACCAGATGTGAAAATTGCATCATCAGTCTGTCACTCTGCCTCTTTGAATCTTTTAATAGTTGGGGTTTTTTTTACCTGAACCAACCCTAAATGCGTTCAGTGGAAAGGTTTTTCTTGAGCAAGTCTTTCCATTTCTCCTGAGTGAGCCTTCTTGACCCCTCATTCAAATCTTCTGCTTAAAACTAGTTTTTAAAAACCATTTGCTTTGTAATGCTCTGTGATAGCCTCTGCTCAGTAACCTTCTAACCTCTCTGGTTGGATCCATGGCAGGGCTATTACCTGCTGCAGTGCTGGGACCAGAGAGGCTACTGCATCCTTCCTGCTCCTTGTTTTAACACTTCGGGGGAAAGCATTGAATCTTTCTGTGCTTCAGGTTTCTTACCAGAAACAGGATCACAATTCCTTTTTAATCTAGGTTTTGATTTGTTTTCTCTGGGGGTTTTCTTGGTGCATGGATTGTATCTGGGGAATTCTTTGCTCAGTAGTTAAATGGCTGCTGTGAGTAATTAGCAGAGATCCCAGTATCCCCCCTGTCAGGATACCAAATTATTTTGTGGCCCTACTTTACAAAACTTGTTTGACACAAGAAAGTATGCCCTGCAGGATGAGGATGGTATGTTATAATTTGTTCTACAATTTTTATCTATTATGGAATATTATTAAAAAACAAGGCTAAAAAATTGTACAATGTTTTGAATTTTTAATATTTTCTAAAGAGCTTGGCAAAGACATTGTTAAATATTTGCTGTATAACATGAAGATCAATATGTAAAGTATACTCACTTCCAAATAGCATTAGCTACTAAAACATTATTTATTTAAATGTTTTTTGCCATAAATGCTCATGTTCTGCTTGGGGAAATAGGATGAACATGATCTCCTTTGCTGGCCTTTGAGATACCACTCCCTTTTTCTATTTTTTTACATTTCTGTTTGTTTTTTTCTTTTGATCCTTTGCAAAGAGGTGGAATGATGTCTTTCTGGACACTGTTAAATCACCTTTGCCAGAGAGAGATTACTCAGAGGACTTATAAAAATATTTGCTGAGAACGGATTTTGATCTTTCAGCGAAGATCTAGCTTGCCTACAATTGGTGTCACCTCTATAAGGTTGCTTGTCGTACTGGAGAACACTTTCCAGCCATGGGGAATCTCTGCTAGTGAGAGTGGATACGTTTGCTGATGTTAATAGCAAATATTTCCTGGGACTTGAACTTTTACCCAGATTATTCTGTAGCTTGGAAAGATTTGGCCTATGATTTGGGTTCAGAGATACTTGTAAAAGCAACCAGAAAGGCAAATATCTCCTGGGAAGAGATAAAAGCATTAATCAGAGTAATAACAACAGAATACTGAGGTTTTCATAGACATGAAACTTGTGCAATTGAAGAGTAAACAATGAATCACATCCAGAAATAAAAAAGAAGAGGTGATGCTTAGCAAAATGTAAATAGTGTTTTGGAGACCTCTGAGCTATAAAAGGTAATGCTGTGACATAGGAAATTATGCTTTTATTGTTCCACTCAAAATTACATTTTGGAGAAGGGTTACTTAGCTGTATAACCAATACGTCTATCACTACTTGCTATTAAATAGGTAGCAAAAGATGTCTGAGGAGAGGAGCAAGGGCATTATGTAGAAATCAGATGTCATGGAATGCTATACTTCAAAGCATCCCTTACCTCTTCAGCGTATCACTCAGTTGATAGTTGATAAGGGTTGGGAATAAGAAAACAATCACCCATCAAGCCAGTTTCTGCTGTTGTCTGTCTGGAAAGTTGCTCTATCAGAATTGCTAGAGAGAGGTTCCAAAAATTATACTTGGGTAGTCATGCAGACAGTACGTATATGTTGCAAAAATGCAAAGGATGAAATATTTTTTGAGTGAAATAACACCATTGATTTTCTTAGAAGAGGTCCAGTACAGATCTGGTAGATGCATGTAAAATTAGATACTTCAACTTGTCATTTTCAGAAATTTCCTTTACTCCCAGGTTTGCAAAGAGATTCTTTATTCTCTTCCTTATTTTGTTCCCATAGGTGCCTATCTACCTAATCTGAGAGAACTGAAGTTGAACAATAGCTTGCTTGTGTCTGTGAGGTAAGAAATGGATGATAACTGAAATAAACATAAAGAATAACAGCCCTCAATTTTATTTAAGTGATAAAATCTTCATTTGTGCTGCTTTCATTTCTTTCCATTTCCGTGACAATGGATTAACTCAAGAATATATGCTCTGCAACCACGTAAGTTTAAGGACCCGAGCTGGAATAAATCATCGTAGCTGCAATGATGTCAATGACTTAGCCCCTGTCTCCCACTGGGAAAGTTCCTGCCATGCTGGAGTCCATGGAAATCTGTTGCAAATTTGAAAGGAGCTAGAAATTTACTTCTTACCTATGTCTAGGTGCTTGGATTTCAGTGTTTTCAGTCTTTGGAGCTTTTATTATGCACAGCAGCCTATTCTATACAGGTCAGACCAGTTCCTTAGGTGATGAAAATCACTTTGGTTTTATTGAAGTCAATGAAGTTGGGTTTATGAGAGCTGCTATGAAGACTGCATGTCCTTGGCTCACTGAACTCCGTGAAAGCATCACACATTTTCTCCCAGAGAACTGGGGAGCTGGGAGGTAGGGAAGCTAAAAGTGAAAATTGCTGCAATGAGGAGGCAGAGCTATCTTCTCTCCCCTGTGCCATTATCTGTATTATCATTGGTAATTAATGCATAAGGGAAAAGGTATAGTTCATATTAGTGAAGAGCTGTGTAAAAGGATGCCTTTGTATTAAGCAGGACTGCTCTCTGGCTTTGTATGGCTATCTGCTAAATTTGGGGGGGCGCAGAAATAGTGATTTTGCTAATTCTTATTAAAGAGAACGTGTTCTTTGATGGGAAACAGCAATCAATTCTTCTCGGTCTCATACATCATCACTAAAGTAGCAAATGAACTTCAGTTGTCAGACTTTGATCTTATTTTCCCTTGTTCTGGTGATGAGATGAGAGGGAGAGAAATTAGCAGTCTAAGTGGTTTTTTCTACCTTCTAGTCCATAACATGGAAAAGCGGTGATTCTACATTGCTGCAATTATTTTAATGGCAAGCAACCACTGTCATAAGCATGACATTTCTCCATTATTGCAATGGAGAAGTACATAGTGAGTGAAAAAAAGAAGATAGGTTTTTGACAATATCCAAATACATTTTATTATATTTAAAAAGAAATACTAAAAGGCTGGAGGAGGGATGGGGATGACTTTGGTCGAAGATCCGTATTCTCTTAAAGTGTGACAAGTGGAAAATGTTTGACCGGTTCTGTTCGGATTTGAATACAGTATGCAGTTCAGGAAAACGAAACTGTTTAGTTTGACTTAAATCTTTATTAGGATTTTACACATCCCTTTGTATTCTTTGTATTCCCTTTGTATCAGCTGCCCAGGGAGGTGGTTGNGTGGCTCTAACTTCTGTCATAAACAGTTCTAGCAAACCGTTTTCTGTGACCTGGCGTCCCTGTGGTCCTTGATTGTTGGATGGGGGGAAGACAGTGGATATAATATTTCTGTATCTTAGCAAAGCATTTGACGTCCCCTACCACATTCTCATGGAAAAACTGGCTGCTCATGGCCTGGATGAGCANAACATTCGGTCTCAAGTTGAATTTTGTTTTGATCAGCTGTAATGTAAATAAGTTTTGACTTGGATATCAAGTCCAATATTGTGATGCTTCCCAGGCACACAAACCCCAGGAAAAGCTACCTGCTCCTTCTTTAAGTAAGTGTGCTTTCTGCGTGCCGGTTAAATGCAATTGTCAGGGAATAGGTAAAGGAAGAAGGCGGCCCTCTCAGCTCTCCCAGACCAGGACTCGGTCAGTATAGCACAGCAGTACCTTTCCTTTACAAATTCCCATCCATGACAATCTGTCATTGATAAACACACATCACTTAAGGGCACTGCAAGCACTGTTCTCGTACTTGAACTTCACTTTTGCGTGTCTGCATCAGTGGAAGCAGCACTGCTGTGCGGCCGCAGCGATGCCTGCCGTAGCTAACGCGACACAGCTACTGCCCTTCTGGAGCGCTCTTGCTGTTTCTAAAAAACATTTAGAAATCTTATTTCTGATTTAAACCCGTTGGTGTTTGAATTCTGTCCAAAAAGCAATTATTTAGTTGTATTTGACCAAACCCTTGCACCTGAGGTTTTTGAGGATGATAGAAAAGATGCTCTTCGTTCTGACCGAAGGTCATTCCCACAGACTTTCTCAGCCGTGAGGTCAGAGTCATTGTGGCTGTAATTTGAAAACGAGCAGCAGATAACAGGAAATGTCTCATAGGGACAGACTGGAAGATTGGTTTGTTTACTGAAAAGAAGGTAAGGACAGAAAAGCAGACAAAAGATAGAGGGTGTTTCATAGACACTTGGGATGTTGAAAGGATTATTTTCATGTTATATTATGTGCGAGAAATATATTACAGTGAATCATTATGAACCAAAGACTGTCAGTGTTTATGCACGAGTGGGCAATAAGATAAGAAACTTGCTTTTTGTCACTTTATTTTTTTTTGTTCTGTCTTGCATTGCAGAAGTTCTTTATTATTTCAGAACAAAATAGAATTAAAACATCTTTTTTTCAGTTTGAAAATATGGGAAGAATTCCCTGGATAGTAAACTGCATATGGGAAATGTCAAAATAAGGTTTTATGATCCTGACTTTAGTTACTGTTATTTTTTTTAAAACATTTACTTCTGTCAAGCTCACATAGGAACTTAAGTTGTGAGGATGCTGCAGTGTGCATTGCCATTCACCCTTCAATGTAAATCAGAGGAGGGACATACTATTAGTGAGTAATCAAGGTACTTGTGGTACTTGTAAGGGAGAGAAAGGCTTGCTAAGTCGGTGAGTTTGTGTATTGGCTTTTCCAGGTAGTTCCTGAAGGAGTTCAGATTCCTCTGATGGCAAATGTGGTTGAGCTACTTTACTTCTAAATTCTTGGTCCTTCCACAACCCTTCTAAAGCCTGCATTATTTTTGAATACTTGAAACTTTGAAAGGCTATATATAAGTGCAGGATATAATTATCAACTATGTAATTTAATCCATAAAGAAAATATATCCACGTTTATTTGCAGATGATCCATCCTTGCTACTGAAGGGAATTTCCTTTTTGGCTTTCTGGGTTTAAGTTTTCTTCTGGCCCTTTGCTAAAGAGCTAGAGCCCAGAGCTCTAGAAAATCCAGTATACTCTGGAAAGAAATGAGTTAAGACTGTTAATTTTCTAAATTGCACTAACTTTATGAGGTCCTTGTTTGGTGACCTTCGCCCATCTGCTAGCAGCTAGGAAATTTTGATTTTATGAACTGATAATCAAGGATGGAAAGTGGAGCCTTTTCTGAAGAGTGCCTGTTAAAAACTGCCTTTTTTTTTTTTTTTCTTCCTTTCTTTTTTCTGGTGATGGCACGTGGTCCTTGTCTTTGTAACATTTCCAGTAAAAGAACTATATTAACTATGTTTCAAGGCCAGTGAATTACTACTTCTGCTTGGGCATGTCGCCTATGTATTTTTTATCAGATTGCTTTTATTCACAATACAGGGATGAATGAAAAGATCTGTTGAAAAATGTTAGATAGATATCTTTATGAAAGGCCTTTTAAATCAGAGAGGGGAATCTCAGAGACTGGTTCCTGTAAGGTTATAGCAGAAGCTGTTTCACCAACTGAAGTTAATTTCCTCCCCGGTCAGCTCTATGCATTGTAGCCAGCAGAAGACTGGTCTGCTCCCAGGGCTACTTAAGCAACTGCTTAGAAACCAGAGCCAAACTAATTCTTTCTTAATTGAGGCCAAGGGCTTTAAAATGTTTAAAAATATATTTGAAACCTGAATCAGGATCTTTAGGAATTTGAACTTAGCAGTATCATTCCTTGGTACTTATCCAACAAAGACTTTAAGCAAATGCTCACCTCTTAAAGTCACAACAAGTTTGACTTAAGTGGAACTGCTCACAAGCTGAAAATTGAACATTAGTCCAAGTGCTTTGCTGGATCTGGACCAAGTTACACCATCTTGTATAAGACTGAGATGTGACATTGAACAGCCCAAAACTTGGTGTATTCATGTATAGTGTGTGTCTAGGCACCCACTATTTCCTGGATTGTTTTCTCTCAAACAGAAGAGATTTGGGGGATCATTCCCCTAAATTTGTTTTACCCTTGAGATTTTGACTTTTTTTCTTTTTGAGTTTGCTGTTTGTTCTGCCTGTCATTTCTAATTTTTTGCAGTTATTGGATTACTGTGTCTGATGCATGAAACACAGGCACTACATATAAATGCAACGGGTTTTGTGTGACAAGGATCGGCATTGCTTTTATGATAGATAAACCCCCAAAATATTTTCTAAAATAAATTCTGTTACTTAGTTTGCATTAAATATGCAAATGTTTGTTAACAGATTATTTATTCGCATTACAGTAGTCGCTTACCATGTTTCCTGAGGGATCAGGCTACTCTTGCTCTGGGTTGTACTTACACATGCAGTCAGAGAACCAGTGCTCTGATGTGGCCTGGGTGAATCTCTTCACGTCCATATTTCAGTGCACAGAGAATCACTGTTTGTTTTGACATTTGCTTTTCTGTATGCGGGAAGCATTGAATGTCAAACGCAAGCTCGTTTCTTTGGGAAGTGTTTCTGTTGTGTAACCAGCCCAAAAGTCCTTCAGCAGTTAAGGTTGCTATGAAGTCTATCTTAAGAACATGTTCTTTGAGGACTTTGGATGTTTGCCAGGAGCTAGGAAAGCATTTGAGTTGAATCTTAATCTCAGTTTCTCTGTATTAATGCCTGCAGATCCCCAGGAATATTACAAACTTTGGGAAAATGATGTGACCTCGGGTTTTTTTTAGCATTGACAGTTCTAAGGACATTCATATTATTGATAAAATGTAAAGGTTTTTAGGAGAGAAATACAGCTACTTTTAGTTGAGTGGATTATTTTCAGAATGTGAATGTGCTGACAGTATGGTGTGTTCCAGAGGGTCAGGAAATAGAGGCGAGATGGCGGACATTTCTCAGCTTTTCCCTTCATGTGAGGAGGTCTGAGGGGAAAGGCATCCTACCTTCCTTCTCCAGAGTTTGAAAGTAGACTGTTTGGTCCCATGGGAAGAATCCAGCCCTTACTCTTCTAAGATCAGTAAGCAGAAACAAGTGCATACATCCGCACCTGCAAACGCCACACCTGTGGCTCTCCCTCCATGTACAACATTTTTTCTTCCCTTTCCTTCAATAAGAAAGCACACAGATAAAAATTATTGTCATTTCCAAAGGGAACCTTTGAAATTTTATATTGATTGTTGTTTTGGTCTTACAAATTCTGTTTGCATACAAGTAATAGTTACTTAAGATGCATCAATTCGTCTTAGTAAATGAGGAACCTTTTAGGGGTCCACAAACTCACCCGATTCCAGGCTCTGGGATTACAGGAGCAGCTTTGCTCTTTGAACCAGCTGGAGGTAGCAGTGGCAATAACTAGAGGCTTTGCAGCTGACTAGACTGTGGCAAGTCTGGGTGCTGTGGCTGAGCCACGAGACCAGGACTTGCAAAATACAACTCAGTTGCTGGCTTAGCTGTTGTTTCTACGGCATCCTGGGTCAGCTGTAGAAATTCACTGCATCTCCAGTGTCAGTTGTTTACTTTATATATTACTTCGGGGTAGACACGGTTTTTTGAATGAGTTATGTACAAGGCTTTGCCTAATGGGATCATGATCTCGCTTACATGCTCTGGATGGTACTATAATATGATAAATAAAAATGTTGGTAATAACTGGCAGATTTCTGCCAGCAAATAAGTACTTACATGCCTGGCTATTAGGATTTGCAGCTGCTCTGTTTCAGCTGCCAGTGTCAGGGATCACTTATGAAAATTTACACCTAAATGTTCGTTTTAGTCAGTGGTGAGAAAGAATGGCTATAATCATCGTCTGAGAAAACCCAAAGAAGTGAATGGGGAAGCAGTAGTAATTAGCCCATTGCCAGTAGAGCTTTCCAGCTGGGGAAGGGTTGTCTTCAGGGAAATAGGCAGCAAAATAATCTTAGCATTAGGTTAATGGGTTTGTAGGTTGTTTTGATTCCCTCCTACAAGAGGGTTGCTTGTCTGGAGCCTCTTTGGTCTTTTACTGAAAATAATTATATTCAGTGGGAAGCTATGTTCTTGGAATGCAAGGTAAGTGCTGATTTTAAACAAGGGAGGGAGTTGGGTTGGGGGGGAAGTTGAGCTATGTGGTTGTATTCATCAGTTTGCAACTGCCAAGCAATATGAATAAGCAATGAAGAAATAAATAGAATTTTGGTGTATAATCAGTTTTATAATCTAATTTCTGTAAAATACTCTCCACCCAGGAATTTGTTGAGTTGTGTTTATTTTTTGTGGACACGATACTGCACACAAAGGACCGGTTGCTATTTCCCCCCTAAAATACACGCACAATTCTTTTCCTCTAGATTTACTTCTGATTTGCAGTTTGGCAAAGTTTTATCCCTCTATCCTGAGATCTTTACAGGGTGCATTGGGTCTCTCAGGGTGGGTCAATACCTGCAAAAATAAATGCCGAAATGCCTTTGTTTTTTAGGAGGCAAAGTTTGCGGTTCCGTCAGCAGGTATAGTGCCTGCACATTCTTCACCCTTTGCTTTAACCTGCACTGTAGGTTCTTCTTGTGGAAGTGAGCACTTGAACATGAAGGTCTGATAATGAAACCTACCACCCACCTTTGGTAAAAGAAGTTTTATGAAGGATTGCATGTTTGAAAGACTCATTTGTGGCATCTCCTGGTTTGAACTTCTTCAGCCTTATGGTCCTACCACTCCACTTTCTACTGCTTCATCTCACCCTAGGCAAGAACTTACAGAGTTTTCTTTTACCCCACTTATTGTTTAGTTTATCTTGCCCTTATTTATAATTAGAATTATCCCTATTAAGATTTCACAGACTTTTTTTTAAAGTTCCTGCTCTCAGAGTCCTAAGGTAAACTCAGTTTTAAAATGTAACATTTGTTCCACAGGAGCTTCTTAAATGAAAGGAAAATGTTTTATTGCCACACGTTAAATTTTGACCCTAGAAATAGTCAGAATCAATAGTATAAATGTTATCCTATATAAAATAAACACATTAAAGTATGGTTGCTAAATCATACTGGAGGATTTGAAAATGTGTTTGTTTGTGTAATGAGTCTTTTCTTGTCACTCTTGTGTGTTCAAGCAATACAACCACCGTTGTTGAAAGGACCTTTTGTAAAGTTCCTCTATATGAATAATGAAATTCTATATATTTTGAGTATTTCCTCTAATCTGCAATATGTGATGATTCTTCCCAGTGCTTTAAGGTAAAAGTGCAGTTTTGTTCAGAGTGGATTGGGGGTTTTAGTTTTCAAGAATCTCATTATTTTTATGAAATAGTTTAGGCTAACTCGTATTTACGTCTAAAATGACAAAGCATCAAAATTAGGAGTCATCATCTCTTATACATTCGTTAATATTCAGTACCACTCAGCTATCTTCACTGAAGCTTTTTTTTCCTTTTTGCATTCCCAACCTAACTTAATGGTGCAGGAGAAATGTCTCAACACAATTTGTAAGAAAACTATATGTATTTGTGACTTGTGCAATACAGTTATTTCATTTCCTACCTTCTGTATTTAACAGTGATACCAGGTTGTTTGTACAACGTGTTTGAGTTAGCTTATGTAGAAATTGGTAGGTATATCAATTTGGGAACCTTTGTTTTCACTGGAGAGATACAGAGAGCCACTGACATTCATGGTGTGAGTGTCCACTTTTGAATAACGTAGCAAGTAGTGGGTTACACAGCTGTCTTAGGGAATGTTTTCCCTTATTCACAGCCAGCCAGCTCAAGTTAATAAAATTGCTTTTCTCGAGACTGTTGAGAGCAGGCCCTTTAAGAGGGGGTTGCTGGGAGGGCACATATGCAAATAAGTGGAAGTAAGCGAAACGAAGTATAGTGAAGGCGAAACAAAGTGTGGGAAACAGCAAATGACACAAATGTTGTAGCCAATCATGGGGCAACTTTAAGCCTGTGGAAAGAGTGTGGAAAGCTCGTGGACAATATCCCTCTCCCTATCCGAAATGTAGTGCTTAGCGAATGAGGACCTGTAACTGTAGAACGATATGGTGCTTCCTGGGGGGTGCTTCCCGACTATGTGTGCTTCCCGACTGTGAGTGCTTCCTGAGAGAGGTGCTTCCTGGGTGCGCTTCCGGATTCGGGTGCTGGCTGGAATGGCGGATTGATGGCTTCCTGATTGATTGCGTCGGGCTCGACTGCTCCTGGCCGCGGCACGAGACTAGTATAGATCAATGAAGGGTTTTATCCCAATTCATGAACTAGTTGGAAGTCTACATGGTATGTGTTTCTCTCTCACCAAGAGTGTGTAGCATTGGTATGTGGCTGTTGGTAGTCTGTAAAGGAACCATTAGAATTAGTAATTCCTGCAAAAGAACCATTGCAAATTAGTTTATGAAGGAAGTTACTTGTGGATGGCAACTGCCATTGCCTTCAAAGATAGGTCAAGATGCATGGGAGAATTTTGTGTGAGCTGCTCAGAAACTGTTTATGCAGGCCTTTTGAGACTTGTGTTGGCAGGATGGCATTGGGGAGCTAGAACAGTTACTCCACTTACATGTGATGAAGTCCGTCCATTGATCAGTGGCATCTCTGGCAGCCAAGAGCCCTTGTGAGGGTTTGCACCTCTGCTATAAGGCTCATCTCCATGACTGAGGACACATTACAGCATGTTCTGCTAGATCCCCCTGCAGTGGGAATTCGTTTGAAATAAGTCAAGGATGGGGTGTGGAGTTTGCTATACATCCTATTAGCAAACTGCACCAGATTTGGGATGTCTATTGGTGTACTGTGAAATAAATGTTGAGGTTCTATCTTTTAGAAACACCCTCAGTATGGAAATCTATATGGTCTCACCTGCCCCAGTAGTCACAGTGATGGACTCTGAGGTTCTCTTCTGCACTTTGTTTCCCTGTTGTGAAAAGGCATCTGGACACAAGCAGGTAAAATCTCCCTTGAAGCTATCATTTAAGTAAAAAGTCTTGACTTGAGGGATATGAAGACAAGTCTATCATGCCAAATCTGGGGTGAGCATTAGAGGCTAAGAGAGAAGAGAAACTGGGAGCGAATCAGCTGGTATTTGCCAGCCATTCACAGGCCTGAGTTGTACCTGTATCTGTTACTGAAAGCTTCTGTATTTCTTACGTTTTCTTATTGAATGCACAGGTAAAATAAGAAGGAAAGGAGGAGGTACAAAGAAGAAATGACCATCAGCCACTGGAGAAAATTGTTAGTCTCATACAAATGTGCCAGAATCTCAAGAACTTGCATTCCCACCACTGTACGTTCAGACTAAATCACTTTATAATTTCTCTCTAGGTTTTCATATCAGCCTGTTTCTAATTTTCTTTCCAGTGGAAACTCTATAACCATTACCATGACAAAAGTTGAATAGCAACTCACAGCTGATCCAATTCTTTAGTTCTGTTTGGTCAATTTATCTAGAATTCCAGTTTCTCTGGTATTCAAAAAAAGGGGCTTGGGGGCTTTTTTTGTGGTGTGTGCCTTAACACCACTGCATCTGTCAGCTGATTTGGATCTTTTATAGAATATTCCTTCTGCTTACCTTGCAGCATTAAAAGTTTTGAGTGTTGATTTTGAAGGATGAGATCTATATTAAATCAAAGTTGCAGTAGATGTGTCTTACCGTGCCAGAGCTCAGACATACTCTGAAAAGGCACACAACATGTGGGAGACTAAAAAGTTATTCATGCAGGAAATTTTAAAGCACTGTGGGATTCGTTCCCTCAATGTAAATAACTCATTCTGTAACCACAGTTTCATTATCCTTAATTTTTTTTCTGTGTAAATTTTCAACAATGAGAGTGAACTGTTGCCAAAGCTGTAGGAACTGTCATTAGCTCTAGGGCTGAATTGAGGGGCAAGGGATATGTGGGTGTGAGAGTTTTATTTACTGTGTGTCTCAACTTTATTTGAAAACTCACTTTATTTGAAAACTCACTTGCTCTTGTGGCAGATGTACCCAGTGAGATGCAGCATGATGTGCTGGGTTTCTACAGCAGCGCTAGGTTGCAGCTTCGTGCCAAGGATGGTAGCTGGAGTAGGGAGGGAAAAAAAAGATCAAGGGCAGGTCTTGGCCCACTAAACTGCATCTTGGCAGCCCCTACTCCTTTCAGGCTGTAGGAGCTGAGTTAAAGCAACTGGTCTTTCATTGTTAAAACACTACCGGTAACTAAACTGACAAGCACTTTTAATGATCAAAAGGAAATGAACACAGAATTATGCTATCCTTCCCATGCACACTGTATATTTGTGTCTTAGGGAATTGCTGTTCCTGACTCTGAATACATCAACATTGATCAAGGCCATTATTCTGCTCTAGGTTTTTTGACAGGAGCTAAAAGTGACACCACTTGAAACTAATGCTATGTTGCATGTGTATTAACTTTAACAAAATAATAGAATCATAGAATAGTTTGGGATGGAAGGAGCCTTTAAAGGGCATCTAGTCCATCTTCCCCACGCAATGAGGAGGGGCAACTTCAACTAGATCCTGTTGCTCAGAGCCCCATCCAACCTGACCTTGAATGTTTCCAGGGATGGGGCATCTGCCACATCTCTGGGCATCCGGGGCCAGTGTTTCACCACTTGCATTGTAAAAAATTTCTTCCTTACATCTAGTCTGAATATACCCTCTTAGCTTAAAGTCATTGCCCCTTCCCTATTGCAAGAAGCCCGTAAAAAGTCTGTCCTCATCTTCCTTACAAGCCCCCTTTAGGTACTGAAAGGACACAGTAAGGTCTCTCTGGAGCCTTCTCTTCTCCAGGCTAAACAACCCAAACTCCCAGTCTGTCCTCATAGCAGAGGTGTTCCATCCCTCTGATCATTTTTGTGGCCTTCCTCTGGACCTGCTCTAACATATCCACATGTTTCCTGTGCTGAGGGCTCCAGAGCTGGATGCAATACTCCAGCTGGGGTCTCACCAGAGCGGACGAGAGGGGCAGAATCACCTCCATCAACCTGAAGTAAGCATCTGGGTTAATTTAAGCACAATTATGACTGGTTACAGAAGCATGTGTATGAGCACTCAATTTAATTTACAAATGCCTCTCTGCTCTTGGTCTCAGCAAGGTCTCTTCCTTTAAATGAGGTATAATCTGACATGGAAAACAAAGCACTTGCAAGTAACATAGCACTTAGTGTAATATTGCAGTTGCTACAGTGAGTTCAGTGAGGCAATGAGAAGCAACAAAGATGAGTGGAAATGTTGTGTCTGGAACGGCCCAGAGATATATCTTGTTGGGGTTGGATCCTTCCTCTGCCATCATCTGTCTCCAGATGCCATATTTACCTGCCAGCACCAGCGCGGGAATCTTGGCCTCGATGAAGGCAGGGGGAAGTTGGGCAGTGGTGCGGAACAAGGATTTTTATACAGTGTTTGTGGTTGAAGCACTGGTCAGAGACTTGTCCACAGCAGAGTGCAGGTACTCTACCAGGACCACCAGTGTGATCTCTCGCTCGGGTCCTGGACAGCAGCCAAACTGCCTCAAGAGGTTGTGGATTTGACTGCTGTAGCCATGTAGTCTCCTGTCCTTGTTTTCAGGCTTTCACTTTAGAGAAACTGCTGGCCAGAGCGTGGTCCCTGGATAATACCATTTGCTGTAGCAAACCCACGAAAGCTGTGGCAGCTTAATCTCACTTGGGCATAACGAAGCTGTGAAGGCAGAGCTTTGGGCTCAACAAAGTGTGAAACCCTTGAATGCTCTCCTTGATTTACCCCTTGTGCAGCACTGGGGGAGCTGCATTTCCTCTCCAGAGATCCATCTTGCTGTCAGTGAAGTGTGTGGCAGAGATCCACAGGTAAAAAAAGCAATGTGCTAAACCTTTGCCCTTTCCAAACTTGAATCTTAAAACAAAAGCAAGCAACCAACCAACCAAAAAAAAACCTTGCCCTGAGATAAAATATTGAAATCTTTTTGTTGGGAGAAATACTAGAATCATAGAACTGCCTAGGCTTGAAGGGACCTTTCAAATCATCTAGTCCAACCATCAACCTAACACTGACAAAACCTATCACTAAACCATATCGCTAAGCTCTATCTCTACCCATATTTTAAATACCTCAAGCTGCTGCCCTGGGCAGCCTGTTCCAGTGCTTAATAAACCTTTCAGTGTAAACATTTTTCCTGATACCCAACCTAAGCCTCCCCTGGTGCAGCCTTCCCTGTTGCTGGTAGCACCAGCAGCCGATTTGGAAAACAGCTTCTTATTCATGGTAAGGTTACCTCAAAAAGTCAGGACAACAGTGGCACCGTACTGGCAACAATAAATTCTTGTTCACACAGGAATTCTTCATTTGCATGCAGAGGAGAGTCAGGAAAACAGAATTTCATAGTCACAGTTATTATTTCAAAAGACCTTTGGTAGATGCATGCTTTCTGTTCAGCCTAAAATACACTTGCCTTCCTCTGATGAGTTGAAGCTGATGAGTTGAGAATTATCTAGCAAAGTCTCTTTTTGCTTAGTTTTTGAAGTCTCCAATGATGTGTCTCAACAGGGTTAGGAACCCTTGCTGTGAAAAATTTGCACAGGTCAGAAGGAAGAAAGAGGCCAGAATATTAGGTGCATTTCAGCCTAAAAGTGGTCTTTTGGCAGCAAGAGATGGGAGATGATCCTTTTTATCTTACACCTTGGGCAGCAGTTCACGCTTGGGCAAGGGAGCACAAGATGCTAAAGGCAGCCTGCCTGCCATGGCTGTGTGAGGTGCTGACAGAGGAGACCCAAGCCAATAATATTCATCATATTGCTACTTGAGTTCAGAAGAGTAAGTACAAAACCAACCAAGGCTGCAACACTGCAAAGCGAGTCAGGTCTTCACATTTGTATGACGCTTGTTCAACTGTGAAAAGGGCACTGCAGGGACATAGGGACGTGGCCTCAGAGCTGCTTGCAGAGTTGGGGGCTGTGTCATGGATTTCATCAAATATGAGCAACACATGCATACAATCAGTTTTACAATTTTAAACACTCAACAGCTCTTTGAGAGTACAATGAAACTATTATGTAAGCTTCCTATTAGTACATATGTTACTGATTTAAGTAACATTCAGGCTTTAAAAGTTTTTGCTTCTGATGTCAGAATTATCTGTACAACCAAACCATTGTGTGCTGACATATGGACTGGATCATTGTTATCACAGTGTGGCTTGGTAAATTCAGCTTGATTTCTGTAGATCAGAGAGAAGAGGTTTTTTTTTTCCTTTCTTTTATAAGACTGTAGTTTGGTCCCTCTTAGAATCTAAATCTCTCAGATCACCAGTGCATTCGTTTCCAGAGCGACCTTTAAAAAATAAATAATACCTGAAACAACGGTTATTTTAGATATATTGCTACTGAAGATCTATTCAACAGATGCACGTGTACTTTGAGATACTGTTCAGTGGATTTAGTGCTTTATTTCTAGGTGAATGATTTGAAACCAGCTCCTAAAAGAAACCCTGGTTTTCAAGCTGATGAATGTGTTCAGGTTTGTGTTTACTGGGTAGCTTGAGCTCAGTGGAGCTATTCAAGATTTATTGTGGTGAAACCAAGAGAGGGATTTGGCTCTCTAGGTCTGGTCTCAGTCCAGTAAAACTTTGGCTGGAGCGAATCAATCCCTGAAGAACAAGGATGTTGGATTAATGAAAGAGCACGTTATTATTTCTCAAACTTGTTATTAGGTGTCGTAAGCCAAACCGTTCCCTGCCCCTGTGCTTCCCCCCCAAGTCTGGGAGAGTGATGACAAGATGGGAGCATCAGATTTCATGGGAAAAAATCCTAGATGGTCGTGCACAAGTGGGGAGGGTATTTCCGAGACCCTCACAGAAACACAGAGCTGTTTAATGAGTTCCCATCCCTGCAGCAGTGTCTGGAGACAGTTGGAACCAAGGTTTCAAACCATTCAGTTTATTAATATTGCTTTTTAAAAATCAATCACAAATGCAAGTTTGTGGGTTCAAGGTGAAACTAGGGGAGTCTGTGTTGGTTTCTTGGTACTTTTGGATACTAAACATGATTTGGTATTCAGTGTGTGTTCTGCAGGCAAGTGTGTAGGTGTGTGTATGGAGTAATTACTCTGGAGGACACTGATTTGGCAACCTCTGAGGCTGTAATCCTCTGTTTACCACAACCAAAGATGGGATGTACGAATTCCCACCCCATGCTCTGTTTCTCTGCTTCAGACCTGACCTGCATGAACCATGGCAGAACTGAGCAGGATATATAATTGCTTTGCCTATTAATTCCTTTCCCTTCCTGTAAAGTTCCCAGCTTCCACTAGGGACAGGACACTTTTCCACTGGAATTGAATTATCCATTGTGTATATTAATGGGAGTTATGTTTCCTCTACGGTGTTCTCTGGTTCCCTCTATATGCTCTTTTGTTGTTTGCACATCAGTGGGACATTCCTGTGCTGTGTCATGCAACCAACTGCCACCACCTTGTATGGTGCCTCATCTTTTTCCTATTTCAGCTGTCAAACATCTCACTCACATTCTCTACCCTACTTTTGGAATAGATGCTGTAATTTTTTATACATTTCTATAATGCCTAATACAGAAGGGTTCTGGTCTCTGACATGTGTCTTATTTTTAGTCTCAGTCAATGATTATTTTGGGTGGGGTGGGGATGTTTTGTTACAATACATGTATAGTGCATTTTCTCTCCAATTACCCTGGTAAATTTTTATTAAGAGTTTTTTATTTTATTAAAATAATTTGCCCTGGTAAATTGCTGTCAGAGTACAGATTTCCATTAATTCCATTTCTTGTTACAAACTCATGAGATGCATCTCCCCGTTTTGGGCTGAGCTGACCCTCTGCATTTACCACAAATGAAAACATACCCGTGTCTCCCGGCTCCTGGCTTTGCTCCCACCCACTCCAAGGTGGAGGTGCCGGATACAGTGGAGCTGGACGCCTTCCCATCTCTTGCAAACTCTTAAGTTCTTTTCTCACCAGCCAGAATATTTCCAAAATATTTTTCAGAAATGCAGGTGCATGCAGTTGTCGGGAGCGGCTTGCTTTGAGTTACATTGCTTCTCACCTGACAGCAGCTGTGCTCTCGGGAGCAATTATCTATGTAGTAATTAATGAGAGAGTTTTCTCTCATGCTGCAGCGTGATTCACGCAGCTTCCAAAAGATTGGTTTATTAGTTACTGAATAAAATATTTGCAGATGTACTTTGCTGTGATAACATCTCTGACTGGAGATGACTCGTTACAGACACAGGAGTAAAGATCTTCAAGGCCAAAATGTGACTGCATGACCCAGAATTTTAGACTCCTCCAGCAGCTACCATGACCCCAGAGTCAGCAAGGGGAACTTTGTTTCTGGATTTAATTTGCACTGTAGTTCTGCAGTCGGGGCTGGGCAGTAGAAAAAGTCCTTTTGTATCTTCTCACTACTGCTTGTCCATGGTGGCAGTCACTTGCTCTCTGGAGCTAGAGTGCTCTTCTTGGGGGGCAGGGGATGAAGATACCTTGGCTTGCTAGCTCTCTTTCCTGAAATAGGGAGAAAAGTGGGACAAGTGATGCCAAACAGTGCAACAAAGTTTGTGCTTTCCGAGTATCTTGTGTGACAGGTTAAAGGTGAGCTTGGGACAGCCAACTTTAGCCTCCTAAGAAACCCATTCCCTTTTAGCTTCCATGGTTTTTTCTTTTCTGAAGTGTCTGTATAAGCATTTTTTAAGACCCTGTTATCAAACACTGTGTTGCATTGCACACAGCAGTTCTGTCTTTTGCAAGTACCCACGACATGGGATATACCACCTAATTCCTTTGTCTGGAATACTAATGCTAATAAACTTGATTGACCTGACTCGCACCAAAGTTAGGTGTAGGGAAGTCAGAGCTGCAGCCCATGAATGAAAATGGAATGGATTTGAGATTATACACTTGGCAGTGTAAATTGTGAAGAGTAAGGAAACCAGGTGTTAGAAGTCATTTAAATTGGGGTCTTCTAATGGTGTCTGCAGCAGGGGAATGCTGGAAGACTCGTTGGCTAATAATTCATGGTGAGTATGTGCTGTGCATGACTTAGCAGACCATGTGAGTAGGGACTGACCCCATTCATGTGCACTGGGTTTAGCCATAACTGGCACTGGAACTGAAAACGGTAACACACAGAGAGAAATATGACTTAATTCTGACTTCAAAATGCGTGAGGCGATCAAGGTTTTAGCAGTAGACAGGAGAGCTGTTTCTTGTCAGGTTCTTGTGTAAAAAACTGCTTGGGAATTAATCTGTGCCTTTGTTTTGGCATCCTTTATGTTGATGGAGGAATGTTAGGAACAAGCGTATTACCAAAAGCTCCTTCTGTGACAAAAGACCTTCAGTTAGGAAGTACAAGACAAAATAAAAATATAATACAATTAATTAACCATACGTTACCATACCACATGTAAATAAGCAGGTTAGGTCTTCAGTGCTGCTGGCCTGATGAGCAGAGCTATCAGAAGCACTTCTTTTAATGATACAAACCCCAGAGTGACCATTTTCCTTTATCTACGTTTAGTGGTTTACAGAAAAGAAAATTGTGCACGAAAAAGCCTGAAATTTTAAAAACTCATTAGTGCTTGAAGTGGGTTGTGAAATTAGAAATGATTCCTTCATGTCACTCCTAATGCCATATTTGTATTTATGGATGTGTTGGCCTTGGTTGATGGTAGGTTCTGCTTTTGTAATTTAATTTAATTTCTTTCTTATTATAGCCATGCAGCTTGCAAATCTAATAATAAATTTATTTAAATGTTACTTTGGGAGGCATCTGTTCCTTAAGGAAGTCTTAGAACCAGTATTTGTTTTGTTTATAGAATATGCATAGGGTAAATAGTCCCTGGAAGATCTTCTACAAGGCTGGGGATGACATACAAGGACATGATGATCCTTCAGGTCAAGCAAATCTGAACAAGTACTTAGAAAGAAATGTGATAAACTTCCATCTTTTCAGGGGCTTGTCTGTTCACAGGTACAGTGACACAGTGGCAAGTGTTCCCCCTTGCCCTGATAGCTAAGGGACGAGGTAAAGTAAGTGTCCAGCAAGTTGGCAGAAGGAGCTGTATTGTTTATAAGCGGAGTTTCTCTCTGTGTGCCTTTCTTTATCCTTGTGTCTATACTAGACAGTGATGTCCTATGTCAGTATGGGAACGCTGCCTAGAGGCACGAAAATTCAGGGAAGGAGTTATGATTGTCAGTTAAGAGGTTTTTCCCATAAGGAGGAGTAGCCTTAGATGGAAAGAGATGTGTCATGTAACTGAGATTTTTCTGATTTGCTTTGTTCTGGCCATTAGATCAGCTGCACAGTTTGTACTGCAAAGGCTATAAAACCTTACGTAAACACATTGTATGGTGTATCCATCAGGAACTTACTTAAATCTGTAGCATCCAGGGAAGAGATGATCAGAGGTACCCAATGCCTGGGGCCCCTGCAGTGGTAGATGGATGAAGTGAGATAGCTCTGAATGACACTGGTGGACAAACCATTCCCCAGAAGGCAGAGGGCAGAAAATCCCCCATTTCACCCTAGAACCTCCTGTTCAACCCTGTACTTGGCGAATCGCAGGAGAGGCATCTGGGGTTATTTTTCCATGCATTCATGCTTTATTCAGCCTTATGCAGTCTCCTTTCTCCTGACATGGCCTTTTCCAAGTGTTCAGATGGTAGAGAAATAACAAAAAAACACAGACAAGAATATGTCTTGTAAAAGCATTCCTTCCTGACCTCTGGACTGTCTGGCTGTGCAGTATCCCTGAAGCAGGCAATTTCCTGTAGGGGGTTTTGCTGCAAAGATGCATGAAAGCTGCAAGAGGTTCTCAGAGGGCAATGCAAAGCTGGTCTTTTTACCCATGATCCATAAAGAGAAGACATGAGTAAGAGAACCATTACCTTTATTCAAAGATCAGAAGAGACCCCATGACTTTAGTTTGGAGGAGAAGAGGCTGAGGGGAGACCTCATTGACCTCTACAGCTACCTGAAAGGAGGTTGTAGAGAGGTGGGTGTTGGCCTCTTCTCCCAAGTGAATAATGACAGGACCAGAGGAAATGGTCTGAAGTTGGAGCAGGGGAGGTTTAGACTGGATATGAGAAAGAATTACTTTCCTGAGTGGTCAGGCCCTGGCATGGCCTGCACAGGGAGGTGGGTGAGTCACCATCCCAAGGAGGTATTTAAGACACATGTAGATGTGGCACTTCAGGGCATGCTCTAGTGCCTGAGATTGTAGGGAGTGAGTTGTGGTTTTGTGTATGGTTGGACTCTGGTGATCTCAGAGGACCCTTCCAGCCGTAATAATTCTGTGATTCTGTGACCATATTTTTTTATCTTCTGCAATTTTCCCTAGACAGTGCATTAAAGTATATATAATTTATTATAATGTATATTATAAAAATAGTGTATAATATAGATAATGCACAATTTTGAAGTCCAAGAATCTCTAAGAATGATTTTAGCTGTCTGGATGTGGTCCTGGGCAACTGGCTCTGCTTGAGCGTGGGATTTGGATAAAAAGACCTCCAGGGGTCCCTTCCAATCTCAGCCATTGCTGTGATTGTGGGACCTCCATGCTGGTCTCTACCTCCTCTGAAAACTGTCCTTGTATTTAGTTCCACCCTGATTAGTTTTTTATTATTGTGATAGTCTGATATCACAGCTACAGTAGAGAATTCTGAGCTTTTGGTTGGTTTGGGAATTGATAAAGTGTTGTATTTTGTATTTTGTTTGTGTTTGAATAGTGGCTTTATGCAACTCAATGTAACCAAGGATGGAAGGTGGTTAAGCCCCCAGTTGGATTTGCCACCATGTTTGCTTTTGGCATTATCTTTGTATTGTGCACTGTTGCAAAGTCAGTGTGACATTACGCATGCACAGAGCCAAGCAGGTCGGGATGTGCTGGTCTGGGTTAAGGCCCAAAAGTCTGGAATTCATACAAATGATCCCTTATTTATATTTTGCTAGACCTAAAGGGTAGGAAAATAGGATGGAAAGGATTATCATTTTCTGCTGATTCAAAAAATGCAAGAGCACTATTCCTTTCAACTGCAAAATCAGAAGAAATGTATCTCCAAAAGAGGGAAGAGTGAGATGACTGTGCAACAAGCTCAGATACATTAATTTGGGTTATGTGTGTAGAGCAAATGTTGCCAGCATAAGCAAACCTCACTTAATTCCTAGCAATTACCTGTGATTTATGGCAGAATTACCATGATGTAGCACTTGGAAGAACCTTAATCAAACTGAACTGGGATGACATGGCATACAAGAACAAAGATGTCTGTGAGAGACAGAGGTAGAGAAGGGTTATAATTTTATTCTCTACCTTGGAAGGTGAATATTTTTAATGACCTTTCTTGTAAACAATGTGATTTAAAGGAAGTAGAAGTGGTCTTAGGAAAAGCATATCAAGTCTTGAGTTCCTTCATTCATTCAAATAGAGCTTGAATTGTTTCTTTTATAAGGGATCTTGGAACCACGTTGTCCCACCTCCAGGTCTTGTGGATGGCTCACTGTGGGCTCTCAGATTTAGATGGGATCTCTTCCTGCAGCTCTCTAACAGTAAGTATAGATGTGTCCTGCCAAATGACGATCTGAAAGCTTCAATTGATACTCTTTACTTGTAGTCGTTGTTCTCTTTTCACCTTTTGTTTTCCTAAGGGCCTTTGGGTAGGTGCCTTGAATTGCATGTGTTACTTTAAAAGACAGTACAGTTGGGGATTATTGAGGTTTTTTAGGTCTGATCCTAAAGATGCTTAATGCAGCATAGTGTTTGTTGCCATATTAGCTGTAGTTATTTAAAGTGGCAACAGCCACACTTGAAGAATGTTCACTTCCATGCTAATTTCATGTTGCACCATGTAATATTTCACATATTAGAAAACATTTTGTAAAGCTCGAGTGTTACTTGTGCAGGTCTATGGTTTACATACTAATTCTGTTTACTTCTGCTGAGGAACTCTACATAGCCTATAACAATATCTCTGACCTGAGCCAGCTGACCTGGTTGGATCACCTTGAGGTTTTGGACCTGGAGGGGAACAATATTGAGGACATCGACCAGATGCAGTACCTGGGACTGTGTTGCAAGCTGAGCCGCCTGACAGTGGAGGGCAACCTTATTTGTCTGAAGCCAAATGCAGAATCTGCAGAGGTGATGACTTAGTTTGCACGTATTGTGTTATTTTTTGGCAGTGATTTCTCAGTTTGAGTTGGAAATGAGAAACATTTCTCCATCTTTCTATCATATCATTCTGAGTGATGACATGGGATGAATCTTTCATTTCTGTTTAGTTTGTCCTCTCATGGGTATTGTCTCCAAGATGAGCACAAATGAAATACAAGGAGCCCTAGTAAAGACTCAGGCCTGTTTCCTAGCAATGTGTTCCTTCTTACCTGTGAGAATGGGATTAAACTAGAAATCAGCTGTTCTGTCTTCTCCCAGCTTGCAGTGCGAACAGGCATCTTGAAGGAAAACCAAGGAGAGCATGGACCCCAGCTGTATGGACCATTCTACCTGTAGGGATCTTGCAGTGGGTTAGAAAATAGTCTATATTTTTCTTATGAAATATGGCAATTGCAATGTCTCAATTAGATATCTGTCTTTGAGCTTTTGCATTTCTTTTGGAGGCTCTCTGGTCCAACAGCAAGTACTCCAGGACCACCATGCTCAAAAGTTGAACCCTCAGAAAAATGATATTTGAGATAACTGGGAAAAGCTGTATTATAGAAACTGCTTTCCTCTGAAAGCTTGAAAACAAATGACCAAAAAGGCCTTCAGGAAAACCTGAAGATACAAAATGCATTCAGAAGTACATGACAAAAGTCATTCACCTCTTCTGTACCAAAATGATAAACCCATTTCTGTGCAGGTATTTTGCTGAGGGCATGAGATGCTCTGTGTCACAAAGATGAAAACACAGTAATATGTGATCTGCTTTGGGTTTCAGGGCAATCAAAAGATAAGTAAGGGAGATCTAATCCGACAAGATCGGTCTCATTACTCTTTCACTTTCCCCTGCTTCAAAAAAAATCATTGTTGGGATACAAACCCAAGCATTTTGGCATGTGCTGAAAAGGTAACTGGAGGGAAACGAGTGTTAAAAAACTTGGTTGAGTAAGACTGTTCCTCATTTCGGTCACATAATGTCTTAACTTGTACCATCAGATGACAGTTTATGGCCAGCACATGATAGATTGTCACCCAGGTCTTTTGGAAGGTCGCAGGCCTGTGCCCACACACAGGTATGTAATAGCATCCTTAGCACTCACTAATGGTGGTGCAATTCCGGATGGCACCGTACAGAGCTAGTAACACAGAGGTGAGAAAGCAGAGCAGGAGTTGGTGCTGTGACTCCCCCGTGCCATGTTCCATAGCTGTGCTGAGCATTTCAGAGCGATCATGCCCATGCCATTAATTTGCCTCAAAGATTGGGATTGATATTTGTCCTGGATTTAGACGTGAAAACTGAGGTACTGTCTCTAAAACTCAATCACGTAGTAGACATGTGCGTATTTTAAATCTTGGCACTTTTTAGATACATGAGTTATTAGCATTTTTCAGATGTAATTGTTGGCTTGATCGTACCTCTCAGTAAAAGGAGCCATGGAAGGTAGTGTTTCTCCTCTCTGGAATCAAAAGTAAATATTATACACTTTCCTTTTGTTTTTGAACTCGTAGTATGCTTCAGAGACCGCACTTGTAACTATTTGTAACCGAAACGATTTCTCCATCAACATTTCTCCATTATGGAAGATCCAATCATGAGAGGAAAAAACAGTCCTAGAGTAAAGAAGCACTGCCTGCTTCTGATAGACAAAGCATGCTTACTTATTCCCTTTGCTCCCATGGAGACAAACACAACTTCTGACATTTCCTCATCTTAGCTTCCTACCATAAACATGGTACAGTATATCTTCACAGTGTAGAAAGACTGTTTCTGCTACCTTGTCATTCCTACTCAGCGGAAGGGGTATTTTTGGAGGACGTAGTTTTCACTTGGCTTCATCAGCCCTTAAATGTACTTGTCATGGAGAAATGTCAGATTGCCCTTGGTTTGTTTAGCTGAGGAGATCAGTCCTTGGGCTGCTCATGTGTGTCGGCATGTAGCAGGAGTTCAAAGAGGAGTGGTATGCAGTAGTGTGCCCTTCTCCATGCTGAATGGCTGTCTCTACTCCTCTGCAAGTGGTTGTGTTCAAATGCCAGCCCCAATCTGTTGAGGGACCCTGCACGATGGTATGTTTTACACTGAGCTGTAGCAGAGAGGAACTGCATTGTAGTCTCCCACCTGCTGGGAAAGTGCTCAGCCCTGGGGTGGTTACAAAGGCAGCCTGCCCACGGACTTTGTCACTTTCTTGTTTTCAGCTGGTGTTCTTGCATTTCCTCAGGGTGTAGAAAAGCCACCTGAAATATAGAAAAGAATAGATGTGGGCTTATTTTGCTATATTCTAGATGACCAGCTCTAATTCCTCAAGCTCCTTCTTGTAGTTTGGCCCTTGCTGCAGTTCTGTAAAAGCTCTCCTATTTATTTACTTTTAATCTACAGAATGGTCCAGCTAAATTTACTGCTCTTTCTTCAGATGGCCTGTTTGCTCTCTGTAATTTGATTTTCAGATGAGCTCATCTTCCCCTGTTATCTAAACCAAGAGCAACAACCTGATGATAAATTCAGCAGCCTCTGTTGCAGTAATGTAACATGAGCATAACATGATGCTTCTCTCCAGCAGGACACGGCTGGAAATTGGCTGTAGTCCAGGCCCTGTTCAGAGTACGTGTGGTACGGGGTTGCATGGTGATTAGTTGATTCATTTTCTAAATTAAGATTGAAGGCTTAGTTAGAGAGATTTAGCGTCTGCCTCTTAACAACAAAAGTTACAGGCTTTATTTGGCGGGTTCCCTCTGCCAGCCTCGGTGCTGCATCATGCGGAGGGAGCGTACAGCCAGCCAGGTCCCACAAAAAGATTGCTGTTTGTGACAACTCTGTGTTGAATGAGGGCTTGGCTTTGTGTGGTTTTCTAATATTGCATGCAGTGTCTGGAAAAGCATAACATTTATCTGGGTGATTTATTCTGCCAGAGCTGTGCACTCCTGCTTTATACGTCTTTCAAGTAGAAGAGCTCACCATTACTGTTTTCTGCCTTTTGTAATCTGACTCAACTTTAACCAAAAATATTCCCATTGCAAAGCAGCAGAACCCAGGCAGCCCTGAGGTATTTATTGCTAAGTTTTCCCAAAGGCAAAGGTGCCACACAAAGGTGGCTTTCTACCACTGGAATCCACCAAAACAGCCCAGTTTGCAGTGTTCTGGACTGGTCTTGCTGCTCAGAGGTCCCCAGCCATTGGCTTGTGCTTGTGAATCATTTCATAACATGTCAGCTTCACCCATGCGTGCAGAAGGGGGCTACACCCAGGCTTTCCCCCATGGTTGTCACTCTGAGCTCACTTACATGGGGAACAGTTGCACTCCTTTTCCAGCACATAGAAAAGAAACCCAGGTGCAGTCCATTTTAGCCTTCTGTGCACCTGCTGTTGGCGTGGCACCTCTTGCAGAAGAAAACATAGTTTGAAGTAAGCCCTGACTTCTAGCAGTGTGTGAAATCACACATCGAACCCCCGACGACTGCCTCAGAAAATCAGTGCAGTTCATTCACTGTAGCTGGTTGTGGACGTGCCTGAAAACGTCATCGGTGGAAATGCTCTTTCTTTTTCCATCAGCAGGTGTAGCAATGCTCATAACGTGTTCAAGTCTTCCTATCTTCTGAGTCTTGAGGCAGCAACCAGCCAATGGCAAAAGCAGGGAGAGAGGCTGGCTGAATGCTGAGGGTGCCCAGGCTTTCCATGGGCATCAGTGGCCTTCTAGACTTGTGTACATTATACATAATATATCAAAGACAAACGACAAAGTCATCAGTGGGTAAAAAGCAAAGGAGGCTTTGAGTGGGGGGATGTGTTTGCACTGTTCAGGACATGTTCATGGTCAATATGAGTATAAATTATGTTAGGAAATGAAACTCCTGGCTGTATTTATTTCCGTTGAATGAGGTGAATAAGTCTGCCTCGTAGAAGGCATTTCAAGTTATATGGTAGTCATACAAATTGAACACTGCTGTGCTGCTGGTGGAAGTCCACAGTCTGTTAAATAAGCAATTTAAGTGACCACTCTCTCAATTTTTCCAGGATTCAGATTATAATTACAGAGCTGAAGTAAAAAAACTCATTCCCCACTTGGAGTATTTGGATGAAATACCAGCAAGCCAGACTGATCTCCTTCCTTCTAAGAAGATGCATGAGGATTGGCTAATAATCAAGGAATCCATCAAGAAAGGTGGTTTAGCTGGAGATGTTTCATGGCTAGGTATGTCAGGCTTCCTATCAGGGTTCATTTTTCAGGTTATGATGTGTGAAAAAGGAAGATGAAGAGCAAGCTGGCCTCTTCAAAGCCAGCATTTAATTATAGCAAAGGGTTAAAGGATGTTGTCTTCTTCACTTGAAAAGTGAGGAACCTGGTGCAGATTTAAATCAAGGCTGTCCTAAGCTTGGCATCAAGATCAGAAAAATGCAGATGACTTCTAGACCATCGAGCAAATCCAGCAGTAGCAGGGAGTCTGTACTTAGCATTCATTCGGCATGATGGGAAGAAGCAAAGCTTGGAAAGGAGTGTTTCAGTAACAGCTGTTCATAGCCCTTTCCATGGCAGCAGCCAGTCCCATGTTGCATGGATGTAGCAGGATTTCCTGCTCCAGTTTAATCATAGAAAAGACAATTTGATCACCACCTCTCAACAGTAGCATCATCCTAGCAACTGACGTCGTATGGTTTTGTAAGAGATCTGTTCCATTTTCTTTGCCTCTGTGATTAAGTCTCTTACATTCATTAGAAGAGAATAAATAGTTTGAAATTAAGTCTGTTGTCCCCTTGTCTGTAGCCTTGGTTATAGTTCAAATGTCCATGCTTTTATATATCATCCTACATACACTTTACCACATACCATTAAATATTACAAAGTATTTCCTATAGCTCCTCCTGTTGCTTCCCATTAGTGTGGGCAATGCAGTTGGCTTCCCAGCCCCCCCAGTTGTGGTTCGCCTGCCAAGAGTACTCCATTAAAAATTTAGTTTGTTTTGGAATAACTACATACATTTGACATTTATTTAATCCCTGTGGGTCCAAATCATCAGTTGTAGTAGTAGTTATGGTAGGGAGAAAAATCCATTAAAATTTGATTCCTTGGTGATTCTGCTTTGGCAACTTCAGCTATGGTTCAGAAAACGAGTTAACACTGTGAGCTGTCGGAAGCAGTAGGGACAGAGCACAAAACTGTGAATATGTATTGTTTCCCAGTGTACCCAGACTGAGATTCTTGTTCTAAACCGATGAGCTCATATGGTCAGGTCAGACATCAACATATTTCTTTTTTGCCTATAGCAATGTTGACTCGGGTACTTTTCATGCACTGTATTTCATGGGTTTGTATTAACAATTATGGCTAAGGTATTTTAAAGGTCCCTAACACTCTGCTCTTAAGAAAATGGCCATATTATTACAGAGTTGATTGCTCCACTGTGGAGCTGGTAGATGCTCAGCACTTCACAAAGCACACTATTCATCTAGGCACCGAAATGAAATTTTCTCTCCTGTGTGTTGTTGGCTGCACATGCTGCTCCTACAGCTGTGCTGTGCTGTGCTCCCAGCACAGTCAGCAGTTGAGCAGGTAAGAGGACAGGGCTCTGTTTGCCTTCACTAGCTTTTGTGTAACCCACACTGCCCTGTAGCATTATGAAAACTCAGGTTTTGTCTTTCTTTCTGTGATGGAGAAGTATCTGCCTTCTGAGGCAGGACTGGAAAAATCTGTTACTGCCATTCCCAGATTTCCATGACTCCTGGTACGTGGTTTGCATTTAATTGACTGTTAGCTCTGATAAAGTGCCTGTCACCATCTGCATTGTGCCTGGGCATTTAAGCAATGTATTTTGAGACTGGGGACTTGTACTGTGCCTGTGGCAAACCTGCAGTGGATCCCCTGCAAGCAGGTGGGCAGCAAATGAGGGGCAGTTTACACTTAGCCTAGGCATGCAGGCAGGGGAAGGAGCAGAGCCCTGGACAAATCCAAGCTCACCTGTGGGGCAATCAGAGGTGGGTGGCAAGCACAGGGTGGTTCCTGCCCCCATATTCAGCCAGCAGCCAGTCTCTGGTGTCCAGGAGGAGGGTGAGAGGGAACTTTGATTTACTTGGAGACCCCCAGGTTCTGCTGTCTGCAGAAAGCAGCTACAGGGGACTGCATGCAGCACCTGCAAGTCTTGGTTTGACTCATTCCAGCATGTTTCTTTTAGCTGCAATGACATGTTTTTCTGTCCCCTACAGCTCCAGGTGTGCAGCAGCAATCACCGTATTGACATTGTGTGTGTGATGGTGTGGTTTGAAGCCTAGCATGACTGTGCTTACACTGGCGAAACCTCTTTTTTAGATCCGGATCTTGGGGCAGTAGCAAGGCAAACTGGAGGCAGTCCAAGACCTCCAACAACTCCCAGACCTGGAACTGTGCAGTGGTCTGCTGATGCAGGGAGATCTAGCAATGCTCACCTCTTGTATGGTGGCTGTTCTCTTCCAGATCCCACTGTTTCTAAAGAGCTGATTGCAGAGGATTACTTCAGTGATTTGACACATGGTAATGTATGCTTTTTAATCCTGTTCTTTCCCACACCTCCACCTCCTTCTGAATGTTACTATTGCTGTTGAAAGCCTGGGTGCTTTGAATACCACCCACCCATCCCACTGCTAGATCAGGTTAGGCATATGTTTTCTTCCATGGGACTCACGTGTTGGCTTTCCTTTATTTCCCTCTGCAGCAGAAGGTGCAAGTCATCTGGGCTTTCCCTTCCTCAGCCTCTCACTCCCATGCTTTATGTGTTGCTGTCCCTCTTGCCAGCCCCATGTTCCAGCAGTGCTCCACTGCTGAAACGGTCTTGTGCACCTCATCAAAATCTGTCCTGCTCAGCCAAGCCTGGCTGGGGCTCACTTAAGTCACATCTGGGCACATCTTGTTCAATCATAGGAACGTGATCCGAGGTAGTCCCCTAGAAAGGTGTGGTGATGCACATTCATGGATCACATGCTCAAACTGTGTGTACTGCAGTCTTACACTGCAGCAGCATTGCTGCTGTCAACAAGCACTTTCTCTTGTGTTTCCAGGGGTGGGTCCCTCAGCAGGCAGAGTCATTTCCTTAATACCACGTATCTGCTCTACAGGCTAGGCCAAAACACAGGTGTACCACGGCCCTTCGTGTGGTCACCTGGAAGTGCTGCCAAATTAGCAGCTCCTGAGGACAGCTGGAGGGAGAGGGAATTCACTTCTGGTACAATGTTTGGCACTTCCAAAGACAACCTTCCCTGGGTCCTGGAAGGACTTTGATGGTGCAACTCCACCAGCCCATAGAGTGCAGGTTAGATAGGTAGATGGCATTTGTTTTCCCAGCATTGTGAGCTGCTTCTCTCAAATGCCAGTCCCTCTTCAATTCCTTGCTGTAGGTAGGACTCAGGATGATGAACTAGATGCAGCATGAAAAACTGAGTGCACATTCAGGAAAGTACATGGAAACCAAGTACAGCTTGCCAAGGAATGAGACCATAATTTCATGTGCACTTTCAGGTAGCTGGCAGTACTGATACAGTTTCACCCAATGTTCACTGCTTTTTGCTGCCCTTTTGCTCCCTTGTCTCTTGTTTTGGCACAAGAATCAGGTTCCCCTAGCCAGATGGGGAACCTGATTCTGATCAAGATCAGGCTGGACATTAGGAAAAAATTCTTCACAGAAGGAGTGGTCAGGCACTGGAATCAGCTGCTTAGGGAGGTGGTGGAATCACCATCCCTGACTGTGTTTAAGAGTAGATTAGATGTGGTGTTGAGCGATATGGTGTAGGGGAGAACTTTGTAGAGTAGGGCTGATGGTTGGACTCGATGATCCCAAGGGTCTCTTCCAACCTGAATGATTCTGTGATTCAAAGATCCAGCTGAAAACTAACCCAGCAAAACAAACAAACAAATCTAAAATCATATTTAGTTTTAATCTGGATCTGTTCCCTGATCTGATTCACTATGTCACCACTCAAATGTTTGCACCAGCAGAGCGGAGGAGGCAGGGCAGGAGCAGAAGGAAAAAGATTCTGATAGAAACAGAGAAACTGCCTCTTAGCAGCAGTGTTGGGCTGTGCCAGCTGACACTGGGAACCTACACCCTGAAATATTTCATCTTCCTGTCTATGGGAAATGATGCTGACTGATTTGAAAGACAGTACCGTTTGTTAAACACTAGAGTAAAATATACTTATTTTGCCTTTTTTTTTTCTTAGGACTCAATCAAGTTATATGTGGGAACCCCACCAAGGCCCTGCATGCAAGGAGGCAAAAGCTAGGTGTATGTTTTTCTTGTACGTCTCATATTCCTGCCTGGTGACCCCCGAGAAGTTCTGGGATAAGCTGAACTCCCACTCTGGCCTGTGCCCTCTCACTCTCTTCTGTAGCCCAAAGGCCCCCGAACATGCAATTGGCCTTGTCTCTCTGCTGCCACTGCCTGAGCACTGGAAGTTTTTTCTTAAACAAATTTGAGTGTGTTATAAACTAAGCTGTGGAAGGGGACTGTGGTCACATGTGGAATGATGCAGTTTCTTTGGTCTTAATATGCTTATGGGTGTAGATGCTACAGGTATATACACCAGTGAGAGAGAAATCAACATTTTTGTTAGTGCCACCCTGGGTCCCTCAAGCTGTCACAGTGCACGCGACTGGGGCGTGGGGCTTCTTAACACTGAAGAGCAAGAAAATGTGAGGGGTGATCTGAAAACTCAAGAGTAATAGCAGACTTTGATGCCTTCTAAAATCCACAATCTAGAAACTGAGCTGGGGAGAGCTCCTGAGATTATCAGGATAACTTCTGTCATTTTTGCAGCCACCTGCCCTGAGCCCTTTGAAACTGTGCAGTCTGAGGACGGAAAACATTTACAGCTCTGGAAGAGGAGGAGCTCTGCACCAGGAGGATGTGTTCTCTGAACTGAGAGTACAGAGGGAGCAGCACATGCGGTGAGACCACGGGAGAAATCTTGTCGTGCAATAAAACAGGCATTCGTTTTCTGCTGTAGTAATCAAATAAACTATTTGGCCACCTGGTGGCAGTTTCGGGAATAGTCTTGGCTTCCTGCATCCCTGTCCCCGCGGTGGCAATCAGTCCTCCCTGGTGGAGCATCTGCAGGGTGGGCAAGGGAGAAGAAACCTGGGGGAAGCTCTGACCTCTCTCTAGAGCAGGCTGAAATGTGTGGTCATGCCAAGCTGCACTTGGCTGGCTGCATATTCACAACTTAAAAGCTAACTTGATGTTATCCAGGTGCTTTCAGACGGGTCAGCAAGAAAAAGACACGAAAGCACTGAAGGTAACTCTTAGTGATGAGGAAGAGAGTGAAGACTGCAGCCTGATGGACGGCTGTGAGGATGACTTGAAGGAGACCTGTCATGAGGACCTCATTGAAAGGATTTCACTTGATTCTTCTTGCCACTCCTGTCGCCCCCAGTCTTCTTCAGGTACTGGACCTACACCTCTGGGGAAAAGTTAGCATCGGGTTAGTGACATATGCTGCTGAAGTCTTGCAGATAGGTGTTTTATGAGATCTGGCCTCTGTGCTCTAGAGCAGCAATTTGGAAATACCATTGCAGAGCCAGACCCTAAGTAATCCATTCCAGTTTTTAAGTAGGACACACTGGCCAACTGTGTTGGCCATCAGTTGATGGTTTTCAGCATAGATCTGTAGAATTAAGAGAAACAAAGCTGATATTACACCATTGTAGCATCAAATCTAGAGGAAGGACACACCACTGTCTTTTACCTCGTGTCATTAATTTATGGTAGTGCCAGGTGAGTCTAAAGTACTGCTGTGCCAACTGAGCTATATTTTACCCCAGTTGGCACTGATGGAAATAATGGCTGAGCTAATGGTTAAGGTTTAACCGGAAAACTGGAGATTCTGGAAATGTATGCAATCAAAGGGATGCATGCATCCAGTAAAGAATTGAAAAATGAAACATGCTCTTCTACTCAGGAACAAAGCCAAAGGCCTCTCTGGAATTGCATTTACGTGAATGAAGGCAGAATTCCCGCTCTTCACTACTTGCTGAATATCATCGTTAAGAATATTAGAAACATTAATAGTGGTTTCTGCAAATAGATATCAGGTAGAGCTTACAAAAGTACAACTTTAGTCTAATCCTATCGTTAATAATCACTTTATTTTTTTCCTCAATAGATATTAGCATGTGAGTTTTTATTTTATATTGCTTTCAAGGGCAAAAATTTGGGAAAATATAATACGTTTTGGATAAAACAGCAGCATCATTAAACTGTTCAAAGCCTTTGTGTATTAACAGTAAAATAAAAATTACAGTAATATAAACAGTCTTCTTAACAAGAACAGAAGCTGTTTGCAAAAATCATAGAATCATTCAGGTTGGAAGAGACCCTTGGGATCATCAAGTCCAACCATCAGCCCTACTCTATAAGTTCTCCCCTACACCATATCCCCCAACACCACATCTAATCTACCCTTAAACACAGTCAGGGATGGGGACTCAACCACCTTCCTGGGCAGCCTATTCCAGTGCCTNAGGGAATGCTCTCCAGCCAAATCTAAGGGAATGGCCTATTGTCCAGTGACCACAGAACTCTGGGATAATGATCTCATGGTCTGTTTATATTTAATCTGATCTTTTATAGATTTCTTTCTTTAGATTATTGGATTGATTTATTAAGATCTCATCTGTTTTGCAGATTGAGTAGACAATACCCCAAACATCTCACTGTGGTGTGCCGTCATGCCCTACAGGGCTATGAAAGTGGATGGCTGGGCATAGATCTACTCATCTTATAGCCAAATCTGCTAGGATTTGGCTACAAGATTGATGGTGTCGTTTGAAATCTAATATTATCTAAGGTGGGCGGTAAGGGGGCAGATGACCCAAATCCCAAATCACAAGCAGCTGACCAGAATAACCAAGATTGAATGATCACAAGCACAGTAGCCTTTTCTTGCTGTCACTAGTAGACATACGTGTTTTGCAGAGCAAATATCTTATAAAGCTTTAGCAACTCACAGACTTTATTCAGCAGAGCAGTTAAAAATACACTTGACCGCTGTGATTTGAGACTGTGTCAAGATTTGGAGAGGTATTTAAATGCCTCAACACTTCATTTCAGAAGTGTGTCCTACCCAATGTGATTTTCTCACAGAAGAACTTGTTGCTGGAAACAGTCCTTCTGACCAGGAAAGGACAAGTCATCTGAACAAAGCCACTCTTAGGCAAAAGTGCTCGCAGCATGAGATCTATATAATCTGCACTCTTTGGAAGTCATTGAGTGTTATTTCAGGCTCTTGAATCAGGCATACCAGTCTTTCAGTGTCTTTACTGAAAAATAAAGATCCCTATGAAATTTAGACATTTTTAAAGCATATAGTATGATGGAAACTGTTAATGAAAATTTTCTATCAGCTTTATGTGGCTATCTAAGCAGTAAAACACATCCCCATCAATTAAGAGCTATAAAGCTGAACTTTCTGGGCCTGGGTTTTGGTAGCACATTCTTTAGATTGTGTTCCTGCCCTGGATCCTGCACATCAGGCGCTTGGGTACAGTTGGGTCTTTTAATAGACAAGAGCAATTGGATCCCTGATATAGATATATAGAGAGTGGTTTTAAGCATATACATGCATGTTATATTCGTAAATCAACAACAAGATTTTTCTTCTCTGTGTGGTGGACCTGAGTATTACGTGGGCTAAAATATGACCAACCAGATAGCAGCCCTGCATGAAGTGCAATATTTTCCCAAGCAATTAGGCACTTTCCATAATTTTAAGATTAATTGAAAGAACTTTTCTTATATCTCTGCTTCTGATTTTAAAAAGTAGATCCACACATCTGTGATTATTCCTGTGCCTTGAATTTCAGATTGCTGGGTGAGCTTCTTGGGTATTGAAAGCAAACTATGGCCAGGAGAATCCATGAGCTGGTCTGCTGCTCTTGAGCTATGCACACCTCCAGTTCCAGTGCCTGGCACATCACCAGTGCTACTGGCAGGAAGGCTGCTGAGTAACCCAAACCCCTGGCTGTCAGAGGAAGCAATTCACTAAGGCCAGCATTGCTGTGTGCTCTGGGACACATCTGCCCACCCAGCTCCAGAGCACAGTGTTCTCCAAAACTTTTCACTCTCTAGGATGGTCAGTTGGGACTATGATGAACTAAATCACTGCCCTCCTCTGCCTGTTTCAGGTTCATCATGGGCTCAGAACAGCACAGTGTTCTCCAATGTGAACTGTTGTATAATTCCGTCCCCTCCAAAAAGCCCTTCATCTGCGTCTGTAATGGGTGTTGCAGCAATACCCTGGAAGACAAGGAACCAGAGGGTAAGATGCCTAAAAATACCCAGCCAAGAGGAGGACAGGCAGCAGACACAGCAATGTCAGTCCAGGGGTCATCAAGAAACTTCATCCCAGCCTCTGGGCAAAGAACTTGCTCTCCTGAGCCAGCACAGCGTGCCAGCTGCCTCTGGATCCCAAGGGCAGTGCCAGCATGCTGGGAGCACCAGCCGGCAAAGTCCTATTTCAGGACCAGCAACTGTTGAATCAATAAGCATCAGGTACGTCTTCTGCCGGCAGCACTGCCTGCAACCTGGCAGGGGAAACCAGAAGGGCCTTCACAGCAGGAACATGCACACTTGTGTGTTGTCTCTGGAGTCTCCAGCCTGTTCTGTCAAAGGAACTCGTTTTATTTGTGCTGGCGTTTATCTTTGTCTGTCTAATGCTCAATGAAACATTTTCTCATGTTCTTTATAGCTTGAGTATTGGAAATTTTGGATTTTCTTGAATAATATCCCAGAAGTGTCCTGTGTTCTTATTGCTCCATGCTTGCTCCCCATGCAGGCTGATGCTCATCTTTGTTGCAGAGCAATTATAGTGGCGTTTGCTCAGGACTCTCGTCGGGTAAACCCCAGGACAAGTTACCAACAACCCACTTAAGTTTTTTTCCCTGAAACTTCTATTAATTCACATCAGAAAGAGCTTTTGAAAATAAAGTAGGCATTAGAGAAGTGTCACATGCACCAAACATGGTTATTTCTGAACCTGGTTACTGTAAGGTTGGCATTGTGTTGCTTCTTTGAAGAAATAAAACTGAGTTGTGACAAGACACCTTGATGTTGAAGTTAATGTGGCCATTATAGAGCAGTGTAGGCAGTGAGTGCACGCCGTGTGTGGGAAGCTGGTGTGTCTTATGCTTCTCCCAGGGCTGGCAGCTTTTGGTTCAGTTTTCAGGGCAGGAGACATTAAAGCTGGGGGGGAGAATGCAGATATCCAGACCTGGAGTGCAATTTCACCACAGTGCTTTGTCTTTTCTTCAGGCCCATCACAGATGAGAGCCCTCCTGGAGACATCAACCACCGCCAGCCAGCTGTCTGCTTGTCCACAAAAGCCCCGGAGAGATTTGGGCTGGTGAACACTGCTTGGCCACTGACTGCCAAGGCTATGCTGAAGTCACTGCCAGACAGACCCAATGCCTCAACAACATCTCAGAACAAAAGCCCTTGGTCCTAGAAGATATCCAGGTGGCAGTGTGTGTTGAAGTCATGTACACAGCACAGTCTTGAAGGATCAGTGGTATCTTTCAGCTTCTTCTGCAAGCTAAATGCAGAGCTGTGCAAGTAGAGCTGTTTAAACAAATGACGTGATTTGCCTCAATTAAGGCTACAGCTGGTCCAGAAATGCTTTCTTTAAAGAGCACCCGCTGATCAAAAGAAGAGCTAATCAACCTCTTGTTACAGAAAAGCATGGTTATTTTTGCAGCCTTCATGCACTAAAACAGAACAAGTCCTAATGTATTTCCTCTCATCCACACCATGCCCTGCTCTGTGAGTCGGGCAGGGACACTCAACCAAGCAGAGCATGGAGCCTGCGGTTTGTGGAGTGGGCTGGAGGAGGTGAGGGACACGGCATTCCCTCTTACACTCAGCCACCTGGCCTAGCAGCAGCCCCACAATGTATCTTTAGCAGCCCTGGATGTTTGACTTGCAAGGGACAAAGCCAGGGCCTTGAGAGGAAGCGTTGGCTGCAGTGGGTTGTAAGAGAGGGGTGCGTTGCCTGAGGAAGAGCCCAGGAAGGCTGGGTGATTTCAGAGCTTATGCTTATGCCCCCACCAGAACTCACCCCATTCACAGGCATCTGAGGTTCTTGTTGCCTGCATCACTGTGGGAGCCAATACTGACCAAGTGGCTCATCCCAATATTAACATCTTCAGTTCCTCCATGGGTACCTGAAAGGATTCCTTTCGTTGCCTATGGATAAATACTGCATACCAGAATTTACAGGATTACAGAGCTGACCTCTGTAAGCAGGTGTCAGAGCATCCCCTCCATGTGCCCTTAGAGTCAGGAGTCCCACCTCTAGTTTCTTTAGATCAAATAGACTTTCCAGTTTCATATGACTGAATAATTTTAAGTAATGCTGCAGCAATGACAAGGTGGGGGGGGGGTAAGGGAATAATCTGCTCTTTCAACAGGGCATTTGCTTTATATTCAGTTGAGATACAAAAGATCTGGTTTAGTGACTGCAGACTGCGAGATGCTGATCCAAATGATTGTGCCTTACAACTTTGTTGCAGTCTGAAACCAGACGTCATCACATTTCTTTCCAGTTCAAATTACTGTTAGATACATATTTCTAAATCAGTTGATAAAACAGTAATTACATGATGAGTTAATGAATTGGTATGTCTTCTTTCTACTGGTCAGCTTCATGTGGAGGGGCAGAATAATAGAGAAAGCGCCTGACTTCATCTTGTCATGGGGTTAGTTGCACCAGTTTCTCCTACAAAATAGTCTGGAGCTTGAACTTAGTTTGCCCAGTTTTGGTGAGTCCTAGAGGAAATCATCCATCAAAAATCATCAAAAACTATGTGGCGTTTCATTCTATGCAGCACTACAGACGCAGGCCGGATTTCCTGACAGATGTTGCCTGGCAGCAGTGCCTGTGTCCTTAAATGGGATCCTAAAATTGACTTTTTGCCAGTGTCACTGACCATGACCATCACCCCCAAAAAATCTGACCTTGCAAAAGAAAGAAGAAAGTGGCAGCAGAGTTTTCAGAAATGCTCTGTGCCTTCCCCCGCCTGCTTGAAGTCTGGCAGTCGGCACTGGGGACAATCAAACCCTTCTCTATAGCCAAGGTCCTATCAGTGGGCGATAAGAAGGATTGTCTTCTCCAGATATTCAGAGCCTCCTTCTCAATTTACATCTTTGATTTCAAAGGGGCAGATGGAAAAAAAAGCATAAGTGGGTTTTTGTCTGTGGAAACTGGGGCAGCTAGACGGGTCTGCACGTGGGCATCTGCAGATGCAACACTGGTACAGAGCTGGAAAGTACTCTCAAAAACCCCTGGCGGCTTGTCTCACAGCAAACACAGCTTGGTTCTGTACGTGTGTGGGACCAGGAGCTTCTCTGAAGTGGTGGAGAGGGCTTGCAGAAATGGTCAGAAAGCTTTGCCCTCATGTCTGGGAAGTGAGTCGCTGAGGGCTTCATCAAAACAATTTAACTCAAGGTTTCTCGTTTTAACTTCCCATCAGGTCACCCAGTGATAACTCTCAGGGGTGCAGGCAGTGTGTGACCTTCAAAATCAGCACCCCAGCCCTTGCTAAACAATTCTGCTGCCATGGTGGCCTAACCAGGGCAGTCACATGCTGTACAGTGGTATGGCATGTGTGTGCAGAGACAGGAGAATGTGTCCGCTCTGCCTATTGATCACTGCATCAGCAGGTAACCTAGCAACTTCTCAGGTCTCTATCAGTAGGGATGGGTACGTAAGATGGGCTTGAAGCCATGTGCTTTTGTGTTCTGGCAGTGTCACTGGTGTCCAGAACTGACTTGAAGGTCTGATGAGTGAAGCAGATGGCAAGAGCTCTGTGACTTTAGTGGCACTTTGCTGCAGCAGAAAGCAGCAATGCCAAGAGCTAGGGGCCCTTGGACACTTGCAGGGCAGCATCTTGATGCCACTTTATTCATTTGAACCTCTGGGTTATGTGCAGGAAAGCAAAAGCTCTGCTCACAGATTGACCTTGTGAGCAGGATGCTCCATGCTTATCGGGGAGGCGTGCTTGGTTTCAAGCTGTACTGCTGTCCATGTGCCCACAGCACAGGTCAGGAGGACAGGGAAAGATGTTCCCATGCTGACCAAGGTGTCAGTGCTTTCCCAAGGTGGATCTCCATCTGCATGACCCAGCAGGGCAGAGACTGGTTTTGGGCATACAGAGAGGCAGCAGAAGTGACATGGCAACAGAACAGTAGGCACCAGTAGGAATCTGACTTCTCTCTGTCACACACACACTTGTTAATATGGTTTTGGCACCGGGAGTAGAGGAAGACTAATTAGTGCTCAGCACATGAAAGCTTAACAGGTAGTAGAGCCAAGCATGGGTGGACAGCTCTGTCGAAGGCATGATTTTTTGGCATGCCACCTTTGTTACATCCTTTCTGGGTAATCTGACCTGCTCAGTGGTATGTGCTCTGAAGCTAGATGTGTAAGGAGACCCAGTGCCAGGCTGTTGTGCCAGGTTGTTTGGTTTTGGTGTGTTTTGGTTTTTTGTTTGGTTGGTTGGAGTTTGTTTGCTTGGTTTTTGTTGTGGTTTTTGTTGTTGTTGCTGTTTTCTGTGTTAAAATCCTGGTTGAATATGGACAAAGTCATTTAACGAACAAGTTTATTCCCATCCCTGCCTTTGCAGACTCTATTAATATTTATCTTAGTGGGATCCTTGCTTTCAGCTGGATGCAAGGAGTTTCAGATGTATATTACCAGGGTCCATCCCCTCATTCTTGTAACAAGCCAGGAGCTGCTGATGCCTTTAAGTATCTTGCTGCCTTAGTGGGATTTGCTGCCAGCTGCCAAATTGATACCTAGTGTGTAAGAAGGAGAGAGGGGCGAGAGCTGCTTCCCCCTCACCTATTCCTGAATTAGCACCACAGGGAAGAGTTCTCTGCCAGGAGCTAAGTCTCGTCAGTGCATGCTGCTAAGGGAGGGAGTGATTAGCTGTGGGCAGCTGCCCTGCAGGGAGCAGAGCTAGGAGCAAAGGGACTTGGCCCAAAGTGACAATGCTGCAGCGTTAGCAGCAGCATGGTCAATCCAGGAGGCATTTCAGCATCACTTAGCTGGTGTCCTGCGAGCAGCTCTGCTGGAGTGGCTGGTGCTGTCTTGCATACTGAAAGGTTCTGCTCAGCTGGAGCTTTAAAAAACAACGGGAGAAAGAGGCAGGGAGCTTTGTGCCAGCCGGCCAATTATTTCAATGTCTAAAAATCCTTCTTCCTCCTGAAGGAAGCACATCTAGAACAAGGTACCACCCAAACACACGGGCCCTTGTGAGCAAAGGTGATTCCTGCTCAGATTTGGATTGTGTTCTGCACCTACTGGCTCTATAGAGCCCAGCCTGTTGTGGAGACCTTAATGTCCCATCTGGGGACAGGGCAAAGGGGATGCTAGCCCTATCCACTGTCCCCATCGCAGCCGTGTGCACAGCCCACCTCTTGCACAGGGCTTGTGGCTGTCGTGCTTGTTACTGAGGCTGTTGCTCTCATTGAAGGCTCGGGTTTGCTTTGCACATGGAACAAATTCCTGTTCATTGCTAGATGAAGAGGAGATATTTCCTTTGACTGCCAAGGAGGAGAAAGCCCAGGAGATATTTGAGAGGGAAAGTTGTACACACCACCTCTTCAAATACAAAATCACAGGTCAGCTCAGGATCATTTCCTACATGGTTTCTTGGCTAACCACTATGTTCAGAGCCTGACGTGCTCAGGCTCATTGCCATGAGCAGTGTCTGCACCCATGGTAGGACATGGATGTTTCTGGGGTATGATTAGTCAGACAGTTTGTGCTCCAGTAGTGCCAGTCTCTCCATTGATAAAACAGGGTTTGAGGAGGCCTAGGTGTCTGCTTGGTACCATGCAATGCCAAGTGAGATTAATCCTGCCCTGCACTAGCTTTCTCTGTGTGCCAGAGTATCCTGGCCATTTTTTTTATTGTTGATAGCATCTCGCTCCTCTAAAGTTTCCCTGGGGAATGCTGGAAATGTCCAGGCTGTGGCAAAGAACGAGCCTTGAAGTGTGGAGACAGCATTGGAGTGCATAAATGGTGGGGCAGCATGTTCAGTGTCAGTGTGCTCCTCAAGCAGGCCTGCAAAGCTTTTGGACCTTCCAGGGAGGTGAGAGCACATAGGTCAAGACAGCTGTGGAACAGCAAGGAGGGCTTGTACTGAACTGAATTCAAGGTGCCACTGCAGACTGTGGGCTGGTGCTTCAGATGGAGAGCTGGCCCACTGCAAATGCATCTGGGAGAGCAGGTCTGCTGCCTGGTCCCCAAAAGAGATGATGTCTATTGTCTCTTTCCCTGAAGATGGAGATGCTGGCCAGTCAAGCTAGCTGGGAGGTGACCCAGGTAGTGGAGATCCTGCCTGAGAGGTCTTTTGCAGTCACTAGATGAAAGACAACCTTGTAGTGACAGCCTTGATCAAGCCTTAGGGCAGTGGAGTAATTTTTCAGCTCTGTGCTGGCTTCCTCAGCCCAAGGACAAAAGGACAAATTGTGTGATCTGAGAGGAGATGTAGTGTGGCCTTACACAGAGCAGGGACTTGTTCTGACCTGTCCCTCAAACAAGGCATCTCCCACTGCCCCATCCCTTCTCCATCAGAAACCTCATTGTGCCTGCCCATCTTCAGCTGGAGCCCAGTGAGATTATACTAAAATTAAGGGGGACTAATTGGGATGATTTTTTAAGCCAGGGAACACAGCCTTGCTACGGGATCCTCCTGCATGGCCCAGTGTAAACCAGAAAAATCAAATGTCAGATTCCTGGATGGAGAGTTGCACTCTCGCTTATAAACGTAAAACCTGTGCCTGAGGAAGAGAGTGAACATGCAGCCGGGCCAGCTGAAAATGAATATGGCTTTAGCTGAGTATGAAGAGCAAGAGGAACATCTTTAAATGGACGCTAGAGGGAAGAAGAGAGTCTCACAAATGTAACTTTTCGGAGTGAAAAGACTGGAGAGCCAAGCAGCTCCAGAGCGTTTGGGAGGTGTTTGGCACACAGTGGGCTCAAGAGTTTCTTATTTACCCTCTCCATCATCCGGTGTGCTGGCCTCACACGCTGCACTATGCTGGTAATGGCTTGTTGTATTGATTTGGAAATATTTCCTTAGGAAACCCACAGTGCCCACAAAATGTAATGGAGAACATCCCAGACCCCTGCCTCGGCCTGGAAAGCCATGGTGCTGTAGGGCATCTGATGATGCTACGTGCAATCCCAGCAAGTCTTAGAGATGGTCTTTGTCACAGGCCATAGCTGCAAACAGGCTTTAGACCTTGCAGGGCTTGAGTTTCAGCTTCTCACTTGCTGACCAGCAACCTCTCATCTCTGCAGCCCACCACAGCAGGCAGAACTTCTTAGGTGCTGTACTCCCCAGGACCACTGGACAAATCCCTTCTACCAGGTAGTCTACTCTGAAACCAACCATCTCCCAGCCCAGCTTTGTTAAAGCTCTCTGCCACTTTTCTCCCCTTTATCCTCACCCTCATCTCTTCCATCCTTCCTCCCCTGCCCTATTCCTGGTTCTCATTTGGCTCAGCAGTTGGTGGTATTCTGGTACCTCCTGGGCAGGGCCTTACTGGAAGAGCAGTGCATGCTGGGCAGGGTTTGCAATTTACTGCTCTTCTCTCTTCCACGGCTTTCCCCCTGCAGAGATCTTGGCCCTCCTTTTGATGGCAGGAGAATTCTGGGAGACCCTGAAAGGGATGTCACGGCAGCAGCCATGAGGACTGGTCCCAAGGGCTCAACATCTGCCACCACCCAGCCCATGTGACTTCTGTCCCAGCCCTTTTCTTGCATGGAGCCTGGCAAAATCAACCCAAATTCTTACTGCTGCTCTGTGGGCAGTATCAGACCCTTCTTCCCCAACAGCAAGCACCAACCCAGTCCCTTCTCCACCCCTGGGAGGGGGAGGGAGCACCCCATCTGTAGGATATGAGCCCAGACAGGGGAGCAGGGTGGTTGTAAGAGTTGGTATCACTGTTAATGTCCAACAGGACCCTGCCCCAGACTTTCCCTTGGTGTCCTCTTCACCTCTTCTGTCTGGTGGAATGCCAGGGACAAGGAGACAAGTTCATAGCAGAGATGGGTGATATTTGAGCTAAGCTCAACAGATCTACTCCTCTGTGACTTTCCCTTAGACACCTGACAGAGTAAGATGTGGATGCTGAATATCTCATCCTGGGCCCTGCATACCCTGTCCTCTCCTCTGCATTTAGCTTCTTCCTCCCCTTGTAGTCCTGCTGCTTTTCTCTCAGGTCTTTGATGTTCTTGCTTCTACCTCAAAGCTTTCCTGCAAGTGGCATGACCACTTCACAGAATCACAGACTGGTTGATGTTGGAAGGGACCTCTGGAGATCATCTGGTCCAAGTCCCCATGCAAGCCACCTAGAGCCAGTTGCCCAGGACCATGTCCAGATAGCTTTTGAATACCTCCAAGAATGGAGATTCCACACCCTCCCTTATTATTATAGCAGAATAACGTTTCTGGCAGTGGGTAAGGCTCAGTGCTTCCTCTTCAGAGGACCAAAGGTCTCATTGCATGGCAGAACTAGGTGTGTCCCCATCCTGTCTCTTGCTGTGCCCAACTGCATTGAGGTGCTTTGGGGAGGGAAAGTGAGTCATCCACACAAGACCTGCCTATTTCAGTTCTCAGGCACTGGTGGCTGATGCTCCAGGAGCACTACACACTGTGTCAGTCCATGCTGTGCTGTACCCCCTCCTAGGGTGATGTGTCCATGTGTCCAGGTTCTGGAGCACAGGGGACATGGGATGTCTGTGTGAGAATGCTGCCAGCCCCAAGCAGGAGGGGGCTGCGCTATGAACACAGACAGGCAGGGATGGAAAGGGGCTGTATTGTCATGCTAGCATTTGGCAAGGTGGCCAAAAGTGCAAGAGGGGGACTTTGTGTGTGTGCACCTCTGTGTGTGACTGTCCATGTGTATGTGTCTGCTCCCTGCCAGGTACTGAGACCTGATGGGAACAGCTCTGGAATCATTGCCACACTTCCCTGAGCCAAGAGCAGAGGGCATGGGAGGTCAAACCAGGGCTGCAGGTGTGGTTGAGGCTGCAGGAGGGCATAGCCAGCAAGACCCTGATCGCTTCAACTCAGCCCCTGCCAATCCAGTACCAACATGGAAATAGCAAAGAGCTGCAAACGCACTCCTCCATTTGCAGCTCTTGGCAGGACTTCTGTCTCCCGCTGGATGCTGGAGCCAGCACAGACTCCCAGGGAGGCTCTGGCAGAAAGGCTGTCAGAATCCTTTCATTTGAGACAACCCAAGCTGCGTCGTACCCCAGGGCACAGCCCTCATCTGCCCCTCAGCTGGCCTTCCCTGGGTCACCACAGGCAGAGGAGATGAGGACAAGCAGCTCTGCAAATCTCAGCCTTGCTTCTCTCTATTTGGAGGTGTCAGTGCAGTGGGGAGCACCTCCAGGTTCAGTCATGTTGTTGGGTCACTCACACCATAAGCAGTTAAGCAGGCCAGAGTCCCAGCTGGTGCAAACTGGTGTTGCCTCCCTGATTTTTACCCAGCTTATATGTGCTGGCTGCAGAGCGGGTCGTTCACCTTCTAAGCACTGTGCCTGTCCCAACAAAGATCTTGGGATATTGGCAGGGTTTTACTGGTTTATTTAATGAGTGCTGGGGCTGTTGCCTGCCACAAGTGTTACGGGTTCCTGTTCTGGATCACAGAGCTTGAACCGTCTTTTCTATTTCCAGTGTGTCTGCCGTAGCTTTCTTTGAAACATCATCATTTTTCAGCAGCTGCCCATGCTGCATGTCCTAACAGGGTGCCAGAGCTGAAGGACGTCTCCCAGGCCTCCCGTGGCACCCAGCAGGTGCTCAGCACCCATCTACAGCTGTGTCCTGCCTGCCTCTGGGAGGCATTGCTCAAAGCCCTTGGCTTCAGTCTGGGAACGGTGTGTTTTGGTTCTGGGTTCTGGAGCGTTGAGCCAGTGGATGCAGGGCTGTCCACCTCCTGCTCAGGCAGATGTTGGCACTTTGCACTAGCCTCCAGCTTTTTGTGATGAGACCAAGTTGGCTTTGGATGAGAGACCCAGGAACACAGCGGTGTTGATGTAGGTGAGCAGGCAGGTGCCTGCTCTGAGGATATTCATGGTGCCATTAGGGAGCAGGCAGCAGCAGACAAAATAAATACATCTGAAAAGCAGGAGAGAGGTGGCTATAGGGGAGCATAAGAGTATCTTTTCAGAGTAAATCCTAACCCCATAACCCCTTGCTCCTGAACCATCTCCAGTTGTAGCCAGTATCAGGTACCCATGGAAAAGCCATCAGAGCATAGGAACAGGACAAGTAACACTTCCTGCTTGTCTTGCTCCTCTGCAGCCACATGCCTGTTGCACAGGATAAGCCAACATCAAAATGGGCTCAACATGCTCTCCCAGCCTCCAGCAGTCTGTAGCTCAATGGCTGTGAATGCAATCAGTGAATTTAAATATTTGCATTTCATATACTGCAGATAGGGTTATATTTTTCTCTGTTAATTTTCCTAGGCTTTTTGGGGGGCAAGAGGTCATCCTGTCGCCGTTTCTTGTCCCCGTGCTGCAGCCCAATGGTGGGATGCAGCTGGCACGACTGCCAGGGGCTTCATGTTTCCAAAGACAACTTGTCATATATATATGTTTTTTTCAATAATGAAAACGCAGAGCAATAACAGCCCTGAGAGTATACAATGTTTGTTCCCCAAGCAGAGTGGAAATTAAGAAAAGCTGTCATTGCTCCCTGTTCACAGACTGTTAATCATCTCTGAATTTCCCTGCTCTCCCCTGTGCTGCCGTGTGTCACCTCTCCCCTTCTCTGTGGCTTCCCCAGAGCAGGCTGTTCCCTGCAGGGTCTGTCCCCGAGGCTTTCCCCTTCATCTCCAGTTTGCTGGAGCTCACTGGCACATCCCAAAGCTGAGGGCAGGTGTTTGCTCCACTTCGGCAGTCTTCTGCCTTGTATTGCAGGGGCCGGCAAGAGCAGTGATGGTTGATGCTGCTGGTCCCGTCTCCCTGTGCAGCACCGGACACGGGCTGCCAGCATCCCTTGATGAGAAATGTGGGTGCTCTCTCTCCAGACTGTGGCATGCAGGCACTTGGTGCTGCAGCGTTACCACCTGCCACCCACAGTCCCGCTGCCTCACTCATGCATGGAAGCTGCCAGCTCCTGCCAAACTGCAGAGCAAGCAGCAGAACCAAGCACGGGAGAAGGGACCAGGGAGAGCACACCAGGCTCCATCACTCTCTAACAGCCGGTGTCATCCTCTCCCTGGCATACCTGTGCCCCTGAGCAGGCGGCAGGCCCCGTGTGAGATGGGTGAGCACCTGGTGCTGTGGGTGCAAATACTTGCACCCAAATTCCTGCTGGGGCTGTGGAGAGCAAGAGCTTTCCCAGCCATGTCCCCTGATGCCCTTGCCACCCGGTGGGGACCCACCATGGTGCCAAGTGCCACTCTTTCCTGCAGCTCAGCCCTGCAGCAGCCCGCCTTTTCCTTATTTGTTTTTCTCCCCTTGAGAGCTATTCTTTCCCTCCCATATGCTGTAATAATTACAAGCGATAACTTAGCAGCTGCTCTGCTATTCCGGGCTCAGCAGAGCCACGCGCCTCCGCCTTCCCTCCCTCCCACAGCTCCAGGTCAGCGTCTTGGCTCCAGCAATCAGGGATTCCTGCAATTTCTGCCACTCGGGAGGATCTGGAACCTTTTCCCCTCCATCGCCATCTGTCTCCTGCCCGCCTGCCCAGCATCGCCAAGGGGGGTGGAACTACAACATCCATCTGTTACCATGGAGAAAGCTGAGCCAGCGAAGGGACGCACCCCACATCCCGGGTGAAGGCCAGCAGAGAGGGGGCGAAAGGGATTTTCTTTGTATGTTTGTTTTATTATCATGTGTACAGTGTCACTCATGAGGTCTGCAGTTGACAACCACTACCCTTGCTCACACCAGACAATACCTCCTAAAGCCCTCTCACTGAAAGAGATGGTGGGCTTAGACATGGTGTGGCAGATGCCACCATCGCAGCTGGTGGACCAAGTCCACATCCCTCGGATGACTGCAGTGCTGTCCCTCCTCCTGTGCAACAGTGGCCGTGCAAAAGCGATGACATTAAAAAAAGCTCCTTGGGTTCAGCTACTTCAGTAGCAGCACAGCACTGCAGGCTGCAACCAGCTGAGCTAAAAATGGTGCAGAGATGGCGAGCAGAGCAGAGCAGAGCAGAGCCGAGCAGGCCAAATGCATCTCTTCCATGGTGAGCAATGGTAGTTGCAAAACCAGACTCATGTAATTAGAGGTTGCGTCTTGTGTTGGCCTGAGCTGAATCCGGAGAGGCCTTTGGTAAAGAGATAAGGGAAGAGTGAAGAGGCTGCCCATGGCCTGGAGGTCCTCTTCGATGTCCTGTGTTGCATGCTGCTCCAGCTGTGTTGACACAGGCACACACAGCCCGTGGCCCTCTAGGCAGACTGTGCCAGCCTCGGCATTCCACCACACCAGGTCCCACCCTGGCAGGCTCCCAAAGAGTTGATAGCTCCACACACAATATCCCTGGGGTCCAGGGTAGCACCCAGCACCCCTGCTTTGCCTTTGAAGGCGTATTTTTCTCCCTTTGTGAGAGATTTCTGCCTACAGTTTATCCAATTGTTGAAAGCCACACATGAAAATTCATCAGGACGAGGTGTTTCTGCCTGCTCCCGCTGAAGGAAGAGCTGTGTCCCTGAGCGTTTCAGTCTCTCCCCAGTTAACAAGGCTGCCGAGGCCAGAAACACAGCTCCAGCACAGATGAGGCTGCCCAGGAATTTGTCCAGACAGCCCCATCCATGGTGATGGCAGTGGGACATGGGAGTCTCCGCTTTATGTCAGCTCATCAAGCCCAGGAAAGGCTGCGCTCTGCTTCCCAAGCACTGCAAAGCCAGCACCCACCTGCCTGCTCCTGGGCGGTCCCCTACCAGCCACTTCCCGCCTTCCAAAGGCAGTATTCCCAGCACTTCTCGTTGCAGGGGCCTCGGGACAGCAACAGAGCCCCACAGCAACCTGAGGCAAATGTCTGTAGTGTGACCAGCACCTGAATTCATTTTTGGCAAGCTGGATGCAGGCAGGCTGCCTGTTCTTCCTCCCTCCTGTGTGTCTGTCTTTACTGAGGTAACAAAATACTGGGGAGTAAAGTCGGGGTTTGACAGACTGAAAGAATTTGGGTTGTTCAGCCTGGAGAAGGCTCCAGGGAGACCTTATAGCCCTTCACAGTACCTAAAGCGGGGCTACAGGAAAGATGGGGAGGGACTCTTTATCAGGGAGTGGAGCAATAGGATGAGAGGTAATGGTTTTAAACTGAGAGTAAATTCATATTAGATCTTAGGAAGAAAATCTTTATGGTGAGGGTGGTGAGGCACTGGAACAGGTTGCCCAGGGAAGTTGTGGATGCCCCATCCCTGGAGATGTTCAAGACCAGGCTGGATGGGGCTTTGAGCAATCTGGTCTAGTGGGAGGTGTCCCTGCCCATGGCAGGGGAGTTGGAACTCGGTGATCTTTAACATCTCTTCCAACTCTAACTGTTCTATGATTCGGTGGCTTGCCAGAGACACCAGCCCACCAGCTCTTCTCACCCTGCACAGAGACCTCATCTCCACATGGAGATGTGTACCACACAGCAGGTGACATCTTTCCCTGCCACCAGCCAGCCCATCCTTGCAGGCAGTGCATTGTGTGGAATGCCTGGGGTGGGTGTTTCCAAGGGACAGCGGCGAGTGCTCTTTCTTGTGGTCCTCACAAAGTTGTAAACGGCAATAAAAAGCGGGAGTGTGCAAGGAGGAGCATCTTCCCAGGAATTTCCCTTTCCAGGGAGGTAATGCTGCTGCTGGCACCACTTCAATGCGGCCATGGGCAAGGTCAGGGTCTGTGGCCGGGGCTTTTGTGTGCACAGAGGGTTTTCCCACAGTGTAAAAACAGAGGGTTTTTACACAAATCGCGTCCCTCTGCTGTTGGCTTGGCAGCTGCAATGCGCTGCCTCAAATTACTCTCCACACAGAAGGCATTTGGAAGAGGTGACATGGTGCTTATCTGAGCTGGCTTTGATGCTCTGCAGGACCAACAAGCCCAAGCTTCACTGCTGGTGCTGGTGGCACTGGGACACGCTGGAGGACCGCTCACCAGGGAAGCAACACGTGCCTCGCTTACACCTCCCACACAGGAGTAGGCAGCCCTGGGAAGAGGCGACTTGAAAAGCCTGTGCCATCTCATACGGGCGAGCTGGCAGCTCCATCTGGCTCTGCTTTGGTGGAGCTCTCTGAGGAGTTGCCGAGGGTGGCTGGAGGGGTCTGTGGGTGGTGTGCCAGGCGCGGGCGAAGGGGAGTAGTAGGTGGTGAGATACACATGCCCCACGTGCCAAGTTTCTCTGGAGGGTGCCAACCCACCATTAAAGCAAGCACTATGTCCCATGAGAGGGATGGTGGGTTTAGGGGCCCATTTATGGGATGTTGCTGGTGTTCAGCTGGAGGGAAAAGTGCTATATGGACTGCAGTTGGCCGGTTAGTGGTGACCTGGGGACATGCCCAGGAACTTCAGCACACAAGTTCTCCGAGCCAGCACACGCATTTGCCATACGGCAGAGTCTCCTTGCAGCTCTGCTCATTTTCACAGGTCTCACACGTTGCTTTTACTTTCCCAAAAGGCAGTGAATTTTTTTCTTGAAGCTAGTGATGTAATAGCAGAATGCTCATCGCAGCAGGGCAGCCGGAGTATTAGTTAGGATAAAAACACACGGGGTTGCCATCGCACCCCTCACCTCCCCGAGCCCAGGGTAATTCACTGCAAAATTGGTCCTTATCTCTATCCAAGTTTTGCAGCAGGGTAACTGTAGCCACTTGGTTATTGGTTCCTTCGTTTCAATCTCTTTGATGATGTGCCACGATTAATCTGATCTCTACAAGGCGAGATGAGTAGGAGTCAGAAGCGAAATTGTAATCGTCTGTGCCTTTGGCATGCAGGAATGGAATAATTCTGTAGTCTCATCTCCGCGCTGGTAGTTCTAGGAAAAGCCTCCATCACTTTCAGAGCTAACAACGCTGCACAAGGCTGAGGGACGCTGATACCAGTGGAAATACTCGGGCCCAGGTACCATCACTGCTCCTTGTGCACTCATTTTTGGAGGTTGTGTCCTACAAGCACCGTGGTCAATTCCTGCAAACCAGCTGGCATCAATGAGCTCTGGACACAAAGTTCTTTATCATGGACATCAGCTCCCTACGATCTCATCACTGCTTGCTCTCACCTGCCAAATCACACTACCAGACAGCTATTCCCCCAGGCTGTTTCATTGCTTGAGTCAAAGAAAAATGAATTTTTAGTGGGCTGGGAGGAAGGGAATGAGTGGAATGGGAACACAGAGGTGACACCATGCTGCCCAGCCCTGTCCTGGATGTCCTGGCACATTTTCCTTGCTGGATTCCACCAGTGCAGTGCTGCCACTGGTGTTTTGCTACCCTGACAGCTTGGACAGGGGTGTTTCCCCCATCCAGCCCAGGCCACCCTTGCCCTCAGAGCATTCTGCCTGTTCTGCCTGCCCAAACCCGAGTCTCCATCACAGCCCCTCCTGTATTTGAAACATCTCCTTAACCTTCCCTTTCCTTAGATAAAATGATCCAAATTTATTTACCAATCCCTCCCTGACCACTTTTCTCCCCATCTGATTGTGCAGCTCTCTTTGAGGATTTCTTACCTCTCTTGAAAAGTATTACCAGCACAGTGCAGAGAGAACGATGTAAGGGAACTGTTTTACACCATCCAACATGTCATGATTAACCCATATGATGGATTATGATCAAAAGCATCTTCTCTATAGAAATTCTCCTTTCCATCCTGCATTTGTCCCAATCCCTACCCCAGCAAGAACATCTCTTTCCATCCTCCATTTGTCCAACTGATTATCCCATCTCCCCTCACCCTCACTTCTGTTGAATTATGTTTGGAGAGGGGTGTTCCAGATTTTTCTCCAATTTCCCATGACCATATTGAACTATAATCGCTTTCAATCCAGGCAATTCTTCCTATTTGCTGTTATCTCCAAACTCAATACCTGAATGAGGTAACAGTTTTGCATCATGACTTGTTTGACCTGAAAAACCAGTAAACTCTGTGCACTCATAGTATAGTATTTTTCACCTCTACAATAATTTCCCAGACTTATCTATAAGAATGTTTTATCCATAACAATGCCTAAAGATGTACCAACATCAAAATATGTTGTCTCCTGCTTTTTCCTTGTCCACAAAGCCAATGGCTCCACCACAGGAGGTGGTTAAATGAATTTGACACAGCTCACCCTCAAGAAATCCCTGTTGGTGATGGCAGGGGATGGTTTACACTTGCTTCACTTGCCAGAACAAAAGCAAGAACTAGGTAGAAGACATGAGACACGGGGGCTGCTCTCCAGCTGATGTTTCACTGCATGGTCTTGGTTGCATTGGCGAGTATCCCAGTATGACATGCCCAGTCTGACTGGCCTTGCTAATGGTGCATGATAATAAGAAGATCTGTTGTAGATTGCATCTGCCTGCAGTCTCCCTGCACTTCACTGCAACACCAGCACCTCCTCTGCCAGACAGAACTGGTGCTTGATCTCAAAAATAAGCATATCCCATGGGAAAAGTCGAGACAAAGGTTATCCTCTGACAGTCTCTCTGGATTTGACCCCAGTCTCTGTGTGGTGCCTCCTGCAAGATGCCAACCATCACCACCCTCATCTCCCCTTCTGCTCCCAGAGGCTGACTTTTTTGGGGAAAAGCCAGCACATTTCATCCTGGTACAGGTTCTAGTTGAGGTGTCAGTCTCCTCAGTTGAGGTGTCAGTCTCCTCAGAGCTTCCCACATGGAGCAGACCTGCTTTGCCAAACAGCTTTATAAAGAAGCCCAGTGAAAAGGAACGTAGGCTGAGAAGCCTGAATAACTTCAGTGGACAACTGGAAGAAAGACCCTAACTCTCAGCTGTGACTCCAGTCTGACACTAGAAGAAACATAAGAGAAGCAGAGGAGGCTATTAATGCAGGTTTATGGGCAGAGGGTTGATTCACAAGTCCCTACAGCCCTGTATGTGGCCCACACTGGGCTCAGCCCTTCTCCCAGCTGTCCCATGCTCTCAGCGGACCAAAAGGCCTGTGCAAGAAGTGGGGGCTGGTCCTCACTGCTCTTGTGTCCACCTCTGCTGTGGGACAATGGGCTGGCGCAGAGCCATGCTTAATCCCCTATGGCACCGTGGGACATGGTTACTGACTGCCCCATTCCTGCTTCTGGCTGGGCTGGGGTGCCCAAATACCTTAAACTGATGTTGACTTCAGGGAAAAAGCTTTATTGCCTTAAAAATGCTGATGGGTGACTAGCTGGTGCTCAGCAAGGTACAATTTTGGTGTCTGTACCTGCTGTGTGAACTGCAGCACTGGGCACATGCCCCTTAACATGGGCTTATGCAATTCTGATCAAGCTTTGACAACTTATTCCTGTCTGGGTCCCCACGGGGATGCAGGGTGGGCTCCCTCCCTGCACACCCTTAGGAAGCAAGCAGTTCCCTTCCAAAGCCCCATCAGAGGATAAAAGCTACCAAGGAGGTGGGAAGATGTTGAAACTGGGCAGTCAAGAGCCCCAAAGGGCCATTTCTCCACTCAAGCAGTTGTGCCTCTGTTTGCAGTGCTGGGGTTGAAGGAAAGGCTTGGATGTGTTGTCACTGTCCCCAGGTCCTCCTCACAGACCCCAAAGGTTTCATGGCTGCCCAGGGAAACTCTCAGGTATTTCTGTTCCAGTGTAATTATAACCAGCTGAGAGCTGTATTGATAGTCTCACTTGGGACATAGGGAACTAAAAATCCCTTCAGTTTAATTAAGGATTTTTTTGATGAATTATAAATTAACCTGAATTAAAAGTGTTTATATCAAATGAGAGTGTATACGAAAAGAATTAATGCCATCCCACTAATCTAAATTTGCACTCTTAATTATTTCAGATTCATTTTCCAAGAGCACATGCAACATTTTTATTGGTATGAGCACCAGTCAGACATGCAGCAGGTGTTTTGAAAGTGAAATATTTACGTCTTTTAAGGGGTACAACTCCTGATGCAAATACATCTTTTAAGCACCTTGTACCGGTGTCTCCTTCCCAGGCAAGAATAAGCTATGCCAATGTAAAGGATGCTGCTTTAATTTTACAGGGATACATATACCTATATATGTTTGTGCAAAATAAAGACTGGGAAAGTCGTTCCACTTTAATTACTCCAACACCTTTAAATCAATGCAACTTTTGAATGCTAACAAGGCTTGAAGCAGTGGCCAGAAGGTGAGGGTAGAAGCGTCTGTGATGGTTTATGATCTATTTTCCTTCCTGTCCCTGTTCCTCTCCCTCCTCTCCAGGCGGCTCAGTGCTCTCTGACTGCTCATGGTTGATGCATCCATAGCAGAGATGGTAGAAGGAGTTGGGAAACCTCTCCTCATCTTCACAGCACACTCAACTGGCTTCAGCTTGGACAGCCATGGTTCCCTCTGAAGTTCCCCCACTGCCCAGCTGGACACTTTTAGGAACCAGCACATGCAAATCACTTTTCATAGAACTGCCTGGGTTGGAAGGGACCTTTCAGACCATCTATCCAACTGTCAATCTAACACTGCCAAAAAACCACCACTAAACTATATCTCTAAGCACTGTGTCTACTCGTCTTTTAAATACCACCAGGGATAGCTATTCCACCACTTCCCTGGGCAGCTTGTTCCTGTGCTTAATAGCCTTTGCACTGTAAAAATTTTTCCTACTATCCAGTCTAAACCTTCCCTGGTGCAACTTGTGGCCATTTCCTCTCATCCTATTGCCTGCTACCTGGGAGAAGAGACCAAACTTACTTGGGAGAAGAGACGCCCTTCTGCACGGGGGAAGCACTCCTGGAGCCCCCATCCAGTGCAGCTGCTGGGTCACGTATTCAAAAGGTATGTAATATTCATCAAATCTGCGTTGCAAAAAAGAACTGTAAGGTACAACATTTTGCTCCACCATCCTTAATGCTGTTGCTGATACGGAATGGTTTTGGTACAGACCAGGGCAGTCCCCAGCCCTCTGCACAGTGGGATACAGGGAAACAACCCACTTGTGTTTGAGCAGTGGTACCACCCAGATGATCAATCAGAAACCACTGCTCTACTGTGGATGTCACTGTCTCAACACACACCACGAGGGTGACAAGGGGAGGAGCAATGACCTTCGCTTTGGAGAGGAGACAAGCCCAGACCTCAGTTACACTTCTGCAATACAAGGAAACCCAAGGGTGGCTGAGTCAGTCTGTGAACAACCTATCTGGCATCACCCAGGAAATCAGCTGCAGAGTCAGGAGTTGAAGCCTGCTTTCCCAAGTGTAGCTCAGGTGCTTGCAGACACTTGCAGCGCGTAGGTGTGAGCTCATCCTGGGAAAGAGAGACCGGAGGACTTTAGATGGGAGAAGAGCCATGGCTTGCCATTGCTCCCACATCCTGCCAGCTTAGGGCAAAGCAGCTCCTCTACCAGAAAGGGAAAGAGCCTGGGAAGAAAGGAGAACTGCCTTTTAAAAAATGTTTGCTCTAGGTAACCCCCCCACCTCAGGGTCTTGGAGCTGAATGGCAGATAAAAAGGGCTTGTTGACCTGATGTTAACCTTCAGCTGTCCGCCCTTCATCTCCCTGGTCCTCACATGCCGCTGCTTAATCCGGGAGGAAACAAAGTACAAAGCCTGCCCAGAGCCTGTGCCATCTCATTAACATTTGGCTTAAGCGAGATTTTTATCCTGCAGCCATGCCAGTCTAAATAGCCCTTTCATCTACCAGTGCCTTCCTGGGAGGTTCTGGTGGGACAGCGTTTGCTATAGTTTCTGCAGCACCTTGCTTCACAGCTGGAGTCCCTGAGGTGGTCACTGGCTAGTGGAACGTATCACAGAATCATAAAATCATAGAAAGGTTAGAAAGGACCTTTAAGATCCTTTAAGATCATCTAGTCCAACCATCAACCTAACTCTGATAAAAAACAACAACTCATCACTAAGCCGTGTCGCTACAACGGAAGCATGTCACTACATGTAAACACATGTAAGCCAGGCAGAGGCACTGGCGGTTCCTGGCTTTGTGAGAACTTGACAAGACCTCTCTATGAGGCTGCATGGTCCTTCTTTTGGACAGGATGAGGTGGTTCCCAATAGGCACAAGGTACAAACATGAGTTTGTCTGCTGCCTGGCACCTCTTGTTGGCATTGATGATCCCACAAGGCCATAAAACCCAGACTACAGTGTCTGATTTGCCATCTCATCCCTCAGCCTATGTATCCAGAGGAAAGGGAAGTCAGAGGGACAGTCAAGGAAAACATGGGAGGGATAGCAAGGAGCACACGGGCATCTTGAGCTTCAGCCTGCCATCTCCTGCCCCTGTGCCTGTGCAGGCTTCACTTCATTAAGCATTAAAGCTCTGAGGTTGCCTGATCTAGCAGATATTACATGTGGTTCAGCACACATGAAATTGGCAGGAGGACCTGCTGCCCCAGGGGTTGGCATGGAGCTGGCAAAGCTTTCCTCTACCCAGCTGGGAGCTGGTGCTGGCAGGAACATTTTCCCATCTGACACACAGGTCAGAGGAGGGAGGTGAGTGGCTTTATGCTGTCTAACATGAGCAATGTGCTTTTGGTGGTGTAGAAACACGGCCACAGGCTGCGTAGGGTTGAGTGAGCTTGGAGATGGAACTTCAACTTGATAGGAGATGGATGGTCCTCTATAGGCTTGGTGGGATTCTTCAGTGGAAGGACCTCTGTTTCTGCCGAGTGTAACAAATCACACTTTAGCAATAAGCCTGTTGAGGCTGCAGCTTGGTTTCTTTGATGTAGGCTAGCAGTTGAGGACATGCGCTGCAGGCAGAAATCAATTGCTGACAGGCTTTCCTGGTGATAAACTGTAGGATGGCACTGATACTGGGACACCTAATGGGGCAAAACTGGGATCCCCATGGCCGCTTAGTCATGAGTAAGGAGAAACTGCTGTACTAGGTCAGATCAAGAGTCCGAATCGCTGAGTGTCCTAGGGAGTCTTCAGGAAGCAGTAGGAGCTCCCAAGGTCATGTTGCTTACTCTGCCCTCAATTCCCACCCCTTGTCATCTCCTTCAAGAGTGAGGTCCACCTGTGCAGAGTGTGGTCCATGTGGCCCTTCACCATTCTCCTCTAACACAAGTCAAGAGCACAGCCCCACATGCCTCCTGAACAGCATATGTCTGTATTTTTGTGCAGATGATTTTTTTTTCCCCACCAACTTGTCCTGTCTCAACTTGAACACAGACAAATGCTCACAGCTGGCAGCATCCTTGGGCAAGGAGTTCCCCAGGTCTGTCCGCCACCACATGAGGACTTGCATGCTTTGAAATAGGCCCCAGTTTTTGCACTGGGAAGAGGCAGCAAGGCCAATCCCTATGAGCCTTCTTTGGGCCCTGCATGATTTTGTGGCTCTCTACCATAACTTCTTCAGTCATGTCTTTTCCAGACTGAGGAGTCCTCGCGTGCACAAGTCCTTGCATGCAGGGAAGCTTCTCCAGACCTTTGATCCTCTTTCATCCCCTTCTCCACGTTGCCCTATTATGTTTGGGGTTTGAGGCTGCAGAGAGGTGCCTTTTGGGGTGCAGGTCAGCACGGTGGCTTGGCGAGCATGCCTGCCCTGCAGCTCTCGCTCCCTCCAGATGCTGCTGTTTCTTGGCCAGAGGCTGTGCCAGTTCCCGTGACCCCGTTGGCTTAAGTAATTGGCACCACGTACCACGCATAACCAGCTTGTTATCATTTATTTATTTTTTATCCAGGACTCTCTCTTCTGAATGACAGAGGGAATGCCTGTTCTTATGAGCACTGGGCTGTCTCATGACCACAAAGCCATCCCCCCAGTGTTAGATCTGCTCGGTTTTCCTGCAGAGACCCCATGGTGTGTAAGGGATCATAGGTGAGAGCCTGGTGTTGTCTGAGAGCCAAAGGGAAGACATTTAGTGCTATACCAGCTCCTTCCCTTTGCTTTTATCTCAGGTGAAATGTATTTACAAGACAACATAGAAAAGCAAAGCAAGCAAACAAACCTCACAGGGGGGGTCAATTCTCTCCTGGTTTACTACATGCTGATAATTCAGTGATGAACTCAAGCTGAAACTCCAAACTTCTTTGAAGGCATTCAGCCTATTATAAAAACAAGCATAAGACCTAGCCACACAGTTGGCGTCCCCAGATGAACTCTGCTGCAGGTGAGGCTGCTTTGTGAATCTGTCTTGAGGAACAATAATTTTTTTTATTATTTTTTTTTTGCTACCATTTTTCCTTCCTCTTGGCCCCACCACAAATCTGCTCTCACCACTCAGTTCTAATCTTTTCTTTGGCAGCTAAAACTATTATCTTTATTGTTTCAGGGCTTGGTTTCTTCCTGTTAGATCTCCTAATTGGATTTTTACTCTCCGATCCATTTAGTCTCTTCTGTGCATTCAGTAAAACCCTTTAACCCTTCAGCACCCCTCTGCCTCACTAACTGGTTACCCTTGAAGGTTTTTCTCTCCCCATGCCGCTCTGATTTATCTCCTCTCCCTGATTTGCATGGGTACAGCTTTCCTAAGCAACGGCTGTCACCTCCAGTCTCACTGTCTCTAGACGGTGTGCTTCATCACCATCTCCTTCATGCTTTGCAGGCTGAAAAGGCTTGTTGGATTTTAACTGAGAATAAGCAAAACAACCCACATCACCCTTTAAAAGGGGGTCTGAGGTCACTCTACGGCCAAAATCATCCAGAGGTTATGACATAGGAGTTGTGGCTAGCAAAAGGCTGCTGCTTTGTCCAGATTCCCCTCCCACCTCAGAGAAGAGAGACCAGTCCAGCAAGACCAGGTGTCAGTCACAATTTTCTGGTGGTGTCTTAAGAGTATTAGCAGCCACAAGAGAAGTAGTACAGCAGTGGGGCTGTGCCCACTCCTGGCTCTGCCATGGGCATCTGAGATGACTGTGAGCCAGTCACACAACCCTTCTGCTCCTCTACACCCCCTTTAGAAAATGCAGATCATAAAACATGCTCTCTTCCACCCCTCATCAATCTTGCCACTTCAACTTGCAATATCTGTATGACAGCTTCTTGCCTACGCCATGCCTTACATAGCAGGGTCAGGGTCTTCACCCATTGCGTGTACGTGCTTTCTCTACAGCTGCAATGTTCTCTGTCCTCCATACCATACAACAAACTCTGTCCTCTCCACCAGTAAATCAGTGTGAAAGGGAAAATGATGTATTCATTTATCCAGCCAGCAGGTACACTCAAACCTGTCCTATGAGCAACGGGTAATAGTGTCAGTCATGGAGGGGACTTGAGTACCCCTTATGCAAAGAAGGGGCTGCTGACTTTCATAGCCTGAGCCATGCAGCTCATCTCATGGGAGGAGGATGGAACTGAAACAACAGCATCATGCCACTGGCCGGACTTTTCCATCAGGCCATGTGGTGATGCAGTGCCGTGATTCTCAAGCAGCTGGGATATTCACTTGCAATGTACCGCAGCACAGCAAGGTCTACTCCAGGTCAATCAAGCCCAGTGGTGGCAAATGCGGTGTAATAAGACCTCCTCTCAGCAAGATGCTGAGATGTAACTACAATGGGAGGAAAGAGAGGGAGAAATGAGTCCCAACTCTGGGGAGTTGGGCTAGATGATCTCTAGAGGTCCCTTCCAACTCTGACAATTCTGTGATTCCATGATTTTGTGAAAGGGTACCAACATCCCTACCTACCACCTGACTGCTCAACCCATGTCCATGTGCCTAGCTCTTGAAATACCTTCATGGACCTAGTTCCCTTCCTCCTTTCATGCTTTTTTTCAGCCTTTTTACAAACACAGTGCCTTTGTGTTTGTAATTCTGGAGTGTGTTGCCATGGTTAAAGCTGTTATTCACAGCAGGGTTTGTGTCTTACCTGTGAGACAGATAGATATGGAGATGTGCTTGAATACACGTGTTTATCCTCATTCCAGTTCCCACTGGGCATGTGGAAAAACAAATCTGATAGGGAAGGAAAGCCTTCAAGAGGAATGGGGGGAGAGGGTGAATGCTACCTTGGAGGAGTTTGTCTGAGGGAGACATAGGCTAAGCCAAAAATACGGGAAAGAAAAGATGATCACCTGAGAGCAGGGGATGTGGGGAAGGCAGAGATGGATGTAGGTTTCTTGGAGGTATTACTGGACTGAGAAAATACACAGTTTCAAGCCGTCTATTCTAAGGATGTAGTGTCCATGTGGAAAAGCAGGGATCATGGTTCCCTCCCTGTACACTGTTCTCATGCTGGTAGTGCCACAACCCTCCTCACCCCCAGCATTTTTCTGGGCTTTGGTGGCTCTGAGTGCAGAAGGGGGTTGCAGGTTTTCCTTTTCCTTTTTTTTTTTTTCAGATGTCCTTATCAAATATATATATATTCTTAATTTTACTTTATTCTTATTGTTTGTTTATAATATTATTTATTTGAGGTAAAGGAGAAATGGGGAATCAGGTCTTTGGCATATTCACACAGGGCATTCTTGTCCAGAGAAAAGTGACGGCAAAAACTTTGCCTTTTAGACTTTTAGGGTTTTTGGCTTCATCATATCAGGCCACGATCACTTCACTGTTGTTACTTAGAGACTGATTCAGAATAATGGATCTGCTAGGAAAGATGGACCAAGTTCCTGAGTTTTGTGGCTAATATTGTTACACAGGTTTGAATTGATGGGACAGTTCTGAATTGCTTCACCCAAACATGCATTGAATGAAGAATCGAATCAATAACTGCTAGGCCATCTTCCAGCCTCTCCAGAAATAGCTGATTTATTTCTTTCCTGCCACCAGCTCTGCCAGTGGCTGGCTGGGGATTTTTGGGCAGCTCTAAAAGGAATAACCACTTGAAAGGAAATCACTCTGTGCTGCTGCATCCAGATACCATCTTATCCCATCGTGCCACTGCATGGGTGCGTGTCCTGTTGTGTGGTGCTGGATAGGACACCTGAAACAATAACAGGCATAGCAGATTTTGTTTGGAGAAGCAAGAGAGGCAAAACTGAGGCACTGGACCCTGGAGAAGACTGCCCACTTGCTGTCCCGGATGGTTAACTGATGGGGTCTGCTCCGCTTGACCATCAGAAGATAGCACATATCATTGCTATCTTCTAGCCTTGTCACATGACATGACTCATGGTAACATGGTGGAGGAGGTTCCTGCTGGGACCCTTTTCCATTACAACCCTTTCAAAGGGTCCCTGGTCAGATGTCCCACCTGTCTGGATGGATGTCCATTGTCCAGCAACACAACAGCTTTGCTGGCAGCTCGGTTGCAGGAGAGCTCTGCAAAAGGGGATTTTGTGTTTCCTCCTCATGCTGGCAGCAGCAGCAGGTGAGTCCCAGAGGGAGCTGAACTCAGTCACCCAATCCATGAGTGCTGGCTATGATTGGACAAAATGCGAGCAGCTGGTTGGTGGTGGCTTCTAGCTAAGGAGTGAGGCCCAGATGCTCTGGAGTATTTTGGTATCTCACATCCTTTGATTTTGCTTGGAGGCAGGACTCGTCTCCCACCTAACATGAGGCACTTGACTATGCCTGGTTATACCTGGCTGCTGTCTATGTGGAGGAGGGAGATGGCATCTCCAGGGGCTGAGTCAGATGCCTAAGAGAGAAGTCACTCTCAAGTGTGTTTTTTCCATTGACTGAAAATCTCTCCAGGAGACTGGGATGCAGGATTAGCTGCCTACACTAAAACCTGAGATAAGAGATGGTAAGCTAGGGGGCTGGAATTTCACTCCTCGTTTGGGGCGGGGACAGGTGGGTAGAGGATAAAGGGGAACACTTCAAATCATGTGCAAGAAATGCAACAATGGCTCTATCTCCCCCAGAGCAATGCTGGTACAACCCCAACTTGGTATTTCTGACAGCCTCATCTGCAAGTCTCACTGCTGGCCAGGGCTGGCCACTCGCCTTTTGCGTGAGTGCAACGTTGCAGCTCACTGATGGAAGTTGCCACAGCACAGCAATGCCCAGCCAGCCAGGTCTTACTGCTGTGCAATTTTGTTCAGCCCTCATTACTTGCCATTAAAAGCACTAAGAGCACTGGTGGGGATATCCTTTCATATCCACCTGACTACACATTGATATGCACCTGCTCTCTTGCCCCATGGTCTGTCCTGCTTGGGAAGATTCCCAGAAATGTCACTGTTTCTACCTTCCAGCACAGTGTGCTCCAGAGGGGCTGCAGCCCTGACAGGCAGCTGCCACCTGCCTCGAGCTTTGTAACTGGGATGGTGGAGTTTATGAGGCGGTGAAATCCATTCCATTGCTTCCTGTGTTTGTTATTCCTCTTCTCCTCCTACATTGAGTCAATGGAGAAATCTAAGCCAAATGAGGGACATCTGTAACCGTGGTCCTACCATCACTGCTGGAGGCTGAGGCCACAGATGAACTGAGTAACCTCAGAGCCATACAGACACCTCCCTGTGTGTTTGTCTGCTCCATAAAGTCACCACAAATTAACTGTGGCTATATCCTGAAGATGAATGAGTTCAAGTCCTTTAGAGCCCTGCGTGGAACATTCTCTGAAGAAACAGTATCCTTAATTCAATCACACCTCATCCATGAGGTACTGTATTGAGCCCGAGGGTGAGGAAGGTGGTCTGGGTGCCTGCTGCTGTACAGACCACACGAGGGTCCACTGAGAAAAGGTTGCTACAGCTCATCTGCTTCCACCTGTGGAGCAGAGCAAGGTGAGGAGCCACCTCACCCTGGATTTGTTAATTGTTGCTGGCACTGGGTGACAAGCAAACCAGCCCAAGTGCTGACAGGGGGAGTGGACTGCACCTCAGTGGCACAGCTAATTAATGGAGTGAAATGAGTGTTTGAGAGGCAGTATGATGGAAAGGTGAGCAGGTAGGGCACCACATGTAGCTGATCCTATGGTTCCTCCCTCTCTCCAGTGTGCTCAGACCACATTTTGGGTCATATTCTCTTGGGGACTGGCAAAACCTCAATTGTCTTCTGCTGGTGAGAATAAACGACAGGCTGTGGGATTAGCAGAAACCAGGTACACTTGTCCAGAGGCTCAGCATCTGTTCTGGGCATGGGGGATGCTATCCTGTGGCTTCATCCCATAAGCAGGAAGGAGATCTTCATAGATGCCTGGATTGGAGGGTCAGAGGGGCTCAAGGGGAAGAGCTCTGCCAGGACATCAGGGTCCCTGCTATCACCCCTGTTGTCCATCCCCCTGCTACCACGGTGGTGTGGAGGTCTCTCTTCAGTATCTGCACCTGGACCAACTCCACCTTGGGAAGGAGCCTGGTGGGTCTAACCCTCCCCAGCTGTGGGCAATTGAAATGCACCAGTTCCTACCACTGGCACCAAAGGAGCAAAGATGATGGCTGCTTCTTTCACTCAGGTGTACACCTTGGTAGCAGCTGCACATGTTTGAGCAGGGAAGCCAGCACCAAGGATGGTCTGTCTGCACCATGCACCTAACTCCCCTGTGCTCATGAGAGCCTTATGGCTCCAGTTCTGGGCTCTGTAGAAAACATCTTGCAGGGCCTGGCTGGGAGGAAACATGCCCTTGCCACTGTGTGTGAGCCAGAAGTCATCCCCAAGGTGGGGAGTCTGTGGTTCCACTCTCACACAGTGTGGTCTGGGCCAGAGCTGGGCAGGTGGAATTGACTGCACTGGGGGCCATGAGGAGCACCCTGAGCAGTGCTGGGGAAGCTCCATCTCTCTCAGGCAGAGATGACCTGGGCACAGGCTCTCTTTCTGGTGAGGTGGCCAGTAGTGTCTGGGCTGGAGCAGGGAGGTGGAAAGAGAGGACGTGCCCAGGTTTTTTAACTCATTTTTGTCAGTCAGAGAGAAGAGCTCTTCTCCCTTTCCTTCTCCGCGGCTCTTTTGTTTTCTGCAGAAGGACAAGAGGCTTCCAGTAAGCGGCAGGGGTGGGGGCAGAGCCCACCCGCACAAAGGCAGCTCTCCACGGGCTGTGTGACCGCTGTCACGCTTTTTCGCTCACATAAACGTTGGCAGTGGATGACGTGGGGGCTGGTGCTCCCCGGCCCCGGGGCTGATTGGTCCCAGCTCGGGTTTGAACGCCGAGGTGTCCTGGCAACGAGAAGCAGAAGAGCCAGACTTTCCCGTCCCCACTCCGGGAGTGCAGCGGGCGCTCCGCCGAGCAGGAGGCAGGCACCGCGGAGCGAGGAGCAGCGCAGGGGAGCACTGGCCCTCCTCCTCAGGTACCCCCTACGCGGTCCCAGCCCCTATTCCAGTCCCAGCCCCTATTCCAGTTCCAGCTCTGGAGTTGGGATGAGTTTTGCTCGTTTTGCACAGCGGGTGTCCGGTGGCGTTGACTTTGCACGTCGCTGAGCTGGCACCTGCACTCCAACACAGAAATAGCGGTGTAGAAGCAGGGTTTAAGTTGGGGGGTGGGGGGCAGAGGGGAAATTACTCTTGGTGTGGGGGGCACCAGGGAAATCACTGGGGTTTTTAGGGGCTTGGAAGTGACTGTTCAGTGGGACTTGTGGGAGGGATGCTCGAGGAGAAGCTGTGTGGGGAGAGGGGAGTCAAGGGGCCTTCAGACATTCTTATGGTCAGCTCGCTTGCCCCAAGAGGACAGAGTGGGTGATTTCGGGTAGGTTTGGGTTCACTTGATTAATGAAACTCAAGAAAATCCTGCAGGGCACCCAGGGCTAGGTGCTGTGCTAGAAGAAGGTGGCTTTGAATCGAAATAGAAGAGCTTTTCTTGCTGATAAAGAGCTTCTCTGCTTTCACCTCAGCATGACCCACCTGCATGCCCATCCACCCTGGGGGGGAATGAAGAAGGAAGAATCCCCAGAGCTCAGCCACATGCAGGGGACATTGCGGGGGGGGTGCTGTAAAGAAAGGGCTTTTTCCTCCTCTTAGGAGATGGGAATGGTGACATAAGGTGCTGGCAGGGGGAGGACACTTGTCTGCATAGGAAGGCAGCACTCTGCAGTGCATTTTGCACTCCTCAGTACTGGCAGAGCCAGAGGTATGAAACCATGTGCCAGCCATTAATGATGGGGCAAGTCCAAGCTGTCCCAGAGAAACCCCCTCCATAGGGTAACATCCATCCTAGAGGAGCCTCCTGGCTCAGTGGCAGGTCATGATTTTGCAGAAGGGTTGGCATCCTGCATGGATTCAGTAGCACATGTTGAAAAGCAGCACCATGACTCAGAAAAGCTGTGGTCCCACAAGTTGGGGACGGAGCAGGTTCTCAATGCCGAGACCTATTGGCTCAGGACCTGGCTTATTTATTAGGGTGCAGGGCTGGAGGCTCTCTGAGCAAGCCTTTCCCAGGGACCCAAAGGCATGAGGAGACTTGGAGATCCCACCTATCCTCATACTTGTAGCAGTTCCTCGGCATCCTGGTGGCAGGTAAAGGCAGAGGGACATAACAAAACGAGTAGAGAGGGTTTTGCCAACAGTGTTGCAAGCAAAGCTGGAGCAGGAGGGAAGGATCCTCAGGCTGAGGGGGCATATTTGGTTTGCCCCACCCCTGGAACAGCATTTGGAGGCTTTGTCCCAAATTCTCTTGGGAGCATACCTGGCACAGGGCACATGCTTTGGCAAAGTGACTGCAGCCATCCAGCTGTTTCCCTCCTTCCCACCCTGCAGCCAGATCAGTTAGATCTGTCACTGGAGTGAGGTACTGGATCACAGGAGCCTTCCCAGGCTATTTTCCATACAGAGATACAGGGACTTTGGGAGCAGGACACAATAAGGGCTCCTTTGCCAAAGGAGTCCTCAAAATGGTGCAATCACCAAGTAGTCTTGTGAAGGGAAGCAAAGTGCTGGTTATTTCTGACCTGGATTTTCAGTGGTGACCTGGAGGTGTAAGATTAGCACAGCCAGCCCATCCCAGGGCCAGAGGGAGGATTAGGGAGAGAGAAAGGGTCATGCCTGTTGCACAGACCATTTTTTTGCTCTTGAAATGGGAATACATAGCACAAGTTACCAGTTTTTTTTTAAAAATAAATCCTACATCTTGCAGTGTTGCCAAAGTTTACAAGTTTAGGGGATCTCTACAGCAGTGCGGATTTTGCGAGAAGGCTCAGTTACTAGATGTGTGAGAATCAATGATGCTTTTTGTATCTAAATAACAGTTAGGGAAAAACATCTGTCCCATGTAGTTAGAGGAGGTTTGACCTAGATGAACCTGGAATCCTAAAAGTGAATTTAATGGGTTGGGTATTTTAATTAATTTTTTTTCAACAATCATTTTTGTTTTACCAATTTTTAAAGTTCAACAACTTGGGACTGGGTGATGCTGCTCCTACATGGACTAACAGCTCTCCCTGCTCCAGTTAGTTCAAATGAACCTTGTTTCTCTGAAGGGTTAAGCCAAGTACATTCTTCAGGCTTTATTAAACCCATGAACAGCAACGTCAGTCTGAAACCCAGGAGAGAGGAAAACATACTTACACCTTGCAGGCCATAAACAGGAATAAATTCAGCTCTTTCTGTATCTCCTGAACAGTTCTGTTGAGACAGTTTATGAACTGGGAACGCTAGCCCCAGTGAAGCAGGACTTTCCCAGATAGTCATTAAATAACTTGTCTTTCCTGGTGTTTTATGGATAAACACTGCTTGTTGCTTGCTAATAGCATCTACTTTTATTTGAGTGGGATCATATTTTATAACAATCTTTCTGCTCAGTTTGCATGTTTGCAATGACCCCAGCAAGTAATCACTCTGTGGCTGGTAGTAAATTCACTCCCAGATGTTTAATGATGGTATTTACTGTTGAGAGTAGGAGCTACCAGTTTTAGGGCTGTAGTGATGATGTGGTGATTAGGGTGGGTTGATGGGACACAGGGCAGCTGGGTAATTGCTAGCGATGAGCTAGTGAACTCCCAGGTAATTGCACCTTACCTGGAGAGGTGTGTTGTCATGAGCGGTGTTTTAAAGGCAAAGCTGTGAGGTGTATAAAGGACAGTCACCGACTCCATATGACAGTGCTGAATCATGGCCAGGAAATTATTGCTTCTTCTTACCAAGAAAAATAACACTTGATCTGTTTTCTTGCCTCTTGCTTTCTTAAAGAAGAGATATTCACAGTAAGATTTGTGCTCCTGTCAGTTTGTGCCCCTTCCTTCTCTTCATATCCTTAAACACTGTTGAGAAGTAGAGATGCTCTGCTTTGGCACACCTACAAGTGTCCCAAAAATGGGTCCTGAGGGTAGGAAAGAGAAAGACAGACTCACTCACTGCCCCTATGAAGCCTCAGCGTTGACCCAACTTCTGTTAGACACTATGGAGTCCTCATAGCAGAGGCACCCTGGCAAAGGTCACCCACCAGGAGGCTTCAGCATATGTTCAGGTCTTCTCCATAGATATGAGCCCCAAGCAATCCTGGTTCCTAGGAGAGCAGACATCATTAACAAGGTTATTAAAGGGAGACATTAATTTTACTTGTAATGAATGTGGGATCTGCAGGAGTTAGTGTGGTCACTCACTAGAGCCCTGTTGGCCCTTGGGCAAGGTTTCCCAAGTCCCAGCCCTCTTCGAGTGTGCTTGGACTCCTCAGGATATTACTCACCCTGAGCATACACAGAGCTGGTAGTCCTCACCCAGCCCTCGCATCTAGGGCTGTCTCCAGCTCTGCATCACCCCAGCACCTGCAGTCTCCAGCCTTGGAAATTTGTGCTTGTTTGCCCTGCATAGTGGAGAAGCCAAAATTGCTTTGCCCTCCCTGCTTGTGGAGGAAAGGACTGGAGACTTGATTTCTGTAATTGCCACCCTCTCCTACCGCAGAAAGGAGAAATCCCCAAAGCAGTGGTGACACTAGAGTCCTCTAATGCTTCTGAAGTCTTCATCAACAGGTCCTGGAGCGCTTTGGGAAAGATGCCATATGCATTATGTCTATTTTACAGCTGGGAGGGTGGAAGCAAAGCTGGGAGCAGAGCCTTGACGCACACTGCCAGCAGGAGACCAAGAGGCAGGTTTAGGTAGGGGCTCTCCCAGCAGAGCCAAGGGACTGAGTGTGTTGCTCTCACCTCACCCAAGGGAGAAGCTTGTCAGGTGGGTCTGGTACTGGGAACACTCGTTATCTGCTAGAGGCTTTTCATTTTGTCTCATGATTAAGAGACAAAGTTGGGGAGTGTGTCCCTTCTCTCTGTTTTAATGAGCTTTCTCTCCCTGTGTAGTAAGAGAGAAAAATTGCAGCAAAACCAGCAAAACAATGTTCAGTATGAGAATGTTTCAGCAACAGGGAGAAAATAAGTAGTTTGTGAGCCCAGGACCACCCAGGAAAGGGGCTGCTCTTGGCTCAACAATGATTTAAGGCGCTTAGCAAGTCAGGAGTGCTGATGGTAAAACTGTCAGAGGGTTATCAATATATTATGAATTTTGGGCAACCGATCAGATATTTCCAGGTACAGGCCAATACAAATGGCAGTGCTGGTCTAGCTTCCTGTGGTTCCATTGATAAGGCCAGGCTGGAAGGGGCTTTGAGAAACCTGGTCTAGTGGGAGGTATCCATGCCCATGGCAGTGGGGTTGGAACTCCATGATCTTTAAGACCATTTCCAACCCAAACCATTCTCTGTGATCCTATGATTCTATGCCTGGAGCTGCTCAACTGCTACAGTTAGCAATGAGAAAAGTAATTTTATCTGCTCTCATCCCCATCCCAATCCAAGCACTCACTCCTCCACCTTCTCCTTTGTTGGCACAAGCATTTCCCTGAGTGCCTGATGCAGAGACACTGGCCTGGCAGAAAAAAATAACCATTTTCTCCCCTGGTTTTTTTTTTCTACAGCTGGACCAGTTCTTGATCCAGTTCTCTGCACCAAGACTAATGCCAGCGTGATTGAGAGGGCAGCACAGGCTGTCAGACCACCACTGCCTGCTTTAACCAGGCCAAAATTTCAGCTGGGATGAGAGATCATGGATGGATCCTTTCCCTTCTATTTCTTGTGGTGGTGTTAAAGGAAGGGTGTGCTGATCGTGGTTTTACTAACCACTGCCAGATGTTTGAAATTATTTAGTTTAATCACTGGTCTAGGAGCGCTTGGTCCAGTGGCTGTGACGACAAGAGCAGTGAGCTGAAGCAAATCCCTTGAAATCTGCCCTCTGGTACCAAGGTGGGGCACCAGGCTTTACAACACCATTTTTGAATGTGAAGGGAGTGAGGTACAGGCAAAGATCAAGATCAGAGCATGAGATTCAATGGCAGGAGCTGCTGAGTGCTGATCCTCACTCTACTGCCAGCTTTATTTTGTCTCAGGGCAAATTATTTAGCTTTCCTTTCCCCTGTTCCCCTTCCATCCCCTTTCCAAAACCTTTGTCACATGGGGGTTGGGAAGAAGCTTCCAAAACACCTGCTGAAGTGCTTTGAAGATGGAAAGCACTATGCACAAATGTATGTTGTATGGGCAATATAAACAAACCTGGCTATACATCTCCCAGGCTAAATGAGGAAGCAGGAGGGGTTAACTGGTGGGTGGCACCCACGTTCTAATTACAAGGCTTGTCTCCAGATCCCTTCAGTGCAAAGCATTCTCTTGGCTGAAAAACGGCTGACATGGTCACACCTGAGTAGGGGAGGAAAAACTTGTCACACGAGTGAACCAAAGTGACTGGAAATTTCCTCTGGGAGGAAGGGCTTGAACAGTGGGTGCAAGCAGTGGGTTGGAGATGATCACCTGGACCACTTCCAGGCCTACCAATTCTGCTGTATCTCCTCTTGCTTCTTGTTTGTTGAGCTTTTCCAAGTGATTGCTATATGGTCTTGAAGATCCCATAGGATCTAGGAAAGCCCTTCCTGTGGCAGCCATTAGATGCGATTTATCTTCTCTGATATCTGATTTTGTGGAAGAACTTCTGGCATTTTAATACTCTGTTGGTACCACACCAGTTTGTCAACTCCAAAAGCAGCACAGCCCCAAAATGTGAGATTGAAGAAGTAAGTTGTTGGTATGCTTTGCTTCCTGAACCTTTGCAGAGTTTCTGGGTCACACTTCAAATGTGTCTTCGCAACAGCGGGAGTTAAAACCTGATGGTGCATGTGGATGTGCTAAGAAAAGTGAGATATCCACGTAATCAGCTACTGTTGGGGCGACAAGAAGCACAGCAGATGCCGTGAAGGCTGACAGGTCTTCTGAGATCAGCCCCAACCAGGTGTCTTGGTCCTCTTCCACAACACGTGTGGCGCTCTCCTCACTGCCGCTTCCTGCATTTCACATGCACTTATGACCTTGCACTAAATTCTAAGTTATTCTTACAGGCATAGCACCCTCTGAAGAGCACGTGGGATAGGTTTGCAGGCCTGGCCAGTACTTTCAGCCAAGTACGGCAGCAGTTTCTGCCTGGCAGGGAAATGCAGGTTTAGCAGCCGGGGACCAGGGCAAGTGGTTGTTATTTGTACCTCTGCCTTTAATGCTTTGTAGCTTGGACAAAAATCAGCTGGGACCGTTTTGCATGGGGACATGTAAGTACCTAAAAATGCAGGTTGATGTCTGTGTGTTGTTTATTTTACTTCTAGGCTGGCTCTGAGAATTTGGTGCTCCATTTGGGAAATAGAAGTGTCTTTTCTCCTTCCTTTTATTAGTCTTCTCCAGGCTGAGACCTTCTGGGGTAGCAGACAGTCCCATATGTGTGCAAGAGCATGTTGCAGGCCCTGAGCTCAGCAGGAGACTTGTACTGAATCACACAAACCCAGCTCTGGAGCTGAGCAGCCTGAGATGCTCTTTAAGCTTTGCAGAGCTATGTGTAGTGGAGGGTATTTTTCCTCTGCTGTTTAACTCCCACAGCGCCATGGGGAGAGGGGATATCTGCACCACCTGGGTGTTCCTCCACGATTGCAGGGGCCAAGCAGCACCCAAGCAGCACCCATTTGCAATCGGTGCTTTGCCTTGGAAACCCCTGAGGGATGCCAAATCTATCTGCTGCTGAGTTCCTCTCCTAGTCTGCATGTAACAGCCTGGGAGATTACTGTCCCCACCCGTCCCACTTGCCAGACAGATGTTAGAGACGATGACGGATATATCTGCTCTTGGATTAAAAAGCTGTTTAAAATGGATTCCCAGCCAGCTGTGGCCCTCTGCCCTGTTAGCTTTTGAGCACTCTCTTGAAGAAATCCTCTTTTTTGTGTGTTTTGTTTTGTTTTGTTTTAAATTCAGACCTACCCTTTCCTACAGTCTTCTGCTGTTTTCTGCCTGGCAAAGCCCCAGCTGCAGCCCCCAAGCAACATGGCACATGTAGTAGAAACAACTTTGGCTGAATAGGATTCTTTTGCAGGGAGTCCAGGTGCTGTGCACAGTACAGTGGGGAGCAGAAGACACCTCTGGATGGAAGTTAGAGATCTCCTCCTCCTCCCTTTTGTATTATTTTTTCCTATATCCAGCAACTCAGTTGTTGTGTCGGCATAACTCGGCAGCATGGGGATAGGGAGGAGCTGTAGCCTCAGTAGCATCAAGCAAAAGCCTCACTTTGCTCTCAGTTGCCTGTTGCAGGCATCTATTTATGTCTTCTAGTTATAGGGGGAGAAAATGAACTGCGGGGGCGGGGGCCACACCATAGGACAACTCATTCAGAGTGAGGGTGGATGCTTTCCCCTCTGGATTCGACACTTGTATACCACCTTGCCCTGCCCTGATGTCTCTGCATGGGCAAGCTCTCCTTTGGCATGGACTTTCCTGCCTTTCCCAAGGGACCCTGAGAGCTAAGCATCCCTGGGCTGCCTTTCCAGGGTTTTTCATGCTGCCAGAGACTGTAACAGGACGGGCTGCAGTGCAGGTCTCACTCCTTCCCTGGGTTTGCCCTGCAGCAAGGATGCACTGGTCCCTGCAGTCAAAATAAAGGCTGGTGTAGGCTGCCCTTTTGCCTAGCTGGATTTACAAGTCTAAGAGCAACAACTCTCAAAAAACCCACCCCTCCTCTCTTGGTAGGAGATCTGGGTAAGAAATTCTGGCATGGAGCTGATGTTTCATTAGGACTGAGCTGGGAGATGGCCATGCCTGTGTTACTTGTGATGGTGGAGGGGAAATCCTTAACCTGGTAAAGGAACATATAAATTCTATGTGTTCACTAGAAGCATTAACTTCTACCAGCGCTGTAAATTTAGCCACTTTTCCCCACCCCTTCCCAGATTTTACCAGCCTAAACTGGAATTTTCTGTGCAATATTTTTTTCCATACTAAGGCTTGAAAGAAGTAAATTTTCAAGCAACCAGTGACTTCTTTTTCCTAAAAATCTCAATTTTTGCCTGAAGTCAGCTCAGAACACCTGTCTCTTGGAAAAGCAGGCCCCTTTAAGATGTCTCAGACTGCTTTGAATCACTAATTGCTTCTGAATAGGCAGGCCAAATGTTTTATCACTTCAAACTCCCATAGCAATGCAAATCTATACAGCTGAGAAGCCTCTTTCCATGCATGGGGGTGATGGGTATAGATAAGGATTAAAAATGGAAACAAATTCAGCCCGGGGGGTCCTCTTTGTTCCGCCCTGCCCTCGGTGGGGTTGCCAGGGCTACATTTGTTACCCTGCATCTTTTTTTTGGATGGGATCCAGAGCCCCTTGAATGCAGAGGCAAGAGGTACAGTGGCTGGAGAGAGTTGGATGAGGTCCTAGGTACATAGATATTTCATTGCCCATGCCAGACTCCGTATTGTCTTCTCTCCCTGGTTTCACAAAGGTGGTGTTTTCTAAAACTCCCCCTTGTTGAGGGCGATGTGCTCCAGGCATTGTCCAGTCTAAAGCTTCTAGCTGTTCAGTTGTTTTCCACTTTCTCTGAGTGCCAGGCAGACATATTTCCCATGCCTGGTGGGAAAAGGGGTAATGCTTGGTAAGGAAAGCAGGACCCTCCGGAGAGCCCTTCGGAGGTGCCAACATCTGCCATGGCTTCTTGGGGCTGTTGCGTGTGTTTTGGAGCTATGCTGTTCACACAAGGTGCAGAAGGCAGGCAGTGCTTTGCAGAGCCTCATCAGTGCTGGGTTTCCCCTGACTTCTTTAACCCACAGCCTGAAGGCAAATCTTGACAATTAAGAGGCAGAAAATCTCGGCGAGCAAGGGCAGCCTTAAATCCTCCGTTTTGCTTAGATCACCTGCTATTAGAGCCCTGTGCCGAGTACGGCTGCGCTCAAAAATTGCCAAGAGCTCAGCATTATGGAAGCGAAAGCCAATTTACTGACCTTCCAATAGAAAGGAAGATACATGCTGAATGTGCATCTGCTGGATATCTATTTCAGGCATGCTGCTAACATACAAATGGAAAAGCAACTTTGTTTGCATGATTTATGTAGTTACTATAAAACCCTCGGTTAAGAACACAGCAACACTTTGTAGGCATTGGGTGCTATTTGTTCTTAGCATAGTAGGTAATAAAATCTATTTTCTCTCTGGCTTTCCAAGTGAATTGAGATACATGTTGACTGAGATACATTACCTAACCTACTCAAGTACTCCGGACATGGAGAGCAAATAGTTTCCTGACAAATAAAATCTTCATATGAAATCAATAGCTAACAAAGAATTAGTCCCTTGATTAGTCCCTTAAATTATCTTTAAAATTAAAAGAAAAACTGCATCATTTTGCCAAATAGGAAAAAAAAAAAAAAAAGCCTGCTTCTCTTTCTTTAGGCATTATTCTTTCTGTGTTCCAGGTGCCTATAGGACCCACTTAGAACTTGAAATAACTGAGGATAACTATTGTTATCCTGCAGAGATTTAAGTTTTCAGTGAGGGACTCCAGCTCAGGTGTAACTGTCTGGCTGAACTAGGGTCTTTATGCATAACTGTGGTCTTCCTAGCTGAGAGGAGGAGAAGGAAAAAAAAAAGGGGGGGGCGGGAAGGTTTGAGTATAAGAATAACACAGAACAATTAGAAACTAGAGAATTTGCTTGTCCTTTGCAGGCTTGTGTCTAGAGGTTGTCTTGGGTGTCCAAGTCAGTATCCAAAGCAATTCGGGCTTGGGACCCTCCTTGTTTCTGCCCAAGGTCTCCAGTTGTGTCCTGTCAAGATAAAGAGCTGGTGCAGGACTGCGCTCTGCTCTGACACCTGGCACCAGCAGTGCAGCAGAGTGAGGCCGTTGGAGAGGACCTCTGGTTTTGGTGGTGTTAGAGGAATGTGAGGCCGGAGATGTGGGGCTGACTGTGTGTAATGTAGGGATTTCTGAAAGCACAGGCTAGCAGGTGGCTTCTGAAGCATGGTATTGGAAAAGCAATTTGGGCTCAATGGGAATGGTATGGGTAGAGAGCAGGATATGGTGTCCCAAAGGGTGGAAGCCATGCTCCTCCCCAGGCTCCAGTGCCCTCCCAGTGTGAAGCTGGGAGCCCGGGCAGGGAAGGAAGGGGAAAGGCTGCAACAAGAACCGGAAAAACCTGCTCACACCTGCCTGGGATTCACATTACTCACACTGGTTTAAAACAGGTCACGTTTGCTTGGTTTCAAGGCAGAGATGGCCAAACTGCCTAAAGACTGTTTCCAGCCCAGCTTAGAGCAAGTCTGAGGTCCCATGTACCTGCTTGCTGTGTTACTGCCTCCATGATCTTCTTAGTCTTATTCTTTAATACACTACTAACCGTTGACCAGTGCAAGGTCTTAACCAGAGGTTTAAGTCTTTCTAAGCAAAGACTGGGCTAGGGGTAAGTGCAAGGGCATGTTACCCAGCCCATCTGAGGGATGGTAACCACAAGCAGTGGGATCACATTCAGGCACTCACACCTCCTGACCAACAACAGTCTTTGAAGAAGCTCACCCAGCAAGTTTACTGACTGAAGCTGGACAGGACTCGGTTTCTGGTGATGCTCCCCATTGCAAAGGAAGAGTCTTCTGCCTCCCCTAGACACCATCACAGGTGAGAAGCTCATGGCAGTGGTGCAAGCTAAAGCTGCCCCACTGGAAATCTTGTTTGTGCTAGCACTGGGCAGATTGCACCATGCTTCTCCTTCCCACCAGAAGCTGGGACAGATGGGTCAGCCCCATATGACTTATCGGGTTATTATGGTTGACAGGGTGAGTTAGCGGGGTGAAACCATGCTCTTCTTGGGAAGAAGGAGGAAAAAAGAAGCTAACAGGGTTAGAAATCAGGTTATCCAAGGCTAATGGCTGATCTGCTTATTAAGCAGCAATAACAATAATTTACCTTTGAATCTCAATAATTCATCATAACACTTTGTACCTACCTCATGAATCTTCACAGCTTATCTCACCCCTCTTATTCGGGGATCTGAAAGCGCTTCATAAACATTAATTAATTATTCCTCCACACCCCTGCAAGCAAAGTAAACATTATCCCCATTTTGCAGCCGGGGAAGCTGAGCTCACCTAAGGAGATAATAACTGAGCAGGGATGCAGGAGCCCAGAGAGCAGGTTCTTACCCCAGCTTCTACCCACAACCACCTTTCTGCAGAAGGTTCTGAAGCATTGGTGTTGGGAACATAATCCAGGGTATTCAGATCCTCAGTCATGCACGTTTCTGTGTTTACCACGGCTTTTAGGTAGCAGGAAAGGTGTAAAAAGGGTGAGGGCTTCTCCTGCCTTGGAGATGTTCACAACAATGGAGCTCATCACTATCTCACCACCTTTTAGCCTCCACCATGGGGACCAGGCACCTGCCAGTGTGAAGCACCTGTCATTATTCACAGTAGGACTCTCCCTTTTTTAATGACTACTTTAATGACCCTAATCTGTTGGTGTGAGTGTGGTTAATCCCACAGCTCTACGGTCTGGCAGTTCAGAAACTTTTCCTCTCCTGCTTTTTCACACCTCACTTTGCATCCTAACCTAACACTTCAACACCAGGATGAGCTGGTGGGACTTGTGCAAAGCAGAAGGCACTGACCCCTGTCCTGGCTTGGAAATCAGGCTGCTTGGTTAACAAGGTGCAGCAGTGATGAGTTAGGGCATTTGTCTCCAACCTCTTAGCTTGGGGATGTGACCCAAAACCAAGATGCATGAATTTAAACCAGTGCTCAAGTGCTTTGATTGATCTTGGTCCTCGAGGAAGAGGGACTCTGGCACCGTTGATGTGTAACACTGATGTAATTTGAGGGGAGGATGTCCTCTGAAAATGGCCACAGAGGGGAAGATGAGACACTGAAGGTCCACACGAGGCCAGCAGTAACCTAATGGGAGGAGAGGTGGTTGCTTTTTTTGGTTTGGTTTGGTTTTTTGGTTTGGTTTGGGGTTTTTTGTTTGGTTTTTTTTTCAGAAACCAACAGTTGACTTTTGGGAGCCAAGTGGATGTCAGCATCAGAGCAGGAGGAGGGTTGTGTTTCATAGGCAGGTCATGGTGGATTAAGTGTAAATGAATCTGCAGCTTGATGGACAAATAGGATCAGTGCTGGGAACCCCAGCTCCTGGTGGGGGATGGATTAGTAATGGGTACTGGTGCGTTTGCACGCAGGGAGGGAATGAATGGTGAGGCAGGGAGGTTTCCAGCACTGCCCTGCCTGTAGAACTGCAAGAAAGAGACATCTCCAGGCATAAAGAAGAGAGGTCAAGCCTAGCTAAACACCAGCTTGGTCCCTCATCAGAGAATCGCTGAGGCATGAAGAAAAACTTTAACAGCTGCAACGCTGCTTTTGAACCTCCTAGTAAAAGGGAGGGTCGGGAGGTCAAAACTCTCAATGCCTCTGGGAAGGAGAGGACTTTTCCTGGCAAGCCTTTGAAAAACCCAAACTAAATTAGCATGACCACGCTGCTAAATGCTTGGGAAACCCGGGCTGCTAGGGTCACAGGCTCCCCCAGCAGCAGAGTGGCAAGGAGCTGTTGCATTCACATACTCAACAGCCATAATTAATGGGGCTATTTCCTAGGTGAAAGGCAGATCTTGAGAATCCTACACAGTACCTGGATAGGAAATAAAAGCCTGTCGGCTGTGCCCTAAGCATCCTTTCTCTTCCTGACACCATTGCCCTTTCCTCTTTCTATTTCTCCCTTCCATTTTCTCTTTCTTCCCTTCCATCCACCAATGTTTCAGCTATTTCTTCCTCCTCTGTTCCCAGTGCTGCATGACTCAAAGCACTGTTGAAGTCAGGAATGGCAATGTAATGACCCAACCATATTCTCCCCTGGGGACGCTGGATGGGAACACAGGAGCTCCAACCTAATTATATAAATATATAAATTTTGTTCCACTTTTTATCGCAAAGGGGGTGAGAGCCTGCTCTTCATTTTGAGATATTCACTTCCACTTTGAAGGTAGATTCTGCTGGGTTGCACCTTTTGCAAGAGCTATTCTAGCAAAGAGCCAGCAATGCAGGTTTCTGGTGGTTGTAGGGATCTGAGATTTCTAGCTCTGACCCCATTGTGGTTTTTACAATGCTGCCTTTCCACTTGGCTCCCATTCATCTGGACTGTGAGTTTCCTGGGCATCACTTTTCACAAGACTCTCTTCAGGCCATCTCCTTTCACAGCTCCCACCACCATAGGTGTGGAAAGTGGACAGGCACACGCAGACATTGCAGCTGCTGTTAGTGTTTTCAGAAAAGTGCTGTATGTCTACAAGCTGCCATCCAAATACATAAGATGACCAATGTAGCCAAAGCTTACTGTCTAGGACTGCAATCCTGCAGGCTGCTGTTGGGCACCCCTATTCCTATTGCAGCCACAGGAGACAAGTGCTCAGCAACTTTTGCAGGCTTGCTGCAGAAGCAGAATGAATACTTCATTGATTAAAGCAGGAGAACAGGAAATATATCAAGTTTCAGAGGCCAGAAGGCCTGCCCTTGAAGGAGAACGGCTGGTCTTCCCACCAGACAAAGGTCTCTCCTTCCTGCAAGCCCAAACCCAAGCAGGATGGTGGGGTGCAGTCCGTGGTGTGCTGGCAGTCAGCTGCAGTGGCTCTGTGGTGCGGAGCCCCAGTTCAGCTTTCCTGAGATGCTGCAGCATCTTTTCTTTCTCATATCTCTTGTTGTCCTAGAAACAGAGGAAAAAATTCTTCCAGACAAGCCCTTTTGTTACACTCAAGGCAGCATCTTCTGTCTCTTAGCAAAACAGTGTATGGTTGCATAATAAAACCCTTGCCAGAAAAACAACGGTGAGTTCAAAACCTTCCAAAGGAACCTTGAAAAACTCCACATCCTCCAAACTTTCCCTAAGTCCTAAGAGTGCTGAAAGGGTCAACAGGCACTTTACAACCCTACTACCAGTATATGTTGAGCAACAGGAGGCAATACTCCTGTATATATACTCTCTCTATATATAAAATATACATATTATATATATATACATTTGTACTTATAGGTACAACATATATATTTTATATATATAGGTACTCACTTCTGGCTTTGAACTACAGATCTTGAGGCAGGAGGGGTCTGCAGGAAGAGAAAGTCAACATGCCACATGTAATGGCCACTTTTCTCTTCCAGTGCCAGGGCTCCCCTGGAAATGCTGTGATTGTGGGGACAATCGTCTACTTGAGAGGGAAGCTCATCTTCTGGGGCAAATGTGGTGCCCTTCGGTGTGCTGAGCCAGGCAAGGCATGCACTGGGTAATTTCTCTGTGGCTTATGAAATGTCAGCAAAGGATGGTGACTGACAAATTTCCTAAGGTGTTTGGGGTCCAGAGGCACGTTCCCAAGGTCTCAAGGAGTCCCATTGCAAGGGGAGAAAGAGAGGAAAGCACCATAGGGACCAGGTAGCACCTGTGTCTCAGGAGCAAGGGGACTGCAGCTCCTGTCTCCATCAGTGCCTGGTGGAAGCCAGTGAAATAAGAAATGACCTACAGGCCAGCCAAAATGTTTGATAGCCATGATGCTGACTGCATCCAACTGCTGTCAATACCAGTGGATGTTGAATACCTCTGAAAATCTGACTTCTCACTCTTTCTTTTTGGAGATGGGTCTGAAAAAGAAACTTCCCTCTGCTCTCCCCTCCCAACAACTTCTCAGAGGCTTTCAGCACAAAGACAAAACCCAACAGCTCTGCCTCGAATACCTATTTCCCCTCATCCCCTACCCTGGCCATGAAGTGCCATGTTGTAACACAGGCTGCAACACTGCTGTGCCTGAGCTGGCTTGGGTGGCCACATCAGTGGAGATGTCCTCTGTTAGGAGAGGTTATAGCTGGTTACCTAATGATGACCTGCTGCCAGCACAAGGTACTCATGAGGAGTTATTCTGAGCAAACATTCTGTATCTTAAGAAGCCTCAGAGCAAGGAGTCTTCTGGTTGCATTCCTGAGCACATCAGCAAAATAGCATTGTCTTTGGGGAAGCTCAGGTAGGTTTACTATCTCATCTGCAATAGAGAGGCTGCTGGAGAGGCCAAAGGACTTGTTTGGTTATAATTCAACTGCTCAAGATGCTGAGATAGCTCCACTCTCCTCCCGAAAGCAGCTTGGCACAACAAGCATGCGAGTTTTCAAAATTTTAAGATGCATCTTTAGAAAACCCAGTAACGAACCAGTGAGCACAAACCCAGAAATTAGTTCAGTTGCTATTCCCGACTCAGTCCCTGAAGACAGCCTTGGCACCACAGGAGAGCTTTGGGAATAACTCTGGAGGTGGGCTTCTGATCACTGTGAGGGTCAGAAGAAGTGGTCCATCAGTAACCAGCCTGGAAGAGCTCACTCATATGGAACTATCTTCTGGACGCTTTTGTCCATCCCAGTTGATGCAATGCATGAAGAGGTCTTTGTAGGGAGAGGATCAAGGGATCACACTGAGTTAGAAGTTTGTTTATTTTCACAGTGATAGTTTTACCTTCACAATTGCAAAGAGATTTCCAATCTTTTACAAGCTACTACAGGAAGAAAGATTTAAAACCCAGAATCTTTTTATTAAAAGAAAGACAAGTGTCCTCACTAGTGGCAAATGAACCTCTGCTCAGTTTTTGTCTGATTAGGATCTCAGAAGAGTATCCAAGCTAATAAATAAGATATGTATCTCCTGAGAACAGCTTTTGTTGTTTTCTTATATAGATCTTTGTTCCTCCTGAGCTGTAAGGTCTCCGGGGCATGGCCCGTGGTGTGGAGCGCCAGATGTATTATCTGATTTTAGGAGATCATAATTATGAGGAATATGTCAGAACAACAGAAAACTTCATTTAAAAACCCAATTAAAGCTGCCGAGTGACAGCTACATGCTTGTGTGTTGCATCACCTCCTAATCCCAGCAGCTCGGATGTGGAGGAACGAGTAGTTAAGGATGTCATAAACCTGACAAGGTCCGTGTGTAATGTTTTTTTTCTGACTATAAGTGAAAATTAATGCATTTTCTTGCAGTGGAACATCAGCCATGAGATCCATTCTAGAGCAGCAACCTCGGGGGGGGGAAAGAGAATTTAATACCTTTTTTAAAAAATAAAAGGAGAAATTACTGCTTTTTAATGGTGGGGTATTTAAGAGGTGATCTGTTGGGTTGGTTATCCTTTCTCATGACTGGTAGAACATTTCACAAGAGCTTCTGGATAAAGAAATAGCAAAAGTAACTGCACGTTTGCCACACTGTGGTAGATGCTTGGTGCTGGGATTGCCTCAGCATGGGCATGGCTGAAGCTCCCTCACCAGTGGAGACCACCAGGATGGGACGTTGAGATTGATGCCAGCACAGCTGTCCTCATTGCTTGGTGGGCCTTGGAGGAAAGGCATTGCTGTGCAAGACTGGGGGGGGTGCTTTGGCTTTCACGTGTGGTTTTTGGGAGCCAGGATGGGAAAAGCAGGTAGAGGCAGGAGATGAGGAGTTTCCAAAGCCTCCGGCATGGCAGCAGGCACCTGCTTCTTCCCAAACTGGCTGAACCTGTCTCTCTCCCGTCACCTCTCTGAGGTTTTAGGGCATTAGAAGCTCTCAGCCGGCCGAAGAGCACAGGGCAAGGGGGCTGCACCCACTTCCTAGGCCAGGCCAAGCTCTTCCTCTCCAAAAAAAGAGGTTGTTTTCCCCAGTGGGGACCTGCCAGGGCAGGTGGAGGTCTGGGCCCTGCCGCTGGATGGGCACAGGCTTTTAGGTAGAGCTGAGAGCTTCCAGCCGGGAAGAAGCCAGCCCGCCTGGCCCTGGGAGCTGGGGACAGAGTACGGTCTGGGGGCTGTTTGGTTGTTTGCTTTACAACAAAAAAAAAAAAAAAAAGAAAAAGAGAGAGAATTTAAGACCTTTTTTAAATAAATAAAAGGAGAATTTGCTACTTTTTAACGGTGAGGTATTTAAGAGGTGGCTTTTTTTAAAGGAGAATTTAAGATTTGGGGGGGGGACACACGGGAGAATTAAAAAAAAAAGAGAACCAGGAGAATTTATGACTTTTTAAAAACAAAGAAAAAAGAAGAAGAAGACTTTGAGCCTCGTTTTCTGGAAGGCAACAANCGAGGCCGCTGGCCCCTCTCTCCCCGGAGTGAGCCACCCTCGGGACAGCCGGCGTCTGGCAGGGCCCAGCGGCAGCGGGGGAGAACCCCATTATTTTGGGGCTACAAAGTGTGACGACCTGCTCGGGCGCACGGAGAGGGGTAGAGCCAGGGAGGAGGTGACCTGGGGGCAGAGTGCCTGCAGAAACCTCGAATCCCTTAAGGAGAGCCCGGGCTGGGATGACTGGGAGCAGCGCTCAACACTGGCAGGACCCTGAGCCCCTTTGCCACCTGCCTGGTGCTGTGGTGGTTGTGTCCCAGATGGTCGAACACTGGGTGTCTGTGCTTCCCACCTGCCCAGGGCACTGGGTGCTGGCATCCCCAGCAGTTCCTTCCACCAGCACCGTGGTCCTAACTTAACACTGGAAATACTGGGCAGAGCCCACAGCAGAGGAGCAGCCGAGGTGGCGTGGGGTCTCAGCTACCTATGTCAGGAACCTCCGATCGTGGTCTGCATCCATGGGGCAAAGCTGTCTGTCCTTCCTGCTCTCGGGGATGTCTCTGGCTCCCTGAGGAGAGGGGTTAAATTCCTCGATAAGAGCCTGGCTTCCCGCTGCATACTTTTGATGCCTTCTGTGAACTCCACCGGCAGGTTGTTTCGTAACTCCGCTTGTGGCCCGCTGAGGGTGGGAGAGCAAACTCTTCCCCCTGTTTTTTCCCTGCCCTGCAACAGCACTTTGTAACTGCACATTAAACGCCCGATTGCAGGTTAAAAACCTGACCATGGGTTTGAGGGTAGTATTGCATGGAGGAAGGGGTCACGGCCACACACCTCTCCCTCAAACAGAGCCGCTGCCGCAGGCACAGCCCATGGCATTCCCTTTGATATTTCGGGAGAAATTAGGAAGAGGCAGGTGGAAAAGGGTGAGGAATGATCCAAAGAGGTGAGACAGGAGCTCTGCCTGCTCCTCGCAGTGAGCTAGGTTAGGATCCTGAGGATGCTGGCGCTAATGGCATGCTGGCGGGCCCTGGCTCGGTGCTCTGCTGAGACTTGCCAGGCAGGCACGGGGCCCCGGGAACATGTGGCAGCACGAACGACAGAGCTCTGCTGTCAAATGGTGGGGTGCTGGATGCAGCTGGGGTGGGACAGGGATGCTACATGCACCGTGCACTCACCTTATGGGGTAGCTGTGTGGGGTTGCATTCTTCACACACCAAGAACTGCAGCTCCTCTTAGGGAGAAGAGAGCAAATGCATGTGTACATATGCTATATCTGCAGTGGTTATAAACAGGAAGCATATCTGAATGCTGCTTGGCTTCTTTACCAAGCAGCGCTGATGGTGTCTGCTTGGGAAGGGGCTGCAGGGAACGGGGAATACTCTTACCTTCTTCTGGTGCCACTGGAATGCCAGGAATCCTCCCGCATCCCAGTTATCTGCTGGGAGAGGCTGAGCACGGCATCTGGCCTCCCTCTCGGCATAGTTCCACGGGCTTCCCCATGACCTCTTGAAAGAAATAGCATGGAAAGCATGAAGCCCTTCAAGTGCATGTGTCTTCCTAAAGCCTTTCTTCCACCTTCTCATGGAAGGCTGTGAGGCCAGGGAGCCAGGGGGGAGCTTGCAGTGCCTGCAAGTGCCTGGCAGCATTGAGCACTGCAGGTCCAGGGGTCCTGCGCTCTGAAATTTCCTAGCAGTTGATCCAAAAAATAAAACTCCACAAATGAGTGAGATAGAGATGTAAGGGTTAAGCTCTACCTGGGGCTTGAAGGGGGACACCTGACTAACAGTGTGACCCTGAGATAATGAAGCAACTTAAGAACTAAGTCTGATTTATTTATATATTTATTTTTCACCACCTTGTGCTTAAGAAAAGTGAGTTGCAGCTGCGCTCAGGCCCTTGGTGGCTTTGGATACCTGCAGGCCCCAGCGAGCTTGCTGAGGAGCTTGCCAGGCTTTCCCAAACCCTTTGGCAGCAGGTGGCTGTTGGCCGCAGTGGTGCAGTGATGGCCGGTCTGAATCATCCTAGGGTGCTCCCTTCCCCAGGGTGCTCTTTGAAATACAACTTCACTGAAAAAAGGTTACATGTTGCAATTGCTGAAGATTCAGGGATTTACTGCACCTGGGCAAACAGAGGAGTTGCTGTGCTGAAGTATTTTGGGGACTGGATGCAAAATGGAGTCAGATGGGAGCTTGTCTGCTTTGGCAATGTGTATGCTGTCCACCTCCATAATGGAGATGTGTGTTGTGGTTGCCTTCATCATCACTGAGTGCTGCAGAGAAATATTACCTGAACGTATCTGCATCATCCTGTCCATGTTTTTCAACATCTCTCCACCCTGTCCCATTTGTGTCTTCTGCTATGGGAAAGGCCTCCAGTGGTGTCTTAGAAACTACCCAGCACTCTTTCTGCTGTCCCCCATGTGCCAGGGGGGTGATGCTGTAGGACTAAATCCAGATAATGGGTTGATCCTCCCTGGCTGGAAGGCCATCACGAGTGTGCCAAAGCTTTGGAGTGGAATATTTCCTTGAGTTGTGCGATGTTGGACGCTGTCGTGAGCTAGGATGAGGTCCAATTGCTGCTCAATGATGGGTTGCTCTGTGCCTGAGCTTAAATAAAGGCGTGAGGGACATTTTAAGTATTAGCTTTGTGTGTATGCAGTGTTTTTAAGAGCATCTTTTTAAAGGATGTTCCTCGATCTGTCCCAACTTGTCTATGCCCTTGTAAACCTGAGTAATCAAGGCATAACCTACTCCATGGAAGGTTTTTAACAAAATCCTATTATAGTAAATGATTGCTAACAATTTATGTCTTTCCACTTTTCAGATGCCAAGTTCATGAGCTTCTAAAAGCAGCTGATTATCTGGCTTTTTGTGGACTGGAGTTAGCGCTTTCTTGAGGGCTGAGGTGCTTCCAGCTGCCCTGGGCCAGTCATCTACAATAACTCATTGCTTTACCAAAAAAAAAAAAAAAAAAAGATGGAAAGATTGGGGGGGAACAAAAAAACACCCCAAACCTGCAGTACTTCTTACCTGAAGACATGGGTGGATCAGCCTTGAGCTGGAAACTTTGGGGCAGTTGAGGACTGCCTGAATTTGGGAATGCGTTCTCTGCTGCTTCGTAACCCTGCTAAAGCTCTTGGTCCTAAGAGCCACATGCTCAAACCTTCCTGTGTCCCCCCAGCTGCCTCCTACAGTCCTGGGAGGACTGGTGGTGGAATGCCACAGTGCTCTCAGCAGCATTTTGGGATCCAGTGTCCCTCATGATGTTAGACCTAGCAGTGTGCTCCCCAGCTCAGGGACTCTGGAGGTACCTGTAACTTCTTATAGGAGAGCGGCTGGGTCAGCAGAGAAGCCTCCCCTTTGCTCCCTGCTTTTCCTGCCAGCCCAAGGAAGCCTTTGACAAAGGGTGTGAGCACCCAGCCAGTGGTGTGAAGCTGCTTGGCTGAGGGATCATGGGGAGGGCAATTTTTACGGTTCTTCCTGGTTTAATGATTCCTGCTGGGAGTATTGCTTTCCCTAAGAGGGATGAATGCTCATCAGGGAGCTGGTCTCTGCCTCTGGGTGCTTGACTGAGGCAGCCGGTGGTGTGCAGGGTGTTGGATATACACCACAAACATATCTAGATAAGAATAAAGATGGGTTGGGTTGGTTTTTTTGGAGGCTTTGTGGTTGCTGTTTTCACTTGCTGATTTTTATTTGTTTTCTTTTCCAAGTTCTGGTCGTGTTAGGAGGTGGCAATGCTCCTTTCTGCAAAGAGCCAAACATACTCATGGTGAGAAGGCTGGGTGGACCAGGCGATGGGCTTTTGCCTCTTTGCATATTGCCATCAGTACTGGCTGGTTCCTGCGACATGAACCTGCCCTGCTTGTCTGAGGGACAACTTGAGCTTAATTAATTGTCACAAAGCACGGCGTGGTCTCCTTGGGCTCTTGAACAGTACACCCAGGTTTAATAGCTTCTGCCTGTAGAAAGTCAGGGTTTTCCCAGACTTGCTCCAAGAACATCTTTCCTTCCTCTCCTCCCTACCTTGATTCCTCTGGGACAGGACTTTCTAAGGGCAGCTTATCAAGTCCTCAGGGTCCCATCCTAAGGGGGTGACTCTGCGAGGCTTTCACAGGGCTAAGCCAACCTGGGCACCAGGTTGTGCCAGGTCGTACCTGGCCCAAGTCATTCCCACCTGCCTCAGTGCTAATCAGTGGGGAAGAAAACTTGTAGCAAAAAAAGGAATCCTGTAGGGTTGGGGGGGCGGGATGTTATTAAAAAAAAAAGTGGGGAAATAAAGAAGTCCTTTTCTGTTCCTCTCTCTAGCCTTTTAAAAAATCTTACAAACTCAACATCTTCTGTAGTGAAAGGACATTTGCTGTCCCACTCTGACAGGGAAATATCCCAGGGACCCAGGAGTGGGTTCGTGAGAAACAACACTGCTTTTCATCTTGGAGATGACGCATGTTGAGGACTAGTTGTCCCTCAAATCTACTTTACCTCAAGTAACATTAGAAGTGTTTTAATGCAATTTGAGGATTGTCTAGGCTGCAGTAATGGACTTGGTGCTGTCCTCTTTGACTTAAACCTGCTGGGAGTACAAACAAGCTGGGGTAGGAAGTTCAAAAACCTCCTACTGAGGCTTCCTCAAAGTGACCCCAGGTGAGCATGAGTTTTATGAAGATCAAGCTCCTAAATGCTTCTGAAAAACCAAGATATTTTTATTGCATTCATTGGAGCCCTTTGCTGGCATCAAAACCCCTGCAACCAGGGGTTTGCTGCCTCCCAGCAAGGCGGTGTCCAGAGATTAAATTTGGTCATGCAGCCGTGATCTCCGTCACGTGTTGAAGGACAGTGACTTGTTCCCCCTGATGCATGGCCCCTTGTGTTTTAGTGCCAGATAGGGGATTGAGTTGCCTCTCCAGAGATGTGCCTCCATTTTAGTGCTTTAAAGAGCTTATTATCTCTGGGTGGGCTCAGGCAGGGATTGATAACACCTCTGCCTAATTAATCAAGTGCCAGGTAGCATGAAAACAGAGACTTCTCAAACACCCAAGTGGCTTATCAAAGGTTTCAGCCAAGATTAATTCTGGGTCTCTTGTTTATTTGACTCTGTGTCTCTGTGTGTTAGAGGGGGAAAAAAAAGGAGTGTTTTTATCTCTTGGCAAATGGTCATTAAAGGCCTTTTTAATTCTACAAAGTTATAAATAAATATCCATGGCAGCATGCACCTGCATATTCATCAGTGCATCGTGTCCTCTCCCCCAGAGACCCAGCGGAGCGTCCTTGGCCTGTGGCTGCTTTCTGAAGCAGGGTAGGAAACTGAGTTATTCTGGAAATGGCAAATAAAGTCTGGAAGGTTTATTCCTGGTTTTGCATTTGCTAATTTGTTAATTGCCCTCTCCCCTAGGATGAAAACTGGAGTGGAAAGAGAATTACTGGTGGCTGACACTAGCTCTTTTGAAGGACACTGGAAAGCAGGTTAGGGGAGAACATTCATGGGTCATCTGACTTTTTCATGTCTGTGGTCCTAGTCAGAGGAGAGGTGTACAGGCAGAATTTTTCTGTAATCCTATGGAAATTAAATTCTTGATCAGTTTGAGATAAGATGGGTAGAGTGGTAGGTCAGTGCCTGTCTCCACTTGCCAAGGTGTATCTCATCCTCTAGGCTGGGCTGGGAGAGCATCACAAGGAAACTGCACTTTGAGGGTTGCTTCTGGCTCTTCTGAAGGCACTAGGAGAAACGGGTCATTAGTTGGATTTTCCCCATTTTGGTCTCAGCCTTACAGGAGGGGAAATGGAAATTTGGAGGAAATTGAAACACTTCTCCTCTTTGGGTGGGGAGGAGAAAGCACGTACTTTGGGTACTTTGGAGCATTTCCAAGGCTTGAACAGGCTTTTTGTATCTCCAGATTTGCAGCATTCCTCCTGCGTCCTCTGTGATGAGAAATATAAGCTGTTTTCAGACTTGGGGAATGGGCTGTGTGTAATAACAGAGGAATATTCACAAATTGCATCATGCTTTCACTAATGACCGCTGTGGAAAATGAACACAGCAGGGATGCTGAACCCACTGGCAGAGGCACACCAGGGTTGTATTTGTGTGTGGATGGTCTGGCAAATACCCCTCAGATCCTGACTTTTAAGAGCTGGATTGTGAGCCACTCCCTTGAAGACAACAAGCATTGGGGCATCCTGGAGCTGCTGTGCTGGGGCTTACAGCTGGGCAGCAGCTGCAGGTACTGTGGTGCCTTGATAGCTGAAGGGCAAGCACCACATTTTTAATATTAAAAATAAAGGCAATAATTTTAGGGAAAAAATTAGAGGCAGACTCAACCCTGAAAGGTTTTCAAGTCCAATCTTGAATCCTCAAGGCTGATCTAAGTCAGCCTAGAGTCCAACGGTACTTAGTCCCAGCCTTGCCCCTGTGCTGGGAACCGGACATCTAAATACTTTCCCAGCTCCTCCTGGGTTCAGCACCTGAGCAGGTTCAATTGCTCAAGGAAAAAGGAGTGTGGCAGTGCAAGAGCCTTTCCACTTTCCCCTCTCATGTTGTTGCTAATTTTGCTTCGCCTCCTTGAGAAGAAACTACTCAGCTGCTTTCATGAAGTTGCTCTTCACTTGTGTGTCTGGGGTTTGATGGTAGTGCTTACAGCAATAGCTGCTAATGTTTCCCTTGCAAACCTTCATCTTCATGTCACTTTGCTAGCCAGACTGGCCAGCTCTTGTCCCCCCTGTGGACACTAATCATTAGTGTGCTTCAAGGGAGAAACACGATGCATTGAGGTGAGGAAGATGATCCTTCCCCTTCCAGGCTGCAATGCTGTAACATGAGTATGTGCTGGGGGGGTGGGCTGGGGGAGGTTTGCTTCTTTTAATTTATAATGAGCTTTTGGTTAGCCGCTCAACTGCGGGGTGGACTGCTTAGCAAACATCCCTGAAACATCATCACTGCCCATGGTCCTTGATGGTTCAACACAGCTCTTGACACTGGCCTGTAATGGTGACAAATCTTGTTTTGTTTAAGAAGTGGGGGGAAAGTTCCCCAGTGCCTTCCTAGTGCTGTTTCTGAAGCCTTCATAGGGGTCTGATGCTGTAGCAGACCCAAAAGCTTGGCTGAAAGAAACAGTGAGAGAAGTCCCCACAGGTGGAGCCCGGATGGGGTGAGCTTCTTCCACATCAGCCAGGGTGTGAGCCTCCCTCCCTTAAATCCCTGCTGAAGGCTGTCACCCTGAGGCCCATCCCCATCCTGCATCTCAGCCCTGGGCAGAATTTGTCCCTGGCTCTTTCCACTCTGCTCAGTATCGGCCAGCCTTGATGGTACACCACAGGCATGTTAGTGTGGGTCTGTAATTTTGGGGAGGAAGTGGAGGAGAAAATCCCCAACCCTCTATTTTGCTCTTAATGGGGGGTTGCTGTCATGGGGCTAATAGCTCTCCAGAAATCTGTCTCTTTGAGCAGTTCCTGCAAGATCCTTGTGTGTGGAGCATGTCCTACTTGGGTTCTAGGGCACTTCAGCAGTGGCCTGTGATTTCAGGCTCAAGCGATGCTTCAGCTCTCGAGCCGTGCAAATGCCATGAGACTTTTCTTGGTCTTGGCCCTTCAACCTCCTTTGGGTCCAAAAAGCCCTTGAAACATGGATGTAACTTCTGTAGATGCTGGTGTGTGTTAATGCATCATAAGATGCCCCCAGCAGAAGCTGCTTGCTATCAAAGAATAACGAAGCCCAGGGGTGCACGTGGGCTGGGACCTATCTGTACATCTCTGGTAAAGCTGCACCTTCAGGGTATGTTTGCAGTGGTTATCCCTGTCCCCTGCTGGGGTTTCTCCAGCTGAAGGAGGAGAGAAAAGTGGAGTCAGCAAAGCCTTTGTGTGGTTTTGAAATTACTGATTTTATTCATTTGCCGATCTTTTGGGCTTGCCGTCAGGCATGCCATGGCAGAGCAGAGCTCGACAGGGCATGATGGGTGGACCAAAGATGTGGGGGCTATTATGGCCACCCCTAAATAAGCCACACTCAAGTGTGAATTAGAGCTGTTGGGCCTGCTGCTTCATTGCTGCTGGCTGTTTGTGGCCACCTTGCGTAAGAGCTTGTGTCTGATAGACTTGAGGGGTGAGTAATGCTTGCTTTTCCTCCCTGTGACTGCAGAAGGATGAAGAGATGCCTCTCTGGGCTGTGACCACTCCAGCAGGACTCATCTGTCGCCTCTTGAGCTTTTTTAACCCTGTCACCTCTTTGTGTTGGGGTATAGCAACCTATTTGCTGCCCCAGGCTGGAATCTTGCACTGGAGTCTGTCCTGTATCCTGCTGGCCCCCATGCTGCAGGGGAGGCCAATGACCTCTTTGGTAGGTGACCCTCTTGGCTGCTTTGCATCAGGCCGGGAGATGATGTCCCTTCAGGATCCTGGGGCTATCATCCTTAGGACAGGCATGGCACTATGGAGAGGTCCTGCACCACCTGGCTGTAGGCAGGGCTTTGCTTGGTGCTCCCTGCTGCAGTGGCAGCAACCATCCATGTTTGCCAGAATCTACTGCACAGGCAACTCATTCAAAGACACAGATGATCATCTCCACCCAACATGAGATCTGCCAGTTCAGGAAGAGCCACAGTGCCAAGCCTTGGCATGGTTGATCTTGTAGCTCTGGACTTACCAGTCTCGTCAACCCTTGGCCTCAGCCTCAACCTTTGACTGCAATTTCACCTTCTGGTCTGGGATGGACATGGTATGGAAAGCCCAGCAGAGCTGCTCTACACCTGCAACACCCCAGCTAAGCGTAGGTGATGCCACTCTGAAAAAGGGACCTGAGGCAGAAGGACACGATGGGCTGGAGGGGAGGCTGGGCTGCAGCTCACCCCCTCCAACCTGCTGCAGAATGAGTGCCATCAGGAGGTGTTGGTTCCCTGTGGACCTTCTCCATATTGGATCACCTCTCCACACCTGAGTAACAGGGAGGCTTCTGCCCAGCCGAGGGTTTCAGCATGTGGGCAAGTGCCTTCTCTTCCCTTTGGTGCCCAGGAGCTGTGCCTGGTGCTTTGGGCAGGGAGGGACCTCAGGAAGCACTAAATAGCTGCTGGATGTGTCACAGCAGCAGCTGATCTGGGCCGGTGAGTCATGGCCAACCTGCTAGCTCTCTGGCACGCAGGATGGCAGCACGAGACACTCCTCCTCTCCCCACTTGCTGTTTACTCATGTATTGGTTTTTTTTTCACTAGTGTGTCTGCACACAGCTAGGATGAGCATCCCCCCTGGCAGAGCAGTGAGAGGGTCAGGTTCAGAGCAGGAATAAAATGGCCAAGAGTACCCCAGCATCTGCCTGGAGCACATCCCTTTGGATGCCTCTGGCCCCTGTGGACAGCTTAGTCCTCCTTGGATGGTGGGCTCATCACAGCCTGCTCTTAAGTACAAATACATCTTTATTTACTAATTATGAGTTTTTATAACTACCCCCCAACCCAACTTCCGACCTGAAAGGCTAGTCTTCTGGCTTTTTGCAGTTTTAGTAAGGCTTGCTGGGAAGCTCTCCCTGTGCTGCTACTCTCCTGCTTGCCCAGCCTTGTACCCAGCTTTGCCAGGGAAGGGACATAGTGAGGGAGGTGAGGAAACCCCCAAAAATGGGTAAAACCTCCATGCTGGCGGGCGTACTCAACTCAAAACCTTAATGCTGATCCCAGATACTTCTCATTAGGAGCTCTGGTAGAGGTGTTTGGGATGCAGTGGGATTAAGGTTGCAGCTGGCCTTGCTGTTGGGTGCAAAATTGGTGTGTTTTTCCTAATTGAGTATTTTGTTTTCTCATGTGTGGCAAAATGTGGGAGAAAGGCACTTGCAAAGTGTTTGCAAGTCCTTGGCTGGAGGGTGCTGTGTCACTTTCTGAGGGTCCCTGTGGAGGACACCTGGGGGGTCCCTGTAAATCAGTGGTGCTCCTTGTTTCTATAAGGAGCATGACTGGCCAGTTTCCTTAGCTGGCCATGTATTATTTCAGGTCCAGGGAGATCACGGGACCCCTGGGAGGGCCAGCAGCCACCAGGATGACAGTTTGCAGGAATTGTGCAAAGCGTGCGTTCTCGTGCACCTGCAGAAACGCTCCTCCATCCCCATTAGCCCAGCACCTTCAAGGAGGCTGGGAGACAGCAGTACCAGGAAAGAAAATAAAGCTGCAGCATCTGAGATTTTTTTTCTTCTTCTTAATTTAACAAAGTTAACAATTTTTTTTTTAATGTCAGCATTTGAAATTCCAACTCCCAGTTAGAAATTTGTTGTTGAAATTGTGGTATGAATCATCCCTACCCTCAATTTTAGGACCCATTGCATGGGGAAGGGAGCAGAAAATTAGTCACTTTGTTAATCTGCTTCCAAGAAGAATGATTTAGAAATCTGGAGGGAGGAAATAAGAATAAAATGAGAGTGACTTTTGGGAGTGGCCATCATGTGTCCTGGTCCCCACAGGCACCTGCTCGCTTCCCTGGGTTGTTTTCGGGGCAGGTGGCAGGTCCCACAGCTGCCTGCACTTCTGGTTCATGATCAAAGTGACTTCCTAGGGCGAATACAAACAGAGGCAGCTGGAAACCAGTCTGCTGCTGAGAAATGCTTCTTCCTGAAGGAAAGTGCTTCTTGCCCCCCCTCCTCCCCACCAAAAACCCCAAAACAAAAAAACCCTCTTTTGCTACCTGGTGGTGTAACAAAGGCACACGCTAATTAAAGCTGAGGGGCAGCAGTGAAGTTTGGGGGAAATGCACTCATGTTTGCAAGTGGTGCAATGAGACTGCCCCCCAGTTGCTATTTTTTAGGAGTGATGGTAAAGAGCTGGAGGGGGGGGGTGGCTACACTGGAGGTGATGCTGGGAACAAGATGGAGGTTTGGGGGGTTGTTGTCTGATGGAGTGGGGTTCTTTTGAACCAGGGTGATGCTGGCATGGTGGGATATTGGGGATGAGATGCTGCATGTGAGCTGTGACATCCCCCCTGAGCATGGACTGGGGAGTGTGAGGGGACATTGCTGTTCCCCCCAGATGAGGATGAGCTGCCTTCATCCTGTTAGCTCCTCCGTGACTCCAAAGCTTTGGGGGGGGAGATGGGCAACCAGACTGGTTTCAGGAAGGCTGGGGCAGCTGATCCTGCCCTGGGAAGGTATGAAGAGGGCAGGCAGAGGAGGGAGCAGCCCCCAGCCCTATTTGCCGCCCCCTTGGCAAGAGAGCAGGTAACATCCTGTATCTGGCAGTGAGCTGGGGATGGCCACGTCCAAAACCCCAGGGGTTATGGCAAGCAATGGGTTAACAGGGACACCCTGTGCTTGCAAGGATAATAAGATTTTGGGGGGATGCAGCAGGGAGATATGTGCTGGCTGCTTTTTGAGGGTGGTTTCCCCTATATCAGGAGGAAAGCCAGCTGCCACTGCTCCCAGCTTTTTGGCAGTGGTGTGCCATGCACTAGCTGCTGGTAAATGATTGCTGGGGCCACTGGCTGAGGCGGGGCCAGGCTTGGTGCTGGGTTTGAACCCACATAGGTGCCCAGGAGTGGTGTGCCGGCAGCCATCTCACTCCCAAACTTGGCAGTGTTTGGAAACCGCTGGATTTTGGGGGGCAAGGTGAGGCTGTGCAACACAACCCAAGCATCTGGGTTACTTTTTTCATATTTATTTTAAGCTTCTGGGACACCCCCATGGGGTCGGGACAGGGGAGCCCGAGTTTGATGCTAGCCAGGCCCCTAGCTGGGGTGGGGACAATGCTTCCCGAGATCTGTTGCCACCCCAGATTTGTCATTGGGGTGCTGCGGTGTGGTGGTGGAGATGACGGTGGCTTTGGGGTAAGCTGGGTGGTGCCACGACAGTGCCTGGACTTTGGTCGGCACTGGGGACAGTTGCAGCCTTTGAATGCACAGAGGTGGGGGCAGGGGGGAGAGGAGGAAGTGGGGAATGGTGCCAAAACCTGGCTTTGAAATGAGATTGGGCTAAACCTCACAAATTTTAGTAGTTTTGGGCTCACAGGAGAGTTGGCTGAGCCCAAGGTGCCCTTCACCCCCACTGGTTTTCCCCAGCTGCCCAGCCAAGGCAAACATGAGCTCAGTGCCGAGGTATTTGTGGCGGCTGCTCTGTGCCCAAGTTTCAGAGGTGGGCAGGGGGGTGGCACTAATGGGACCTGGCACTCACAGGATATGGCTTTGCCAAGCTGTATCTTTCATGGTTTCTTCTTGCTTTTTTTGCACCATGACTAAAATCCTGTGCTGTCGGAGGTGGGACCCTTTGAGTCTCCACCCTTTGATTGATTACTCAAGCAGGCAACAAAAAATAAGCAAGAGGTGGTGTTTAGCCTGAGGTCAAACCTTTTTGCAGCCTGGCTGCAAACTTGGGAGAGCTGGAGCTGAGGGATGGAGATGCTGCAACCAGGTGGGTTAGGTTGGGAAAACAGTTTGGGGCCCTATGGACAGAGGGCCTGAAAATTTTCTGTATATACCTCTGCCTCAGGCTCTTTCGGGGTTTTCCAACAGTGTCACAGTTGTTGAGTTGTGGAAGAGGTAGAAGGTGGGTGCACCTGGGCTAATGGGTGATGTTTTAATGCAGAAGAAGTAGCCACTAGGTGGGAGTTGGGCTAAGCCCTTGGTGTTGGGCAGAGGGTCCACTGAGAGCCTGGGCTTCAACATCGGGCATTCATGCCTGAGTCTCCCTCCCAAACGCCACCTTTGGTCCTATTTTGTACAGAAAGGCACTTTATTTTGATTTCTTCATCCCTCTCTGATAAACTGAGATGGAGATAAATAAAAGCGTGCGCTGTCTGTGCCTTCTCTCAATATCCCGTTGCGAGAGTGGGCAGACTTTTCCAGTATTGCTTAGAAAATCCCCTGGTGCTGTGCTGCCAAAGTGTCTGAGAAATGACAGTGAAAGTGCAGCAATCCCATTAAAAGTCTGCACTCGCAGCAGAAAATACCTGGACATCATCTTCAGGATACCATGCAAGCACACAAACCCCATCTTTTCCCACCACAAGAACATTTAGACCTGCTGCTGCCCAGATCTGAGAAAAAATAATAATTAAAAAAAAAATGGTGGTTTGTGTTTTGGTTTTGGAGTTTTTTGCAAATGAACAGCCGTGTTTTAATAATATTAACAAAAATGCAATCTGTGCGCAGGGAGAAAGGCAGAGCTGCAGAGCTGGATGGAGGGAGGGCAGCAGTGAGTAACTGCTTGGTCTAGTGTGTACCTTACTAGATGCTGGCATTAAAGATGATTTAATGATGCCGCTCTTAAAGTGGCTTGTATTCCTCATTAGCAGCTTGGGATGGAAACCTGGTTTCTCTTTTCCCCACAGGCAACCTGTCTTGCAATGACCCAGCGCACCTGAGGCCCGGCAGCCGTGGGGATGGAGCTGAAGGTTTGGGTGGATGGGATCCAGAGGGTCGTCTGCGGTGTCTCGGAGCAAACCACCTGCCAAGAAGTGGTCATTGCTTTGGCACGAGCCATCGGTGAGCCATCTCCATCTGCTGGGGGAATGGCCCTTTGCAGGTGAAGGCATCTGCTGTGCGGATGCCCCACCTGCAGGCCCTTCCAGGAGTTCCTGCTCTGGGGAACAATAAGAAGGGTCTGGTTGAGGCAGCCTTGGTTGCAGTGATCATGAGGTGGTAGAGTTCAGGATCTCATATGGCCAGAACAGAATATTGAGCAAAATAACAACCCTGGACTTCAGTAGAGCCAACTTTGGCCTTCAGGCAATTGCTAGGGGAAATTCCATGAGATAGGGTATTTGAAGGTAAAGGGGCCCAAGATAGTTGGGTAACATTCAGGGACTCCTTCTTCCAAATCCAAGACCGGAGCATCCCAGCAGGTAGGAAGTCAAGAAAGGGGGCCAGGAAACCCGCATGGTTAAACAGGGAACTGTTGGGCAAAATCAAGCAGAAGAAGAGAGTTTATACATCATGGAAGGAGGGGCTGGCCACTTGGGAGCAATATAAAACTGTTGTCAGAGAATGTAGGGATGCAACTAGGAAAGCTAAGGCCTCCTTAGAATTAAACCTTGCTCAGGGGGTCAAGGACAACAGAAAGGGCTTCTTCAAATACATTGCAAATAAAACTAACACAAGAGGCAACATAGGCCCACTGATGAATGTCACCAGGGCACCCACTTCAGAAGATACAGAGAAGGCTGAGTTACTGAATGCCTTCTTTGTCTCTATCTATACTGCCGGAGGCTGGCTGGAGGAACCCCATAGCCCTGAGGCCCTAGAGGAAGACAGGATAAAGGAGGAGTTTGCCTCAGTTGATGAGGACTGGGTGAAGGACCAGTTGAGCAGTCTAGACATCCATAAATCCAAGGGTCCTGATGGGATGCACCCA
>VZTM01004347.1:358907-370068 GCA_013400555.1 Jacana jacana
TACGAGGAAAGGCTGAGGGAGCTGGGTCTCTTTAGCTTGGAGAAGAGGAGGCTGAGGGGGGACATTATTAATGTTTATAAATATGTAAAGGGTGAGTGTCAGGAGGATGGACCCAGGCTCTTCTCGGTGACATCCAATGATAGGACAAGGGGCAATGGGTGCAAGCTGGAACATAGGAGGTTCCACTTGAATATGAGGAAAAACTTCTTCACAGTGAGAGTGACTGAACAGTGGAACGGGCTGCCCAGGGAGGTTGTGGAGTCGTCTCCTCTGGAGACATTCAAAACTCGCCTGGACATGTTCCTCTGTGATGTGCTCTAGGTGTTCCTGCTCTGGCAGGGGGATTGGAATAGATGACCTGTCAAGGTCCCTTCCAATCCCTGACATTCTGTGATTCGGATATCACACACCACTGCTGGCCATGGCTTTCCCCATCTGACATGCTCATCTCCTCCTCACAGGTCAGACAGGCCGCTATGTACTGGTGCAGAAGCTGCGGGAGAAGGAACGGCAGCTGCTGCCACTGGAATGCCCCCTGGAGTCACTGGCCAAGTGTGGGCAGTATGCCAATGATGTGCAGTTCGTCCTGCGGCGGACGGGCCCCAGCGTGGCCGAGCGGCCCTCCTCAGAGGGTGTTCCCCAAGCTCCTGAGAGGACGTTCATGCGGGCCAGCTTGCCCATCAAGCCCAGACCCACCAGTACAGATGTGCCCCATACCCGGGAGTCAAAAAAATCCATGACTTTCAACTTGGGTCCTACAAGCTCAGGTGACCTGTTTGCCACCAGCCGCTGGAGGCACCAAGCACGGGAAGGGATGGACCTGGAGGGCAGTGGGGTTGTCCAGGCCTCCAAAGAGGAGTTGTTCAGGAGGGTGCTGCGGCAGCAGGAGCAGCTGCATTCCTTAGAGGCCCATGGGGACACCCTGGAGACAGACCTTCGGCTCTGGGAGCGCAGCCGGCTCACTGGCCAGGAGGATGAGATCCTCTACCTGGAGCACCTGGTGCGGAGGAATGAGACGGAGCTGGGTGAGGAGGAGTTTTGGCAGAGCGAGCTCCGGCTGGAGAAGGAGTGTGAGCGGGAGCGGCAGGAGCGGGTTAGGAGCCTGCGTGCCAGCCTGGAGGAGTACACGCAGAGGATCTACGAACTGAGTGCCCGGACTGAAGCCCTGCAGGAGGAGATCCAGTGGGAGATGGCTGAGAGGGCCAAAAGGGGGAAGGAGATCTCTGTACCCAGCCCCACAGATCTGGAGGACATGGCTGCCAAGATGAAAAGGGACCTGGAGGCTAAGGTCAAGCAGGGCACCCAGCTGGAGACCAACCTGGCCAGTGTGGAGAAAGCCCTGGAGGAAGCTGAAAGGAACCTGCAGGTAGATAGGACAAGGTTGAGCAGTTCCATGGGGTGATGGGACCTTAGGGAGGGGATGGCACCAGCTTTCCAATGGCATGGGACCGATGAGTTGAGTTGGTCCTGCCCCATCTGGATGGTGAGCATGGCGCTGGGTGCATGGGGGTGGCTTAGCAGCTGTGGCTGCTGTTGGGGGCACACCACTGCTCTTGTCCAGCTGACACAGTCCCACACCCATCACTCTGCAAGCCAGGGCTGAGCTGGAACTCCTGCTGGCTGGTGCATGGGGAGTACAGTGTCACCTGGCTCTGACGTGGGTGATGGTGCTGAAGCAAATGGTTCATGTGTGGGGTTGGTGGCATTAGCACAAGAATTGATGGATAAAGGAGCTGTGGAGGTGGGCAGTGTAGGTCCCCATGGTGGCTGTGCACAAAGCCATGCAAGCTGTGCAGAAGCCAGACTTAGAGCAGGCAGGTGTCTGTGTGGTGTGGAGATGGCAGCCAAGGGGATGAGCTGTGATGACCCCCCAGCTCACCTGTCCAGGTGCTGTGTGACGCCTGCCTGCTGCCTGCTCAGTCCCCATCAGTGGAGCAAAAAGGAGAAGCTTTTGCCCAGCCAGGTGGCAGTAGCTGCCCTTCCCCGGGGCAGCCATGCTTCCAGCATCCTGTCTCAAGCATCGTTTGCAGCTGGCGTCTCCCAGCACTGTGACAGCCGCTGTTTGATGGCTGCTCGCACCCTCTTGTGGAGACACAGCAAAGCAGGGCTGTTCCCAAAACAAGGTTTTCCTCCTCCCCACCGCCCGGGCACCCTGCTTCCCACAGCCCCTCGGAGAGGGGTGGCAGAGTCACACTACTCCAAGGTCCCCTCCACCAGCTCCAGCAGGGTGAGCCCCAGCTCGGGGAGCAGCCCCAGGATAGGGGTAAGCCAGCTGGCTTGGGACATGGGGAGGACATGTAGTTCACCCTGTGTCCCCACCCCCCCACCCCGGTGTGTGTTTTGCAGGCCCAGACCCAAGAGCTGGAGGAATTAAATAAGGAGCTGAGGCAGTGTAATTTGCAGCAGTTTATTCAGCAGACGGGGGCCACGGTGACTGTCCTGCAGGCCAGGTCCGAGGAGGATGCCCAGCCGGAGCCGCGCCCGCGCGAGCTGCCAGCCTGCCGGAGAAACGGAGGTCAGCACGCCGCCGCCGGCTCGGCCGCGGGGGCTGCTCCGCGGGACCCCTGCCCACTCCCTGCCTCCCCCTCCAAGGGGGTCGGCCCCAAAGCTGGCTGGTGCTGCCCTGGGTGCTGAGGCTAGGGAGCAGGGATGGGATTTTGGTGTTGGCATAAATAGTTGCTCACCACCCCGGGGGGTCTCTGAGGTTTGCCAGCCCTGGGGTTCCTTCCTCCTCTTCCCCACTGAAGCTTTGGGGCTGCTTATAGCCATGCTTGGGGGTTGGATCCCGTGTTGCTGCTTTTGGGGCTGGGGTGGCCGCAAGGAGCTTTCCTTTGCAGCATTGCAAAAAGCAGGTGGCCGAGGGCCAGCATCAGCCCCCAGGGCCTGTGGGCTGGTGGGGACAGGCTCCAGCAGCCAATGACCTCTTTGTGTTTGGCGAGAGAAGGGTGAGCATGGGTGCCTGGGGCTACGTCCACATCTGCGCAGGGATGAGAGGAGATGGCTGGGGGGCCCTTGTGGAAGGGGACAGGGGAAAACAGGGACCCAGTCATTTCTCCTCCAGAGCACCCAGAGAGGGTGACGTGGCTGCCTGGTGGCATGGCAGCGGCAACGCCTGGCGAGCACAGGAGGCCCAAGCCCTGACTGAACTGGGTGTTTTTCCACATCCCATAGGCTTTCCTCCCACCACCGGCACCGACTCACCTCCCCGGACCAGCACCAAGCAGCTCCTCAGCCATCCCAGGACCCTGCCAGAGCCCCTGGTGTCCAGCCTGAACCCTGAGGGTGCGTATGTCCCAGCGGGTCCTCGGGAATGTGAGCTGAGCTGGGGAGGAAGCGTGGGAAGGGGGGAGAGGATTTTGCTGCCCAAAACGGGCAGCAGAGAGCGAGCAAGTGCTGGGAGCGAGAGGCCAGAGCTATTTATAGATGCCATTAGGAAGAGCAAAGCTTACACCCTGGCAGCCTCTGCTCTGCTGCCAGGGGCTCACACACTGTCAGTCCAGCTCTCTGCCTTGCTGGAAGCTGCAGAGGATGTTCCTTTACCCCCTTACCTGCTGTTCCACATCCCTCAGGGCTAAGACCTTTCTAGGGTTACAAAGGAGAGCATTTGGCTCCCGCTTTTTACAGGAGTCACTTCTGCTCCATCTTAGGGGCCAGTTCAGCCCCAAACCCTTTCCACCTCCTGTGGCCCTTTTTCCACATTGCATCACATTTTCAGGTGCAGGAAAAGCAAGCTGTGATGTCTCTACCTGCTGTGGTGATGCTGCCTGCATCCTGGTATCTCGCTCCCACCCATGTCACCATCCCCTCAGCAAACCCCTGCTGCTGCCCCCCTCATGGCCCAAAACATCCGTCTCGCCAGATGCTATGGTGTCTGCATGTCCATCTCCCAGTCCAGGCTTTGCACTTGTGTATGCCTGGTTTTTCCATTCCCCTTTTCTTTCTGTGAGTGCTCGCCCACTGTGATGGGGTTGCTCAGGTTGGTTTTGTTTTGTCTTGCAGTCGTATCAACCAGGCAGAGCATCTGGAGGTAGAAGGGCCTGGCCAGCGGAGGATCGATTGCCTTGCAAGTGTAACTGTATAAATAAACCATATTCTATATATATAAATACATATATATATTTTTTACTGCTTTATATTGTGAATGGATGTGGATGGCCAGACAGAGTATTTTTACAGACTGTAAAATATAAACAGAGACCAACAACACAAAGCAACCCTCTTCCCCTGCAGATGGAAGCGACCCCCTTCTATTTTTACTTTTTTTTTTTTTGAAGTGCTTTCTATATTCAAGAGAAAACAGAGGTGCTCCTGTTCCGCATAGCCTCCTCATCCTAAGACCTATCGTGCATTCAGAAAATGTCCTTGCTGCTTCAAGTATGGGAGCAAAGCTGTGGTGGAGCCCCTGCCTGGAGGCTCACCTGAATGGACCAAGTTAACAAGTTTTACAGCATCTCATCGCAGCAAGCAGGGCCGTGACAAACGGCCTCCTCACTGGCTGCAGCCACAAGAGCAGCTCTAAGACAATTTTTTTTAAAATTTTATTATTATTATTATAAGAAACCTGTAGTAGAAACCCCCTTTTCACAGTGCCAGAGACCAGGCTGCAAGGGAGTAGGGGACACACAGTGTGGGGGGCGGCTTAGTTTTCTTAAATCCACTTAATTTTTCAACTTGTTTTTAAAATAAAAAATCGGAGAATGAGCCCTTCCCTGGTTGTGGTGTGGGTGGGGAGTGGGATCAAAATGCTCTTGGTGACACTTCACTGATTTCTTTTTTATTATTTATTTTTTGGTTTTAATTGATGGCCAGTAGTTAATCTCAGTTTTTATTCATCTGTCCTAGTGGGTCGTCTTGTATTTTAATTTTGAAACCAAAGCAGTTTGGGGAGGGGATGGGTTTGTCCAGGAAGCCCCCGAGTCTGTTTTCAATGCGTCGGATGCAGAAGATGTGACTCGGGCCCGGTGTTTGCTGTAACCCCTGCTGTCCCCGTACGAATGTGATGCTGTGTGATGCCGTTCCATTTTCAATAAATCTTTGGGAAAGTACTTGAGCAAAGTGAGTGTGCTGTTGTAGCCCAGGGCAAGCTCTCACCGCTGGCTTCTAATCCAGCACCCAACGGGCACGTCCAAGAGGTTTGTGTATCCTACGGCTGCTTCTTTCATTTCCAAGCTATCTCCTTCCATTTGCCAAATTAAAGCTGTAAGTATTTTATGACCAAATGCATCTTCTGCATATGCTCTTCTTTTTTTTCTGTTTTTAAATCATAAAGTGCTTTACAACCAGCAGATGAAGTTTGTTTCCGGTGAGAGGGTGGCTGTCTCTGGGATGAAACATGGCAGCGTTTTAATAATGCACAGCAGCAGCTTGGAGCATTTGAGGACAGAAGGCAAGAAGGGATGGTGCTGGGCTGCAGATGGGAGCAGGTAAGGGGGGGGAACCTCCCGTTCACCTTGAAGCCCCTCCATCTGTACCTGGATAACCACCAGTGAGAGCATCAGCTTTTGCTCTCCACCAGCACCTTGCCCGAGACACGGCTGGGCTCTGGTCCTTGGGACGTCCCCATTTCAAAGCCAATTTTTGAGGCGACCACCACAGCTTGGCAGGTTGGCCAAGTGATACTGAAGGATTAATGTTTGCTCCATTGGGAGCGTGCTGGTGCAGTTGCGTCTCTGGCTACGACTGCAGAGCTTTTTACATCAGGGGTTTCTTCTTTTCAGGGGGAGGACAAGGAGTACCTACTTAAATCTCAGACAAAGTGAGTTAAAAATGCATTTGCTCCATGCAGCTGCATCAAGGAGTTTTTTCCTTTGCTTGATTTTTAGGCTTCTCCCCCTTTTTTTTTTTTTTTTTTTTACTCTCTTGCCATTGAGACTCCACCTTGCTAAGAAAAGAAGTGGAGGGTGATGGAGGTTGTAAAGAGCATTTCAGTCCTGCTTGAGGGGAAAAACACCTGAAAAGCAGGTTCAGAAAACCGGCTTGCCTTGGACATGGCCAGATTTTTTGGGGTGTTAGTCCTCCACGTGCTCTGAAAAATTGACCTCTGCAGGCTAAAAACTGGTTCTTTTGGTTTTGGGGCTATGTTTCTAGCATTGTCTTCTGCAAAATAAATGGGAATAAAGAGAAAAAGGCCATTGCTTTGCAGAACCTCCCGCTGGGAAAACAAGGCAGAAAATTTGAATCTCTGATATTTGTCCTGTGCTTCTGGTTATCCATTATTTAATTATTATTATTATTGTGGGTTATTTCTGTTCAGCCACAATCTTGACAGGCCAAACCAGCACCAGTCTTCGGTGGGGAGCCGGGGGGCAATAGGGATTTAAAAGACATTTTTCATGTCTTTTTGATGGCAGATTTCAGCTCTGCAACTGGTGCCCGTTCTCTGGGATGTAGGATTTGGGATTGCTGTGTGGGATGGGGGACACTGTGATATGGCCATGTCCTCTACTGAGGTTTGAGAATCAGACCTGGGGTTAAGGAGAGCACTGTGGCCAGGGGGCTAACTGTTTTTTTTTTCAGCTCAAGGCTGTGGCATTTTTCAGATTTTTTTCATTCCCGCCCTATAAAATACCACCCAGCTGCTCCAAAGGCAGTGGTGATGGCTGAGGTATTAAACAACTTTGATTAACGGCTCTCCCTGGGCCGTGGTGCACACCATGGCGGGGGGAGAGGCGTTAATCAAATTCATTTATTACCTTAGGAAATTCCCCACCCGTGGGTGACCTATATTCTTCCCAGCACGGGGAGTGTGCGATGGCACGGCGAGCGTGCGGGTCCCCACACGTTATTTAACCGAGCGAGGCTCGATACCCGCTCCGGATTCCCCGCCTTTCCGCTTTTATCTGCTGTAAAGGCTGTGTCAATAATACATTTCTGCCATTGAATATTTTATTGATGGTTTGACTTTTTTGCTGCTCACAATTCCCATTTCAAGGCTGCATGATTGTTCCTAATTAAAATTTTATGCCCTGGGAGAAGCCTTCTTGCTACAGTGGAGATGATGCTGGCCTTTTCTAGGCCACTACAGAGCAGTAGGAAGGAATTACTCATTGTTATAAGATTAAAACAAAGCAAATAAATTACTGTTTTTTTCCCTTAAAAAACAAACCAAAACCCCAGCGTACGGCGCGTACTAGAGAGGGAACTGGCTGGCGGGCAAGGCAGGGATCCAAGCGTACCGGGTGGCTCAAGGATGCTGTGCCTGGGTGAGCGGGAAGTCGTGTCCCCACGTCCCTGGGGTGCTGTGGGGCAGCTTCCTCCTTCCCTGCAGTGGGCGGGAAGGAAGGGGCTTCAGGGCTTCTCCCTCCTCTGGTGCTTCTTACTGCCAGCTCCAATGCCACCCAAAAAATCACAGAGCTGAGGATATACCTGTGTTTTTTACTGGCAAACAGTTCCAGCAACATCCTTTATATATATATATATTTGTAAATAAATCTGCAAGCTAACTCCAGGCTCTGTCATCACAAACACCATTCAGCCACCTTCAGCCTCCTTGAGGCTCTCCTCCTCTCTACACTGCCTGATTTTTAGGATTATTTTTTTTTTAATATTGCATAAGGCTCCCAGCTCCTCATCCATGTACCCTGGACTGGGTAGGCTTGTTAGGCCAGGCATCATCTGCAGATGGTGGTCAGGGCACCAGCACAGCCCCAGGCCAGTACAGTTTCTCAAGTGCAGCACAGCTGTAGACACTTGAAACACCCTCAGTTCACAGTCACAGATTTGTAGAAGTTCCTCTGTGTTTGGTTGGGATTTTTTCCCCCTCTAAATTTCATCTAGAGCACTAGAAGCATTTGTGCTCCCTTCCAGCCCCTGGATTTGGCAAGCAGCTTTTAAAGCACATGCTTCAGCACCAGTTACATAAGGAAAGGTGTGAATGACTGGAAGAGAAAATGCCTGTTGGTTTTACTCCCCAAGTGGTGTACAGATGCTCTGCTGCTTGCTCCTGGGCGCACAGCTCCTACAAGGGTAGGTCACTGCAGATGGAGAAGAGAAACTATTTAAACTGGCATCTGTGCCTGTGGAGGGAGCGTTGTCTGCTCTCCCTACGATGATTTTCCCTTCTCTGTCCCAGGATAAAGACTGAGTGCATTCTACCTTGCCCTGGAAAAAAAAAATAAAAAATATAAAATCATAAAGCACTAGAGGAGGCTGGGAAATTTTCTCGTTTATGGATGAGCAAGTTTCTCTCCCAACGGAACCTCCTGCCAGCAGAAATCTTTTTTTTTTTTAAGGATGTATTATATAAGTCCCTGCTTGCATTTAGCTAACTGACTTCCTCTTAAACAATTTATGTACTGCTATTCCTCACAGGCTAAGCCTGCTCCTTAGTGCTAAGGCTCACCACAGAGGACCTGCTACTGGGACACATTATAGACAGAACACGATGGGTACCTCCGAGCACGGTGCTTGAAGCGTTAGGCCTGCTCACTCCCCTCTGCGAAGCACTGAAATGAGAACAAAACCTGTGGGGCCAGAGCCCCTTCAGCTTAACGGGCCTGACGCTCAGCATCTTCACCTCCTGTACGGTACACCCCTGCCTCACCCCAAAAGTCTTAGAGCACCACTCCTGAGCAAGAGCTTTTAGCACCCAACTACTCTTGATTCCAGGCTAAGTATCAGTATTTAGCTACTGAAAAAGATGAAATCAAGGAGCATCTTAGCCCTGGTGTATGTTCTCGTTGCTCAGGAGCACTCTGGGGCTCCTGGGTTCAGGCAGGGATGAAGACACCAATGCTGGGATTTCCTTGAGGGACAACCAGGTTGCATCCTTCGCTCTTCTTTTCAGGCCACCTTCACTGGCAAGAGAGGCAAAATAAAGAGATGGGAGGCATGGGGCACGCAGGGCACACCAAACATGTCACTGAGAATGCAGAGCCTTCCTCCTCAGCAGCAGTCTGGCACCCTGCATTACAGTAATAAGCACCCAAACACTGGTTTTGCACCATTTATTGAAGACTTCAGGTGACAGCACAGCAGGTTAGTTTTGATTCATGTCACAGGAATGTTAAAAACAGGAATTGAGCTGTATGCTTTCCCCCCTCACCCCCACCACTTACTGGAGAGAGACACAAAAAAGCAAAACCAAACAAACTTCACTTCAACCCCTTGCCTTTGCTCACTGAAGCTGAACAGGATGGTTCCATAGGCAGCAGGAAGCTGGAAGCATTCATACCATGGTGCTGCTCACGGGGGCTGAAACAAGTCTTGCCAGGCGACCCGCGGAGCTGCTTCTGCCAATGGCATCTCCAGGGGTTAGTCATCAGGCAGCACAGTCCCAAACACAAGGCTATTTCTTCAAAGAAAAACAGAGTGTCTTCATTTTCAGGTACAGGTTTGTCACATGTAGTGTCACCTATGAAACAGGGCGGTAGGAGACTGCGGGGCTTGAGTTTCAGCTCACAGACATGCTCATACACAGATGTATTTCTCACCAGGCTTCCTTCTCTCCCTGCTCTCCAGGTAGCTTCACTGTGCTCTTGCCTGCTCAGGACCAGGAGTGGGAAGATGCTATAGGCACATCTTCCCACTGTGCATGTAGGTGCACATAGGGAGGAAGAAAGCCGCCTGGGGCTGAGAAAGCTGCAAACTTGTTCACCCACCGTCCCATCAAAAAATGCCCATTTGGTTTCTGAACAAGCATGAAAGCAACTTTGGTAAATTCAGACAGTTTTCCTTTCTTTCCAGTGTGTCCGAGCATCCTAGGCTCACCCAGAGTCTGCGTGAGGCACAGAGGGACCTCATTTTTCTTGTGAAAGAGCAGATGTTCTTCCAGGGCCCAGAGGGAAAAATGGCAAAAGAGCACAGGCAGGAGAGATGGGGACAGGCAAAATTTCTCCATAAGAAACTTTATCTGTGCAGAGGACATTGCTGTGCCACCCGTGCAATTAACTACTTACTGATCAGAGAACTGCCAATTCCTTCATATCAAACCTTTAACACAGTCCAAGACTACACGAGCAGCACAAGCAAGAGGGAGCATACCTGAGCCCTTCTAGGAAACCTTGGCAGGCGGCAGTGATTCCTAGCTGGTTATCATGAGCTGCTGATAAAGCCGTGCTTGAAAAAAAGACACTTTTCAACTACCTAGCTTCTTCACTGGCCCAAAAATTCCAAGAGAGGACATAGTAGGAGAAGCAATCTGCTTCGTCACTTCCTCTGTTTCTAGTGACGGTCACCCTGGGCAGCTGGAGGAGTCCCTGCCCATCTCGTCTTCCTGCTCCTTGGGGCTATGAAGTCAGAGTAGTCCCCTGCATGACATCACAGCACAATCGCGCAAGGCAGCTCCGCCAGTGCCCAGCCGGGGCTGGGAGGCCAGTCGAGCTCTGGTGCACGAAGCGGAAGGCAGCGAGCAAAGGTGAGGGGTGGGATGGGAAACAGAACAGCAACAAAAAAGGAAATCAAGGCTTGTTGCTACTTTTTCTTGAACAGACTAGAGAGTCTCCCTTTAAAGGTGACTCATCCAGGGCAATACCAGGCATGGTTTCTTGTATTAACACACCCTTGGCAATAGCAGTTCAGTTAGTCACTGACTGGGTATCAAGACGTCACCGGCTGGGATGAAGCGTCTCTTTAACTTGGTACAGAGTCTGCTGGTAGGCACTTACTTTGGAGAAGAGCAGGGGAGGAGAGAGGGGGGACACGCCATCCATTCTCTGAGACTTTACGCCCTTTACTCTGACTCTTCGCACCCGCGCGCCGCCATGGCCCGCTCCCTTCATCCCTGCTCCCACCGCACACACCCAGCCCCGCTGCAAGAGGCGTTCATGCCCCGCCGTGCAGCGCGGCTCATAGCGGGGGGTCGGACGGGAAGCCGCTGGAGGCAGGACAGTGGCGTTGGGTGGCAGGGGTGGGGGCGCGAATCCTCCGCACGCCGGAGCCCCTCACCTGGGTGGCGGGGACACAGGCGTCGTGGCGTCGAGGCGCGGGTCCGAGGAGGCGAGGCGAGGCGAGGCGGCCGCACAGCGATGTCCGAGGAGCAGGTTAGCCGCTGTCACACGCACAGTGGAGTCGCCGAGAGCACAATGTGCGTTAGTCAGTGGCTCACCTGCTCCTGGAGGGTGACGGGGCGGGCGGCGGGGCCCACCTGCAGCACAGGAGACACCGGGCAACGTGACGGATGGCGCGGAGAGGGTTGCGGGGGGGAGAGTCGCGCCGCGCCCCA
>VZTM01004347.1:373480-419564 GCA_013400555.1 Jacana jacana
CTGCCTGGCGGCTGTCGGAGGATGCGGCCGAGCGGCGCCGCTGCGGGGGGCTGTCCCCGGCCCGGCCTCCTCCCGGGGGTGTTCCCTGGGCTGCCCGCAGCCGCCTTTCTCATGGAAGTCGTTCCGCGGGGGTAGAACCGAGCGGGCGGCAACGGCGTCTCTGCGCGGCGGCGGCCCCGGGACTGGGGAGCGTTGGGGAGCGCTGGAGCGGGCTCCCGCCTTTGCTGCTGCTGCAGAGGTGAACTCCTAAATAAAACCAACCGTGTCCGGCGTGACGGCTCTGCTCCCGCTCCCCGTCTCCCCGCGCTGTGTGCGGCGCAGACGTGAGTTCAGTTCCAGGCGTGTGTAGTGCAGTCAGCAGGCCTCACGGCGCACAGGTAGAAATGAGGGGTTTATGCAAGCGTTTTTTTATTTTTTAACGCCTGTTAGCTTACTGCAAGAGCAGGTTCAGGCTTAGAAACTTTGCCACGAGGGCCCTGTGCTCACTGAGGCTTTAAAGCTGCGTAACTGCTGTCGGTCATTGGGGTCCCCCTGTTCGATAACAGTGGGGTGGGGGTGTTCTTTGTAGTTGTAGTTTGGGGTTTTCCTGCTGGTGGTTGCATGGACACGTTGCTGGTGCAGAGGTGTTCACTGCATTATTTCTTTTCCCAATGGTCAGTCAGTCTTAATACCTTATGTAACGGCTGTGTACCCAAAAAAATGATCATAAAAACAGAGGAGGTATTTGTTTGGGTTGTTTTTTGTGTGTGTTTGGGGTTTTTCTTTCTTTCCACCCGTGCCCCATAAATAGCAGGGAAAACTGTAGTTAAAGATGGGAATGACTGATGCTGAAAGGGAATTTACCAGTACCAATGACCCTTCCTAAGAAAAGAAACCTGTTAGGAAAGAGGAGGTTGTGCAGTATTGGCGATTCACAGCTGGAAACAGCCAGCGGCTGCTGGGAATTGCCTAGAGCTTGGCTTTTGCTCTGAGTACAGAGGTACCAAATGCCCAGCTGTTCCTCTGGAGAAGATGCCAGATTTCAAAAGTGCAATTGCACAGCCTGTGTGCTTCTTTGTTTTGATTGCAAACTCCCTGAAGAGTGCAGTGTCAGCCCCCGGGGAAGCTTTGGTCCTGGAATTAGGGTAACTAAGCTTAGGGCAGGACCAGGATGGGGAAAAGGTAAGTGCTTCCTTACCTGCCCTGGGATTCCTTTTCTGTGCCTTGTCTGTTAGGTTCTTAGGCACTTCCGTTCTTTAAACTGTTGCATGGGCAGTTCTCATAGTGGTATTTAAGAGTTCAGCTTTTTGTAACTTAAACAGGGGAAAGCTGGATCTAAATCTATGCTTAGAGGGCTTTTTTAAACCTCCTTGTGCGTGCTATACTGGCAATGTGTGGCTCTAGCCTGTAGGAGTCTCTCACTAATCTGAATTGTTTTCCTGACTAGTTCCTGTTACTTCTACTTTTGGAATGTGGTGGTGGCAGATACTAGTCACACCATACCCAGATGTTCTTCAGCTGGGTAGAGAGACCATTTTTACAACTCCTACTTTCTTTTCTTTCAGTGTAGCGTATGAAAATGAAAACAAGGCCAAATGCTTTCTGACGTGTGATGTTGGTTTCCCAGAGGGGAACTGAACTGTTTGGTTGATTTGGAGGAAAAAAACAACCCAAAACAAACACACAACAAATCAAACAGATGTGCCAAAGAGAACTGAAAGCTGATGTGTTTGAATATTTAGTAGACTTTAAATTTAGTTATGAGTGCTCTTTGGAACCCGGCAGCTCAGTAATTGGCCATGAAATTAGATCAGTGTTCAAAACCACCCTGTGAGAAAATCCAGCCGACTTGCTTGCTTTGCCTGTGTATGATCCCAGGCATTACCCAACCAGATGAGAAGAAATGCCTCGTCTGCTAGCGCTTTCTGTTTCTAAAAGCTAGAAACCAGTGTAAGAAGTTGGCGATGGAGGAGGTCGGTTGGTGCCAGAAGGGAAGGTACATATGTCTGGCAGCGTCGCTCACCGCCAGCTTTGTGTCAGAAGGAGATGGAGCTTGAGTGTGTTTTGCAGATCTTGACTCCCCTGATGGTTAGAAACCTGCGCTTCTAGCTGGAACATACTCAAAGTATATGAAAATACTAATTTGTGGTAATACATAAGGATCTTAGTTAAAAAACTAAAGCTTTCCTGAAGTGTTTGTTTGATAAACGCTTGTTCTGGAGGAAACATTTAATCTCTGTTCTTAAAGCCAACAGAAAACTCTGCTGCTAATACAGCTTAAAGAAAGTGTTTGTAATTGCTCTTTGATTGTACAATTAAAATGACTTAAGGCAGCTCAGTGTAAAAATGTAATCTATCTTAGCAGCAACGCCCGGGCTTACGATTTACGCTGCAGCAGAGGCTGTGCTGCGGTGGGCACTGAGCCCCGCTCGGCCCTGGTGAGGTGGTTGTGCCTTTGTGAAGGGAACCTCGGGCTGGGGAGAGGCACCGGTGCCCGTGGTGTGACCGAACACCTGGCAGGCGCTCATCGTTCTGCGGTTTCGTGTTTTATTAAAATACTGTGAGGCTCTTCCAAATGAGAATTTGAAAACAGGGGGGTGTTAAGGAGGAATAGAGTGTCTGCCTGTAGCAGACCTAGTGTGCAGCCTGGAATTCAACTGCTGGATGTGCTCTGCACAGGCTGCAAGTGTATGCGTGATGCACTGCCCAGGGATTGGAAGTGGGGTTTGCTGCATGCAGTGACGCCTCAAGTTAATGACACCGAGCCCAAAGACAAGGGACCTCTGACCAGGTTACCCTGCGTTTGCGTTCGCAAGCTGCCTGCTGGGAATGCATCCTACGTTGCTCTGAGTAGAGCCCTCAAAGTGGGATGCAGAGAGGATTGGGGGATGTGAGAGCCTTTGCTGCTGAAGGGCTGTATGCAGAGTGCTGCACACCGTGGGATTTCCCAAGTGAGCAAGCAGTGAGGGGTTGGGCACAGCACTGAGGGCAGTCCTTGGCACCCCCAGAACTAAAGCAGCTCTTGTTGCCTCTCTTGAATGGCCTTTGGAGATAAAGTTGCTTTTTTTAGCAATCTGGGCTTTTACGTTACAGAAGTACCCAGTTAAGGTTTGCCTCAGAAGAATGACTACAATCTCCTTCTTAATCAAACTTCTTGGTTTACATAATGGTAATAAAAATGCTTCCAATCTATTTTGGATCTGCTGGTTCCAGCTTGGGGGGGGGGTGGTATTAGAGAAGTTCTGCTGTGCTCAGTGCTGGAACGAAAGCTGGGCGTTTGTGCAGGTGGGTGAGCTCTCCGAAGTGTATCGTGGATGTGGTTTTGTTTCACAATGGTAATTTGTTTGAAATGTCTCTCATGAGAAAAAAAAAAAAGAGAAATGCTGCTTATTGTTTGTTTAAAAAAAAAAATATATAAGAACGAACTCTCATTAAGTGTATAGTCAACTTGTATTTCCTTCATTTTTTTCTTAAGAGCAGCTGCCTGGTTTGGGAAAGGCTGTCCCTAAAGTAACATTTGTGATGTACTTAAAATCTCAAACTCACTTCATCTCGCTGGGTTTCTCCTTGTTTATTCCCAACTATCCACAAATCAGACTTTTTTTTTTACTGACAAGATTTGAGGACTTGATTGTTTGCTGCAATACCACATTTTCTTTAACTTCAAGTTTTGCCTCCGAGCAAAGTACAAGCTTGCATTTGCAGCAGAAATATGTCAGTTCAGATTGTCAAGTCACAAGTGCTGATGTGTTTGCCTCTGTGCTTAAAGGATATCTTTCCGTGGGGTGGCAGGGTGACAATAACACGGGTGGTGGGTTTATTCCGCCTGCTGTTTGGGGAGGGTGGTTAGTAAATACTGCTCAGAACTGTGGTTTGTGGGAATCGCTTCTGAAAATAAAAAGATCCTTCCCTCACTGTGCTTATTGCTTTGCTTTAAGGAGAACTGGGGAGCGGGGGAATGGAGGTCGTTGTGGTAGCGAAGTGGAGGCTAATCCTTGGTTTTACGCTTTGTGGTGGCTTTGGTTGGTCTCTGTTGACCTCAGTGGCTCAGAAGTGCAGTAGCTGGCTGGATGCTGCAGCGAGGGGTCAGCAGGAACACGCTTTATTCCCACAACCTACCAGTGGAGAAGGGATACAGGCAAAGGTTCTGCAGAAAATCTCAGTACCCTGTGTAAATTCCTGGTATGAACATAAGAAATACGCCTGCTGCTGCCCTGCTGCAGGATTGGTGCTGCCAGGCTCTGCCCTTATCTGTCCTGGCTGTAGCCTGGCCACACGTTTTGTGTTGCTGTAGGTAACTGAGCTTTTGGGAGGATATTATGTAATTGAGTTTCAGTCTGAATAATTCATACATACGTGCTGCTGAAACTTGAAAATTTCTTGGTGTTGTTTCCTGCTTCCTTTTTTTTTTCCTTTTTTCCAGTTACATCATGGAGTGAGTGGCTTTTGATGAGTCTGCGTGTTTTCAGCCAACAGAAATTGTTTTAAAACACACGCCTGTTAACAGCTATGAATTGAGCTAAAAGTTTAAGCCTGTATTTGTGCAAGATTCTTACTGAAGTTAGGAGAAATCCTTGCCAAGGACTTGGTTTCCTTGAAGCTCAATCTTCTCTTTTAGCTTTTGTTTTTTCCTTGAGCACTGGAGACTGCATTTCCAGTTTAGTCTGATTTAGTGAAGCCTGCGTTTTTAAGGCTGTTAAGTGCAGAGCTGTGCTACGTGCCTCAAAAAGGGAGTGTGCCAGTAAAGGTACACATCAAGAGCACTTGAATAAAACATAATGTTTTGTTCCAAAAATGTTCTTAATGTGCAAGATGTGTAATGCAGAGCAGGAAGAGTGGGAGAAGAGCACCTGGTTGAAACTTCAGTGCCACACTTGTAGAAGAATCCTTTTCTTTTTTTTTTTCATATTGAGATACAACAGCTAGCTTTATAAGTGTCAATTAATTATATTTTTCCATGACTTGCTTACAGAAGCTTGCAGAGGTCTGTCTGTCTGCATGCTTTGCAGTGTTATATATGAAAAGCTCTGGTTTGATTGTCATATGAATCGGGATGGGGAGACGTCTCTCAGTATCTGTCAGTTCTATTGCCAGTCTGTGCTAATGCACAGCAGTTAATGCCATCTCGTTAATATGCACCAAATCAAGTCTCCTTCTTTCTGTGGAATAATGGTTCTGAGGGCTGAGCCTTCTCTAATTTGAGACAGCTGTGAGAAGGCCTGCTTTAAAATGACCGAAAATATGTAATCTTTCTTCTCATTTCTTTTCAGTTGAGCAAGGTAAAGTATTTTGTTTTGAAACACACCTCGTCATCCTGTTAGGCCTTGTTGAAAGGGCTGCTGGGCCCTTTGTTTTGCATGTCATTGCTAGTTCACAGGCTGCTTTGGGGTTTTGCGGGTTTTCTGTTCCTATTTTCAGTGGAGGGTTCTGGTTGTACCTTGTTCTGTCATCCAGGAGCCCAAGGTAAATCTGAATCTTTCACCTAAACTGTGTTTCACAAGCAGGTGGTTTCATCTAGCTCAGTAGGGACGTGAAACTTCACCTAAGGATAACTGCTTACCTGTAGCCACCTCTGAGTTGAAATGGAAAAACACTCCTCAATGGTTTGGGCAGCCTTTGCTGTAGAGTGATGTGCCTTCTACTGTTCATGTCTCCTCAGTTGAGTTGGATGCTTTTTGCTGGGCTGACACCTGCTCTGCTTGGGTAGATGGTGCTCTGCCTCACTGAAGTCTGCCCTCTTGCAGGGAGTGCATTCCTGATGTCCTGCCATGGATGATGACAGCCAGGATGAGCTGATAAACAAGAATGCTGCTCTGGGAAAGGGCAAAAGACAGAGTCTTGTGCTCCTCAGTGAAACAGGTAAACGTGGCCCCTCTGCATATTCACGTTTCCAGTTCTAAGTTGGAGAACCTATTGGTTTAACCTCCAAAGAAAAGTAGAGATATTTGTGACCAATTATTTATTTACCTACTTTCCCCTGGTTTTGTTTGCTTCTTAAATTCCGTATCTCAGACTGCTGGCATGCTCCCCTGGAGTTTCTCAGAACAGGCAGCTTTGATACCACTGAGGAAATCTGAGGTTTCACTTCATGTATAACATCCTGAGCAGGGGTTCTGGTGTGTGTTCTGCCTGTCTGCATCAAATAGGTATTTACTGTTGTCTTCTCCTCTCTCCTTTTTAAGAAAGCACTGGTGGAAACAGCTGTGATTCAGAAGATGATACTGGAAGTGAGGAGGAAGAAGATGGCACTGAGGAAGAGGGAGGTGAGGAAGACAAGGAAGAAAGTGAAGATGAAGAATTAGAAGGTAAGTCTGTTACTGTACATCAACAAGCACATTTTTAATAATTAGAGGAAGAGTGGGATAAAGGCATTTCCTCCAGAAATTAAGTGTAAATCCATAGATGCGTCCGTGTCAGGTCAGGGTCTAAATGCTACGGTAATAAGTAAGTAATATTCCCTAATTTCTAAGTTTTAAAGTATTTGTCTGTTTGAACAATATCTGCTACGGGTTTTTATCACATCTTAAAGCTTGTTGGGAAGGCAAGAGCAGTTTTCCAAGCTACTCTTTAGACTGATTTGAACACAAAAAGTTGATGCCAGGTGCCCAAAACCTTTATTAACCCTTCATTTAGGATATATTCTGCTATGTCCAAACAGGGGAATTCAATAGAAAAGAAAAAAGACAAGAACCCCATTTTCGTTACTAAAGAAAGTCAACAAAGCAGCAGCAGCTTCCTCCTTACCCTACCCACCCCCCAAAAAAAAGTGAGAGTGTTTTTAAGTAGGTTTTCACTGCTTCTTGAAAATGTCAACTTAATTCACAGGTTTTAAGAAAAGACTAACAAACGTCCCTGTTTTGTACTAAAATTAAAACCATCTTTCAACAATGGCTGCCAAGTGTTTAATTTTGCTCAAAGCCAGGCTTCTTTAAGCAGTCTTCAGCTGTGCACCCAGATCCCTTGATCCCTTGGCTCTCAAAATCCTGATTTGCTGGTGAAATCTTACACTCGCCTGTAGAAGAGCAGATGAATTACTGCTGGTTGTTCTCGGGAGTGTCCACAAAAAAGAAAGCTGGATACTTGATAACTTTACTAAACTTTATTATTTTTTTTTTAACTCCAGTGTTTACTGATAGCCTGGTATATCTTATTATCTTGTGGTTTTGATAATCTGTTGGCTTTCTGCTGTCTATCCTTTATAATCTCATGTTATTGGGCTTTATTTTTGCCAGAGTAATCCATTGCTTTTAGTTGAGGGGATTTAGAAAAAAAGAAAACAGCAAAAATCATTGCCTCAAACTGAGAAGGCTGTACTCCAGTCCTGCAGACCCATAAAATAGGCTCCCTTGCAATTTTCTGTGAACTGGTACCCCATGCTGCCCCTGCAGCACGCGAGGGCTTTCTCATCTCTCACTTTTTAAGATTGTGAAGATGACGAGGAAGAGGAAGAGGAGGAAGAAACTGAGGCTGCTTTGGAGGGAATGACCGATCCATTGAAATTAGAGCCACACATGAACGGAGCGAGCATTTCCTCTGATGAGGATGGCGAAAACTGCCCCATTTGCCTCAACACATTTAGGGATCAGGCTGTTGGGACTCCTGAGAACTGTTCCCATTACTTCTGCTTGGACTGCATCGTGGAGTGGTCTAAGGTGAGCTGTTTTGTCCCTGGTGTCCTGTGGCCTCCTGGTGTACTCTGCTCTCTCCCTGCTGATCACGCTGTTCTGCTGTGATGAGAACAAAACACTGTAATGTTTATATTTGCTTTCTTAAGCTTTTTTTACACAGACTTGGAATACCGCAGTATTTGGCAGGATTCGTGTTTGTCAAGTGTTGGATCTGTTTTTCGTGTACCCGTTCTCATCTGTTCTGTTCTCTGAAAGCTGTAATGCCATAAGCAAGTGCATTTCTAGGCATCTAAAAGTCTTTTTTTTTTTTTAAAGTGAAGATACCAGTGATACTGGCTTTCTCTGTGTGTGTTCATATATTTCCCTGTATATGTATATCCTTATCTCTTGTCGAATTCTGTGTTGTGACCGTTGGATGGGAGTCTGTTGTGACAGTAAATATTTAAATGTAGAAAAGATATAAAAGAATACAGACTAAATCAGCGGTGTGCTCTGAATTCAGTTTTCAGGCAGGGTTCTTTGTCATCTGTGTAGTTCCCATAATCATAATCCAGGGTGAGAATTACAACAAAGCTTACTGGGTGTGCAGCAGCAGCACTGGTATTTAAATTAAAAATCACTCTTACTGAATATATTTGTAAGGCACTTTCCAGTTGCTCATTTGTCCAAAGGAAAGCAAATACTCTAAAACATGAGCACTATTTCAAGGGAATGTTTGCAAGAACTTTGATGCTGCTTTGGCAGATGGGTAATAATTAAATGACTTTGGTATAATAAATGCTTTTCTAAAAATGCCTATTTTCTCTGATACAATAAGTTGTTTGTAAACCACATAAGTCAGATTTAAGTACTTAAAATGGCAAGACCAATAGCTGTTAAAATGATTACTAGATTGATTTAGTGTTTATTACGTTAATAATTGAAGATTTCCTTGTTAAAAATTGGATGCAGAGATGTGTGAGATGCTTATTAACTGTACGGGGAAATGATTGTTTCTCTTCCAGAACGCAAACTCCTGTCCAGTGGATCGAATCCTCTTTCAGTACATCAGCATTCGGGCACACTTGGGTGGGAAGATCTTAAAAAAGGTAAGCTTTCTACTGTAGCAAACAGGCCAGTTGCTACAAAATAGCTGTTCAAAGGCTTAAACTCCTAACATTTCTGTCTGATATTTGGTATCTGGATGAATTATTTCTTTCCCATTTTGAGATTGCCTTTTAACGGGCTGTTGCTAGTTTTCTTCCTCCATAACCACGTTTCCTGCAGTATTGTGTATGGATTGGAGTGTGGCATCGTTTCTGATGGCAAAAAAAAAGGTGGTTTTCATAACTATTTTGCATAATGGGCCTTGGACTCTCAGCTCTTCTGTATTGAAAAGCCTGTTGCTGCAGGGAGAGTGCCCCGTGCGCTGCAGGTGCTGTTGTACCATGAGTGGGAATAACCGAGGTTACACATGATCTCTTCCTTGTGCCTTGCTGCCAGCTGTGCTGTGTGGCAGTTGGGTTTGTGAGGGAAGGAAGGCACAAGGCAGTAGTAGAGAGCTCGGAGAGGCACAGGTTGAGTGTGCTCATAGTCTCTCATCAAAGAATATTGAAGAGCTGTCATTGTTAACTTGGGAAATGTAGTGTTTTTTCAGGGAACGATTAGGAGTTTGGTGCTGTTTTCACAAACTGATGGGTTGTTATTGTTTGCATTTTAACAGGAACATGAATTAACATTTAAATGATAATTTGGGGGGGAAGCTAAGCTTGTTCTCTTCTTTTGTCTTGTTTTGGGGTTTGTTTTTTTTCTTTGAATACTTTTGATCTTATTTGGGAATTGTGGTTTTGCCTATTCTTAAGATGCAGTTTTCTGTAGTTGTTGGTGTCTGACAGTAGATGTTTTCAAGCGTTTGATCATGTCATAGATGTGTTGAATGAACTGACTGAAGGTTCTGGTTTGTAACAGCCATTTTGGTTCATCCACTTCTAGGTTTTGCTGCAGGTACTGTTAATGTGACAATGGAATTTTGAAAGTGCCACATTCTGCATAAAATGTGAATCCCTCTTTTATTTAGATTCCTGTTGAGAACACGAAAACTCAGGGTAACGATGGAGAGGATGATCCAACCTTCTGTGAGGTGTGTGGCAGAAGTGACCGGGAGGATCGCCTGCTGCTGTGTGACGGCTGTGATGCAGGGTAAGAAGGGTAGCGCCACTGCACCTGCATGACTGCCAATGGCACTGGGAGGCTGGACCGTGCTCGGCCCACGGGCACTCTCTGACTTGTAGGCTGCCCCTTGCTGCTCTCTTCAAGCTCATTGTGTGGCCAGACTTGTGTCATGCACTTAGAGCACAGACATCCCTAGGATGTGATGGATCCTTTTCTGATCGTGGAGCAGCAGACGTGTGGAGATTCCTGCTGCAGACCACCAAAACAGGTGACCAGATCTTCAAGTGATTGAAGATGTTTGCTCTCGTCAGTGCAACATCGGGATGCGTGGAGGATAATAGAAATACTTTTTGTTTTGTCTCCTTCAGAGGGTGCATGAGTTGACCCAACTGACTGGGCATGAGCCCTATGCAGGAGAAGTGCTGAACATTCAGTTTTGTGAGATTTTGAGGTCTTTTCTTTATAGCCATAGCTATTAAATTAGTCCCTTACTCTTGCTTGCTTCTCTCTCTGCCTAATATTTTTTCCTCCACCTTGATTAATAAAATGTTTAAGTAGAGGCATCAAGATACTACAGCACAACTTTGGACCTACAGTCTTCTGCAAGAATTTCAAGCTCTTACGCTGTTTAATCAGTCTTGTAGCATTGTCAGTTTGATATCAAAAGATATCTGTTGAGCAAAGAGAGGCTTGCTTGCAAGGAATATGTAAAATAATCTTTCAAAAATTACTCTAGCAATCTAACTGGACATCTGGTAAGTCTAGTTTTGTCTTTGGGTTCTGTAGTGTCCATATACACGGATTCATCTTTTGGAGCAGACACAAAATCAGGAACAATAAATACTGCTAGGCATGTCATCAGAACACAGGATTTAAAATACTTGACCAAGACTAGCATTTCATAGGTCTTAGCTGAAGTCTTGTCTTTCAGTTCTTACTGAACTTTCATAAGACTTATCTGAACTCAGGGTATTGCTTCTGATTTTCCTTTGTGGTCTCCCAGTAGTTCCCCTGATTATTTTTTACATTTTATTTTAATTTTTTATTTCCAAGTCTAATATTGTTTTTTATTATTATTTTTTTTAATAATGTTATTTTCCTAAAATAAGTTCTTCATAAAATGCCTGACTCCTAGTGTTGGCACTTCTGGAAGCAGTTCCTGAAGAAAGAACATGCAGTCTTATTAGCTCACCATGGCTGAGATTTAGAAAAATGTAAAATACTTTGCTTCAAACTCTGCTTTTATCCCTCTGCGTACTCTGGTCTAACAGCAGAATGAAAATTTCACCAGTTATTTTTACCAACAATTCTAAAGCCAATGAAGTCATCCTGTCTTTCCACTGCTTTTAGCTAGACCTGGCCTTGCACAATGTTTAAACTGGGTGGTATACTGTTATTAGCTTGTGACTTTAAGTTGTGGTTTAAGTAAGACTTGTTGGAAAGTGACAACCTAACGTTCTGAACTGTGTAACGGTAGCGTTAAGGTCTGTATGGATACAAAAGGGCAGGTGTCTAGAGACTTGAACCACCAGTAGAAAAAGGATTAATTGCATTAATGGTCTGACACATTAATGTGTGACTTCATTTGGGTTGTGAAGGAGCAGGAGGTAATTAACACTGATATAAAGATAGGTGTCAAGAAGATGAACAGGTCTACATCCATGACCAAAATTCCTCAATTTTATAGATCTCATTTTTCTTACTGTTTGAGGACTGAGACAAAATAATGAGGCAGAAGGTTCCCAAAATCATCCATTCATTCCATAAAGATGTAAAAAAGAAGTCCAAAATCAGATTTTCTCTGCCAGTCACAGAGCCAGCCATTTGTCGAGGACTCAATGGCCAGTGTCTTTTGCCCTTAGCGTTGCACACACATAATCCTGGCCAGTCTGCTTGGGCCCGTGGAGTAGTTGTGCTTGTGAGTGGGAGGGTACAGGAGTGCAAGTCAGTGAAGAGAGGGAATACGTATGAGCGAAATCAATTTACTTCAAGTTTTTCTGTAAAGCAAGTATCGCTTTATCCTTCTATAAGATCTGTCATTGAGTTTTATTTTGCTGATTTTCTGTGTGATGAGGTTCTTTCCCTATCCAGGGGATCCTAGAGAGCTGTTAAAATAGGTTCTCCAGCATTCAAAGTTTGGGGTCAAAAGTATTTGCTTGTCAAATGGCTCTTAACATGACTTCAGAACTCCCAGAGTTAACTTGAAAACTATGTAAGTTCTTGCTACACGTAGTTTTGCTATGACTTTGGCCTGCACTGAACAGTATTACTTGTCAGAATACTACTCTGGGGAAATGATCTCATTCCTGGTAGCTGGCAGCTGGAAAATGAACTCTGCTTTCCCAGATGAAGGAAATACTTTGGTACTCTTTTGGTCGCTTTTTTGATGCAAACATCATTTTTCAACCTCCATCTTCTTAAGTCTCTGAAAGAGTGTAAAATTTCATCTGCCAAGGCATACTCTTTCCTGCAAGCAGGACATGATAGTCCAGTTTTTATTGATAATTAATGCATTTTAGTGTAAACATAATATTATTGGTTTGGGGAGTTCAGCTGCAAATTGAGTTTATCACAACTTGGTTGGGAAGAGGTTTGAAAAACACAATCTGAAGTCAAAGTGAAAGGTGGAAGGTAGATCAACAGCTGTAGTCTCTGATTTTTAATTTTTTGTGTGTTGTTATAAAATGGGATTAGATCATCAGATGGATGTTCCTTCCCATTCCTTACTCTATGGCCAGTCACTGAGATGTTACCAGGCAGCGAATTTTGGCATGAGAAGGTGAGACAGAGAGCTTCACTCTTTTTCCTTTGTTTATTTCAGAGTTAAGCACTGGTGCTACATCAGGACTAACAGTAGTTTCCCCTTCTAGAAGAAGAATAAAGCTGGTCATAGAAACGTTGCTAGTTTGAAACTGAAGCTCTTACTTGAAGGCTGCTGTCTCCCCATCTTCCTGCCTTGGGAACTTGGTCTAAGCACTTGGTTTTCATGGGGAGCATCTCGTTTACTTGAGAAATCTGTTTTAATTCTTTTTAGCAGTGTACCTGGAACTTGAGTTGCTTCAAAAATTCTGTGCTACAAACACATGTCGCTTTGGCTGGGCTTTAATTGCTGAAAACAGAGTAGAAAAAATGACAGAACCCAGGTTGGGTGGTGGTGGGTTGGTGAGACTGTTTGGTCTAGCTGCTCAGCCTGTTGAGTAGAGAACTGCCCAAGGGAGCATCCTGCTCTCTTCTTTCCCTTGGAGATTTTATAAGGACGAACGGGGTTCTCGGTTGGGTGGGCTTTGGAGGCCAGTGAGGTCAGTCCGTGGTCCTGCAGGCAGCTGTGTGTGTGAAGCCGGTGACTGACCCGCGCTCTGCGAGCCAGCACGTGCAGTTATGCAGAAATCCTTATCTCCTGTTGTCTTAATGGTGCCAGCTGTACGTGGGATGCAAAGCTCTTATTTAACATAACAAGGCATTGCAGTTGACCTGTGTCCAGTCACGCAGAACAAAATGTTCCTTCGTACCAGTATCGTTAATACTGTGTTGGTTTGCAGGAGACTGGTGTTGTTTCCTGATTGCTGGGGAGACAGCCCCAGCATCTCAGTACTCCTCTGCTTTCTCTTTGCCGCCATCAGTTTTGGCTCTGCACTTTTCTTGCAGCTTGGGTTCAAAATGGCAAGCAATACACCACACAGCAAGGGAAAAAATGCTCACTTTTTCTGAGCTTTTTGATCCCAAAGCGATCAAAATACCATCTAGAATTGAATACCTTTAGGTAACTACCAGGTAGCATCGTTTCTCTAAACTTAAGTAAAAGCAGATGTGTAGACCATAGTTTCAAGCTTCAGAAAATATGTCCTCCTCACGTAGCATGTGGATAGAGGTAAGAGGCTCTCTTGGTACAGAGTACACTGTGTGATTTTGATTTTACTGTTTTGTGTTTTTTTTCCTTCTTTACTCAAGGTATCACATGGAATGCCTTAATCCACCTCTGAGTGAAGTCCCTGTAGATGAATGGTTCTGTCCAGCCTGTGCCCCCATGGATGTCAGTGCTGCTGCAGGTAAGGGGTTTGTGGTGTCCAGTCAAAGTAAATATTTTTCTTCTTAAATGATGTGAAGCCTGTGCTGTTTTGAAGAGAAGCTTAACCCCCTGGTTAAAACAGATAGTTTTATATAACTTATTTTGATAGGCATTCTCTTTTGAACCTAAAGAGTTGACTTAAACTCTTGACTGATAAGAGAACCTTGTTTATTAAGATTTTCATCTGCAGTTACAACCTCTGGAGCTGCTTCTTATAAGCATTCTTTAACCTTCCCAAGGCAAGCCCAGCACTGTAGTGCAAGTGCATTGTATTACATTGGAAAGAATTTATTATTAACCTGAACTCAGTTTGCCAAGGTAGAAGAAATTTCTGTTTCTAGAAAATCATCTTTCTGTGTAACAGTCTGAAGCGGGGTGTCTGTGGCCATTTCCTTCTGAGGGTAATGTCAGCCCTTGGAGGTGATTGGTTTAAGGAAGGGAATCATATTGTTTGGGAGGTTTTTGTCCAGAATTCTTGGAATGCTTTCATGTGTAGAAAGACCAGTGACCTGGGCATCTTTTCTTTCAAGATACAGATCATGTCAGCGAAGAAGAGGTTGCTGCCCTCGTGGCTGATGTTGTTCCTACCACGAGTAGGTTACGCCCTCACGTCCGAACCCGAGCTATAGCCAGAACTCGGCAGAGCGAGCGAGTTAGGGCCACAGTGAACAGAAACCGGATAACGACAGCCCAACAAATCCAGGTATTTAGGAGTATTTGCTAGTGACCCTCTGGCAGAGCCTTGTGGAAGAGTTGTAATAAGCTTTCCCCTTAAGTACTCGGCTGCCTGTGTTGACTGTCTGTAGCACAATGGTTAGTAGTTGAAGAGTTCTTTTAAACTGAGATGGAGAACATGTTCAAATTGAGTGCAGCACCATGACCAAGGCTCCCTATTTTGAGACCTGTGGTAGCTTCCCCTCTTAATCTGCATTTTTGTCATCTTGGCTGTTAGCAAAATTGTATTTTGATTCCCAGCTAATGCAGTTTGTGCACCACTTTTGTGGGTTTTGGCATGCTTTTTTTTTTTTCTGAGGTTATTTGGCAGCTGTGTATTTGTTTGTTTGCCCTCTTATCCTCTTTCCTGTAGCAGTAGAAACCATTGGCCACCTTCAGCCAAATTTAAGAGAAAAATTTAAGAGAAAAATTCTATGACTTTAAGGTTTCCATGTTTGTGACAATCAGCCTCTTATTGAAGAGAAAACACCCAGGTGCTAGTGTCCTCAGTGATGTGGCAGTGTGTGAGTTCAACCACATTAACAGGTACCAGAGAATCTATGCAAGAAAGTATCATAAATACCCAGGGTCCCTCCAATCCTTCCTCCATTGGACTATTTACTGAAAATGGCTGCAGCTGAGATGCTTCAGTTGGCTGGGGAAATTAGGATCCTTTAGGTAACAATTACTGTGCTGCAAACTGAGAACTTTAAAACTTGGGGATCTCCTGCCTGCTTTGCCCTCTGGCTTTAGCCAAAGCACTCTACCTGTCACTTGCATAAATATGAAAAGCCTTAAACTGCATGGGAGCATATGGTGACTTAGTGTGGAAGCAGAGCCTGTCGATAACCTCCATGGGACTTGTGAAACGTTCATTGTTTCTTCATTCTGCTTTTGAATTTGGTAAAAGTATGTGAAATCCTAAAACTTATGAAAGGAAGAGGAGAGGATCTGACTTGTTTTTCCCCTGAGGATGATCAACTATGGGAATAGGCTGCTTGGACAGTTTCTGAAATCTTTGGTGGCGTTCAGCACCCAGCTGGAGAAAGGTCAAACCAACCTGGTTGACAAGTTGTCAGGGGTCCAGAAAGGTCAGACCCTTCTGAGGGACACCCCTAGATCCTGTCCAACCTGAATTACTCCATGATTCTATGAAAATAAGTTTGGTTTCTTGTGACAATAACAGGCCAGTTTGGTTTTGATTGTGGTGTTATTTTTTTTCCCAAAGATACGAAAATGTACAAAAGAGGAAGAAGGGAAGAGTAGATAAAACTAAGTATTTCTTCAAGCCCTTCCAACCCAAACCATTCAATGATTCTATGACATTTTAGGAACGGGGTTGGTGTAGGTATGGCCAACTTCACATATCTATTGAGAGAACCTTGCTCTTAATGTCCTTCCAACCAAAGGAAGGAACAAACCTGTGTTATGTTTGCCCAGCAAGAAGACTTTGAATTCACGTTTTGAGGCTGGTGGTTCAGAATCCAGTCGCTTTAGATGTGTTTGACCCTTGAGTACAGAAGAGGAATTTGAACTTTGTAGGAGCAGCCTCTGCTTATTGCATCGAAGTAATGCACTGGAGAGGGCCTCACACCTGCTGTTTCAGTGAGCTCCCCAAGGTGTGTGTTTGAATTGCTGCCTCTGGACATGTTTCACAGCATTAAGTAAATCTGACCTAAAGAATGAGGAGGTTAAGACAGGGGACCTGTACTGTGTTGGCTTTTCAGTCTTAGCTCATCTCACTTTGTTGTGTGATGAGCCAGAGGTCAGTTAGGAGGATTTGGAAGAGTTCTTAAGTGAATCTTTACATTAATGAATTGTCAGTCTCGGGCATTGTTCTGATTTCAAGAGTTAGGTTAGCCGTGACTTGTAATACTGAGGGAGGCTGAAGAGCAAGGTCACATTCTGCTTAGTATGAGAGTCAATAGGTGACAAAAAGGTGACACAATTGCTTAACAGGCAGCTTGGTGACACAAGTGCTTTTCATTCAAATCTGTTTTTCATCAAATGCTTTTATGACTAACTTGTTGCTGAGCTTTAGATACCTTTTATAGTGTAACTTTTAATTCCCCATGCAGCACGTGCCAAGGTACCTCATGTCCTCTCTTCTGGATGAAACGATTGAGGCAGTTGTAGCAGGCCTAAACACAGCCATCTACCAGCGTCCTCTTACACCCCGGGTTCCTACTCGGCAGAAAAGAAAAGCAGGTAAGGGCATCGGGCACCTTCTGGGGTTCCCATCTGCAAGAATAAAAGGTTTGGCAAGATAACCCTGAATCATACAAAATACTCTAGCTCAGCTGTGTGCTGCCATACCTGTGCTGCCACAGGAGCATACCACATGTGTGGGGGAGTGAGGAGGGGAGTACCGGGGTACAATGAGTGCCAGCACTTAGCCAGATACTTTTGTCCCACCAGGTAGGAGGAAGAAAGCAGGAGGCAAAAAAAGAACTCAGTCTAAATCTTCTGCTGGGAAGAAGAGTTCAGGGATACTACTGAAGAGACGCAAGCGTCTGATAAAGAAGAGGCGAGGGAAAAAGATAAGAGTAAGATCACATGTGAGTATCTGTCAGTGTCAGTATCTGCCATTTTTCAGCCATCTGTAAAAGAACTATAACATGCAATTCAGTGGAAAAATACTGTCTTGTAGTAATAGCAGGTAACTTGTTTTTTCTGGAAGGAGTATGTTCAGGATGTGTCCATTGTACTCCAGAAAGGTGCTGCTGTACATGGAAACGAACTGCAACTTGCAGGCAGGCCTGCTAGGTTTGCTGACACATCCTGTGACCTGAGCTGCAGGAATCACACTGTAATGTAAAGTGCATCCTGCAGGCTTTGAGCTATGCCTGGCTGTTCAGCTGGAGTGTTTACTTGGTACTGATGCAAGCTCAGTAAAAATTAGCACCAGCCATGGAGGTGTGTCTTGTGCTGCAAACCCAGTTAATCAGCCACAAGGGGTCTCAAAATCCCTTTCAGTTGTGGTAGTGTTTTCTTGTTAAGTCAAGCTGGGGCAGAGCATTCATTATAATTATGTCCTCAGCTACCTTAACTAGAATTTACATCCTACAGCCAAAACTGTCCCTCTAGCCTTTAACTAAGGAATTGACAATTTTGAGTGACATTAAAGATTTTTAGAAACTTATCTGGTCACTTAAACCTGATACGTGCAGTCTCTGTATAAAGTTACTTATGGGCCATAGTTAGGAGTTTAATAAATGCTTTAGAACAAATATAGACAATAAATGAACACCACCTCTGCTACTGATAGTAGTAACCTAACGACTTAGCCTGGGTGAGGAGTGTGGGGCTCTGTGCCCGGGGAACCCTAACGTCCAAGTAACCCAGCCTCTGTGTGCAGGTGAAAAATGAGGTTACTACTCGTTCACGTATTGCAAGAACGCTTGGTCTCAGTAAACCTGTGCGTGGGGCCTCGCTTCCTTCCATGTACAAACCAACGGAGCCCTCGCTTGGTCTGATGAGAGCAGATATTGGGGCAGCTTCTCTCTCTGTGTTTGGAGATCCATACGAGTTGGATCCCTATGAAAGGTAAGAGATCTCTGCGTTCTGGTGAGGGACCTGATAATTTTGCAAGTGTTAGGTTGTTTGTACATGTGACTTTGCAGAGTGTAAGCTTTGTGTCTGAAGACAGTTTTGGCTACACAGCTCAATGATGCATTGGCCTGTTCCTTCTTTCCTTCTTGGCTGACTCGCTGAGCTCTTAAAGAGTCAAGCTTTTTTAAAGAGGTTTTGCTGAAATAACAAGCTTTACGAAACCTTTAATAACACCTGTGGGGTTATTAGAAGGATAGAATCTGAAGATGTTGCATCGTAACTGGTCATTTTCTATTAATCTATTTGAAGTGAAAATAGTGTATTTGGTATACAATAGGCAATGATTTCATACAGAATTAAATGGGCCTGTGAAATCTTCTGTGTTTCTCTTTTTTTTTCCCATCTTCCCTTTCCCAGACACTTTAAACTCGGGAGGAATCTTTTTATTCCATAGTTTTTGTCACTCTTAAGCTTTGGATTGTGGGGTGGGGTCGTGTGAAATTATTGCTGGTGAAATTTAATTTCCCACTGCATAAGTATCTTTGATCCTTTCATAAAAGTAAAGTACCCATTTAATATTTTTTAAAATAGAAATCTGCATTTGACTCTCTGCTGGCTGCATTATGCTCTTCTATTTATGTAGCCACAGAAAGTAAGTATATTACACAAACCTTGTTTTTTAATGTGTCATAATAAAACAAACAGTGCTCTCTAGCTGTATCTGTCCTAGTAGTATTATCTACTTCATCTATTTGACATGAAAAACATTCAGGCAATTTCAGGGTTCATGTGTGTGTTTTACCCACAGTAACGAAGAGGTTCCAGCAAATCCACACTCACCAGTGAGTGCCAAAAGGAGAGTTCTTTCCCAGTCAGCATTGAGGTCTCACCGTCCTGTAGCTAGACCTATTTCTGTGGGACTTCCCAGGTAAAAATCCATCAAGATTTTTATTTATTTTTTTCTTAATTGTCTAATGACTCTAACAAGAGTAAACTAGGTGATCAGCCTGTTTGAACTCTTTTCTTACCCTAAGGATTTTGAAAGCGTGTGTGTGTGTGCGTGCACCTGCACGTGTAGATAAATAACACCAGCATTTTAGGCAAGAATTCTTTTTTTAATACATTTACTCTTTCATAATAACTTCAGCTATTACACTGAAATTTCAAATTGGTATTTCCACCCTAATCTGAGTCTTCTTATTTTGAGATTGTTTAGTAACCCCATTAGTAGGTTTTAAATCCCGGTCTCATTAACCTTTAACAAACTGCTTGCTTATTTGAGAGATCTGGGGAATCTAGCTGAATGTCCAGAGGAGGAGGTGAGGGATGTACCCTCCTCACCCAGTTCCTCTGCCACTTGGTGGAGCTCAGAAAATTGAACAAAACCTCTTTGTTTGATCCTGCAATTTGGCAGTTGCTTTGCTGTCCGACAGATGTGTCTGTGTGTGGGAATTGTGTGCCCCTGTGCCTGCCAGGGCCAGGGAGCGTTGCTGGCTGCCTCCTGCTGGCAGCCACAATGGGTTTGCAGACCTGGGGTGCAGAGTGCCCAGGGGTAGGACACAGGGAGCACGAGTCTGATGAGAAGAAATCGGATGGAGAAAAGGCCTGAGACAGGTACTGAGTCACAGAAAACTGCAAGGCTTTGGGAGCTGAAGGCTAGGAGCAATGGAATGAGTTCATCTTAAATGATTAAAGGTGTGAGAGGCTTACATGGATGTCCTCTAATGCATCTGCCATAGCAAAGGTTGATTTCTCAGGATTAATGTAGTATATTTCTGTCATAACTTGGAATATGTCTCTATCTTTTCCATCTTGATCCTGATGGAAGCCTTTCAGGAAGCTTTCTGTGTCCTCAGAGTTAATTGAGTAGCAAATTGTTTTAGCAGGTAGAACTGTTTAGCTGAAATTCAGTATTTCTAAAGGCTTGGTTTGCCTGGACTATAGTGATTTTCCTGGTCTGGCTTGGGCAGTCAATTATGCTAGACTTCCCATTTTGTTTTTGTTGTACATTATGTCTGGAAAGCTTTGTTGTCATACAGAAACAAAATTTAGCTTCCTTGAAGAGCTGGGTATATAGTGGGCAATATATTGAGTATATTGGTCACTTCTGAAGTTGAGGTTTGTCTTTTTTTTTTTAAACCAAAATAAAGCAAACCCCAAAGTTCCACCAGCACAAAAGCAAAGAAGGAGAAAGAAAAAAGCCACACCCCAATACCAAAAACACCCAAGTCTTTTCAGTCCATGCTTCAAGAACAGAGAACTTAGTTAAACCATTTTAATAAGTGAGTAATGCATAAAGGAGAGTGTTTCTGTTGTGCCATGTGTGGGAGCATTGCTGTTGGCTTTCAGAGTTAATTCTTCCTGTGCCATGCCCTTAGCTACCCTACTGGTTGGCACCTGTGTGCATTCTGACTAGTGCTAAAAACTGGTTCAAGCTGCATCAATTTTTTTAGAAAGCGGTGTAGGCCTGAGGAATGCATTTGGCATCCTGATCTGGTTGGGGGAGGAGAGGCAGCTTGGATGGAAATACCTCTGAAGTTCCAAACAGTAGTTTATGCTTCAAAAATGCATGTTAAATGCACTGGAAATTCAATCTTGATACACAACATGGTGAGCACCACTCTGAAATAAGATTGAAAGCGTTTGCTTACTAAAGGTCTCTGGTATGATGTCATGCTTTCCTGTCCTCTGGTCTTCCTGTAGGAAGCCAGTTAAGCTTCACCTTCTGTTTGTCAGAGGTAGATGGGAGCTGAACAACTCTAGTGAAGCCAAAACTAGAAGGAGCTTCCCTAGCTGACCTCTGTTTAAGCCTTTGATTTTGGATTTTTGTTCTCTACACACACTTTACATTAACAAATGCTGCAAGACTAAAGGAAATGCAACCCCTCTGAAACATGCAGAAGCAGTGTACCTGCCTTGAGTCCTGATCAAGAAGCAGAAGCTGCTCCTGTGCCTGATCTGTTGGGAAGTATCCTGTCTGGACAGAGCATTCTCATGATGAGTAGTTCGGATGTGGTCATCAACAGAGATGGTTCGCTGACAGCGAAGAAGGCAGGTAAGGGTTTGGCACTTCATAGTGTAATTCACCTCTGTTTCATTCACCGCTGCTCTGGTCCTCAGAAGTACTGCGGGATGTTCTTACTGAGCTTTTGAATAGGGAGGGTAGATTCAGTCACTGCCAGCAGTATCTGTCTAATAGGATTCTTAAGTATGCTCTGAAGCAGTGTTACTTGTCTCTGCTTTAATTGCAGAGCTGAGGTGTTACTGGAGGGGTTTGTTATTAATAGGTAGGTTCCTTTTTTTCAGAAGTACTGCACTGTAATTTCATGCTTTGTTATAAAAAGTGGAGGACTGGATAGAGCAGAGATATCTTAGTCCCCAGTTCTCCTGGCACTTGTGATATACTGCTGCTGTGCCTGTGAACTGTACTTTGCTTTGAAGAGCAGTGATGAGGACCTTGGCAAGAACTTTCTTCTCAAAAGTAGAGCTCTAGAACATGTAATAGCATCTTCAGCTGTGTCTTCCTTTGGCATGGTATTATTTGGAAAGAATCTCTTCAAATTGAAACTGAGAGTTGGTTCTTAAAATACGTAGCTATAATATCCTCTGTTACAGTAAGTTTTATCAATCAGCAGCTACAAGATAATAAACACAAATCTGGCACTTTCTACAGAACAGAATAATTTATTTTCTAAGCAGTAGTGTTTACCTCAAAGATGCAGGTGTCTGGCACTAAACTTAGAGCATCAGACCAAAAGAACTATTGGACTGCCTTATTACCATGTGGTATGTCTGCAAACCAACGTGGAGTGTAACAGAATTAGCTCAGTACTTAGAATCATAGAATCATTTAGGTTGGAAGAGACCCTTGGGATCATTGAGTCCAACCATCAGCCCTACTCTACAAAGTTCTCTAATTTCTCTAAAGTTCTTATTTTAATGCTGGGGGGAAATGTGCAGATGATGTACTAAAAAGCTGAATTGTTTGCTTGTGTGCCGTAGCTCCACTGCATAGAAAATCAGCCAATGATTTGCGAGTGGATGATGGTTCAGGACATAACATCCAACCGAGTACAGTGCACTCAGGGACCACAGCAAGCAGTTCCATTGCTGGACCTTCATTTTCCTCTGGGCTGAATGCTCACAGCAGACCCTCCTCCTTGAGCTTGTTTTCATCGCCTTCACTATCATTGAGCAGGATTGAGCCTGCAGCAAACCCTGCACAGGTTATATCAGAAAAGGCAACTGTAAAATCAGAATACTCGATGACACCCAGGTCTGTTCAGACTCAGAATATAGCTACTTTGAGCAGGCATGGCTCCAAGTTAGATGAAATTCCCAGATTTAATGGAAACTCTAAAAACTTTGTACCCAATGACTCATCTTCAAAGCTTCCGAGCTGTAACTTGAATTCTGGCTCAAAAGCTGTAACTGTGAGACAACCATTAAAACCACCTCTCAAGAGAATTGACATCTTTGAGCTTCCCAGGATACCAAAGATTAAAAAGGAAACCAGCAGCAAGCAGGTAGAGCCGAAACCCACAGGAAGCCAAGGCTGTGACATCCCCAGCTCCTGTATAACCCAGCTGACTGGCAAAGAGAGCACTGGTCAGTCGGGAAGGGGTAGCAAGGTGGAAAGCCAGAAGTCAAATGCCAAGGAATCTCAGCAACAAGCACGTACAAGCGGGATGTCTTTTTCTACCCACACAGGCACGTATGGCAGCTCATCGCTGCTGGGCACTTCCAGGAGCAAGGGCCAAAGCTCTTTTGAGAGTTTTAAAATCAATATTCCTGGAAACACCGGGCACCCGAGCAGACTGTCCAACCCAGGGTTTTGTAACACCTTCCGCCCCGTGGACGACAAAGTGCAACAGAAAGAGACTCCTTCGCCTCTTTTCTCAGTTAAGAAAAAGCAGGTTAAAAGTGAGATATACGATCCCTTTGAGCCAACAGGATCGGACTCGAGCTCAGCAAGCAGCAGTCCGGAGAGGCTGGGCTCGGGGATCCCGCTAACTAATATTACCAGGACTATTTCCATTGAAAATCCAAAAGTTCAAACGTTTCAGACCGTTCGTCGTTTCACCCCTTACCTGGTGGAAAATCTGTTTGGGTCTGGGGCTGACTCTGACCTACCATCCAGTAACACAGAGCCGCGTGATGACCTGACGGTAGGAAGCAGGATTGTAGAGCAGATCTCTGACACAGAGGAACGAGACAATATGGGTGACAAAGACTTTCTGAGCAGTCCTTGCACTTCATCTGCTGTTAAACAAAGCTCTGATGCAGAGTGCTTAAAGGAGGAAAGCAGAGAGGGCCCTAATGTGTTCTTTAATGCTAAAGAATTGATTAGACCTAATATTAATGTGAAAGTTGAACCAGATAGTCCCTCAAAGGATGATGGGCAGCAGCAAGTCCAAAAAGTCGAAAAAACAGAGCGGCAATCGCGTTCCAGATCCTGCTCGAACTCCAGCTCCCGAAGCAAGAAGAAGATGAAAAGGAAAAAGGCACTTGTTAAAGAGTGTAAGAGATCCCGGTCAGGGTCTAGGGATAGAGCACACTCAAGGGACCGAAGCTCCAGATCTACCTCGTGGTCAGGTGGAGAAGAGCATGGCAAAACACAGACATTGAAGTCCAGGAGCAGGAGGTCTTCTACTGACCGTTCTAGCAGTCACGAACGATCCAAAAAAAAGAAAATGAAGGATAAGACCAAGGATAAAAAGGCAAAAACTTGGTCCCGGGAGAGAAAGAAATCTAGGTCAGGGTCAGGTAGTCCTGGAAGCACTTCTGAGTTTTATGAAAATAGGAAAAAGAAAAGACGGTCTCGATCAAGATCAAGACGGAGGGAACGTTCCCGGTCAAATAGCATCGAGAGGACTAAAAGGCGGAAACACAGGAGAGACAAAAGCCACGAGAGGTATGACAAAGATAGCAGTGGCTTGAAGTCAAGGGACAGAAAGAGATCGAGATCCAGGTCTCGGGAGAGGAAAAAGTGGAGGTCTCGCTCTCGGTCTGCATCTCGATCTCGGGAGCACAAGAGCAGCAAATCAAAGGAAAAAAGACCAAGATCACGTTCCAAAGAAAGAAAGCGCAGATCAAAAGAGACCCCGTTTCCTCCTCCACCAGAAAAGGATCAAAAGCCTCCAGCTGAAAATGCGTCCAGGTGTGTGGAGCAATTGCATTCCTTCAAACAAGAGCCAAAGGACGAGGTAGTACTAGAAGACCTTTCCGTAGCCATCCAACCAAATGTCAAACCTGAGGAAGTACAGGCTGAGACCCCGGTTCAACTCCGAGAGGTTCAAGAAACTATAAAGGTAGAGCCCATCTGTGAGGAAATGACCAGTGACACTGCATTCCCTGTGCCAGAGCTCGCAAACATTTGTGTTCCAGTAGATTCTTTTGCTGAAACAGAACTAGCAAGAAGCAGTGACCCGGCAGTGCTTGGTAGCTGTAGCAATACAAACCTTGAGATTACAGTTAAAATAGAAAATACGGCATTATGTCCATCTCTGATGGAGCCTCCCCCAAAGAAGGAAGTTTTCATGCATACCCCGGCTGAGGCTGCACCGATTCAAAGCTCCTCCAAAAGCAAAATAACAGATTGTGTGAAGGAGGTTAAAGATGAGTGCCTTGTGTCCAATGAGAACACTGGTCATTTCAGTAAGCCTGAACTGGAGGTGGTACCTCAGGGTCCTGCACTGAAATCGAAAGCACCGGTGAAAAGAGTTACCTGGAATCTTCAAGAGGAAGAAGGCGGCACGTTGTCCGGTGGGAAAGGTCCAAGTAAGTCTCTCTTGCTGAACGCAAACAGCAGTTGAAATAGGCTGTACAAGGGTTTGGTGCCTGGCTAAAACTGGTTGTAGCATAGCAGCTCTGTCATCTGAGCTGGGGTGATCCTGTGGTTTCCAAATCCTGAGAGCTGGCGTTTGGCACTTGTGGAAATGCTGAGGTGAGTTGTGTTACTGAATGGGAGAGGACACGCTGTCAGCAGGGCTCAGCATAGCCAACAGCAGCCCCATCGGCCGTGAAGCAGCGCTGCCACCCCAGCTCTCAAATGGCAGCCCGCATTCCACCCTTTCTGCAGGTAACTAGAGCAGTTGTTCTGCCTTCAGGATCTATAAGCGTTTCTCAGAACTGAGGAGCGTGACAAATCTGTGAGCTTTGCTGAGGCAAAGCTGCTGGAAAGCGTTTGGCTTGGGACCTTGTGCGATGTGTGCTGGCGGAGTCGTTTGTGTGGTCCTCATTGGTCACTCTCATGGAGACCCAGTAAAAGGCAGTTGCTCGAGGGGCTGATAAGTCCTCTGTTATCAAAAGCTTTAAAATGTTGACTGTTAAACAAAGTCTTTTTATAGCTAGCTTTGCTGTTAGATCCTTTTATTTTTTTAAATATAATTGGCTTTGAATCTTCGACCCATTAGGTTTATCTTGTTCTTAAACGTTTTCTTTTCCTTCTCTTGGGGAACCTAGGGATGCCATTTTACAAACTTCAGCGAGCAAAGGAAGGGGCCTGGAAAGCAGAGGACTTGAACCAAACGTTAAATCAGGTGCAGTTAAATGAGCCTCCTCCAACCAATTATATGATTCCTGAGCCTATGTTTCCTGATCTAGATTCCTCTCAGGTTGGTTCCTATTCCAGCACCCAAGTGTCATGGAAGGCATCCCACCTCATCTGTGCCCTCGTTGTGCAACACCCTCCTCTCATGGCAGAGTTTGCCTTCCTCTGCGTGCGGTACATTTCATACAGCCCATACACCTCAGCAGTTCTCTAATCATTTAATCTCTCAGGTGGTCTGTACAGGTGAAGAAGCATGTTTTCTTTTCGTTCTGCTGTATACATGCAGCTCCTGTTTTCAGCAGTAACTTGTGGAAAGATGATGCCGTTTGAGAAGCTGTGAGCTTGTCCCTGATTGTGATCAGGATGTCAAAACTGGCTTGGTGGCGTTGGTCCGTGCCATCGGCCTGTGCAGCCCACCAGTTAAAAGTGCTAGCTCCTTGTGAACAGAGACCTAGTTGAGGGCTGGGGATGGTAGCCTCCATCATTTAAACTAGTAATTATTTGCCTGTTTGAGTGGGTTGAAAGGTGCTCTGAAAGCCTTGGTCTGTTGCAGTCTCTTGCAAGTACAAGCATTTACAAAAATGGTGTCTGTTTCACAGGTGTACTGTCAAAATATCCCTTTGACGCCTCCTCTGCCCTCCAGCCTTCCCCCCTACGCCCCCGTCAGCCAGCCCACGGTTCAGTTTATCATGCAGGGTAGTCTTCCAGTGCTTGGCTGCACGGCAGGACAGAGCCTGATTCCAGAGCCGGGCAGCCTGGCCACTGCATCCGAACCGGGAAGCCAGGCTGCTTCTGTTGGAAACGCAGAAGAAAAGATCAGAGCACCCAAACCTCCAGTGGATAAAACAAAAAACGAGGAAGTGAGTGAACGCTGTCAGGTGGAAAATGTGTGAAGTCAATGAGCTGTTTATTTGAACTGTTAAAGTTTGGGGATTTTTATCTCTGTACTGTATTTTCCCAGCCCCTGATGTCACTGTTGGTTTTGGTGACTGACTCTGCTAGCTCAGGAGGGGCAAGTGATCCTTTCTTTGATTTGATGATTCCACTGTTTGCTGCTTCACTGCAGTAAGACAGAGAGGGTTTAAAGCATCTAAAATACGTTCTCTGAACGTAAAATCTAAATCTAAAATACAAGCTCTGAAGCTTTCTTGCATGAGCAAGTGGAAGGGACTTCCCAGAAGCCAGAATCCCCTCATTTCTTTAAACACCTGGTCTTCTCCTTTCCCCTCCAGCTTTGAAATTCATGTTGATTCTCATAGCAGTCCTTCAGGGGTGTATCTTGCTGCTTGTCAGCACTGCAAACGCAGAGATGGTAAAATGCTTTGTAGATTTTGCAGTACCTATTCCCTTGTGCTGAGTTTTGGGTTTGCTCTACAGCATAGTGGGTGTTAACACAAGAACAAAAACCTGTGAGACAATTCTTTTACTTTCTACCACAAAAACCCAGAGCAGTGAGATACTTTTCCCACCAAACTTTCACTTTTGAGCAGCAGTTTCTATGAACTTGTTTTGATAGAACAGGTTGTGATGTCTTCTGTCATCCTTCATCTGTGTGCAGCTGCAATTTTCAGAATGCCTTCAGAGCTACCTGAAGCTTTAGATTCACAGCTGCAACTCGCTGCTCTTGGAATCTGATGCCTTTTGATGGGTGCCTGTTTCCTTCAGAGTTGTTGGAAGGGAAGAAGGAGACCAGAATTACTAAGTGGACATTGTAGTCACTTGCCTAAAACACATTATCTAAGACATAGAACAAACATTATGCAAAACAGGGGTTCCTCATAACGTGAACTGGTATTTGTTTCAAGACTGCAATGTGCAGTAAAGGAAATTGCTTTGGGGCAGCTCTTACTGGGGTTGTTGAAAATGCGAAATGAGCATTTTTCATTTAGAGTGTTTCTAAGACAAATAGATTCAGAAACTGTTGCCAAGATAGCAGGAAGTAACAAACCTCTCTTTGCTGTGCAGTACATGAAGAAGCTTCACATGCAGGAAAGGGCAGTGGAAGAAGTGAAACTTGCTATTAAACCGTTTTACCAGAAGAGGGAGATTACAAAGGAGGAGTACAAGAACATTCTTCGGAAAGCAGTGCAAAAGGTAAGGGGAGGGCGTTGCACCAGGACAAGGAGGAGCTGTGCAGATCCTTCAGTAAGAGGCAGTACTTTGGATTGTATTTACCAGCTGCAGCAATTACATGCCGTAACCGAGTAGATCTTTGGACTCTGACTCCCAATCTGCAGTCTTGTGGTGAAGCAATAGTTGCTTTAGGCAGGGCTGAGTGGTGCCACTGAGAGCTGTCAGGCTGTTCCTTGTGTTTTCAGTGGTCCAGAACATTGCTACGCTTAAGCTTCCTGAGCTAAAATGGTATGTGCCTTGGGTGAGAATGGCCCAACTGCTCGTTAAGGGCTTGGGCCAGAATCATCAAGCTGTTTTTGAGAAAGTGAGAAAATACTTTGTGTGTTAATTCCTTGAGCATCTGCGGTGTCCCTGGACTTTGGAAGAGGACCTTGCAAATTGGCTGATGTTGACTTTTTGTCTCAAATCTTAGTGTTGACCAGATCAGGGCTAAAAAAGACCTGATCAGCAGGTAAATGTTGTCTTGTGAGAGGAAGCAGTGCTTTTGTATCACGTAACTGCCTTGACCACCCTGGAGAGCTGTATTCTCTCCCTGCTGTGCGTTCTTGCTATCACTGAGAAACTCCATCGTAAATCAAAATCCCTGAGATAATCGCTGCCATTTCACATCTTCTGCGTGACCCATGTGAACCTCAGGTGGGGTTTGCAGGAGAGCTGAGCAACACCAACTGCAGCTGAAGCCACTGTGAACTCTTCTGTCAGCACTGATAAAATTCATTGTCAGGTCTGTTCTTCTCTCACATGAAAATGGGCCCTCAAAATTGCGAGATTCTGTCGATCTCAGCATCACTTCCTCAATCATCAGAAAAACAGGAAATCAACACTTCTGTGGTCACCACATATTGTGTAAAACTGGACGGAACAGCCTGTAGTAAAAATGAATAATTCTGCTTTCAGAGATGCTTCTAGATTCAGCTGCTGCTCAGTAGGTTACCCCTGGGCCGCTGCCGGAACGCTGCAAGTAAAATATTGCTGGCATCCTTGTTGAGTTTTCTGCTTTAGGTGTCCTGTTGGCTATGAGGCCCAAAGGCAGGCATTGGCTCCCCCGGGGAGGCTTAGGGCTGCTTTACCATTTGTCTGTTGCCTGCCTGAACTGCTGTTAATTCTGTTAATTGACCACATGCCTTTTCTAATCCCCTGTAGATCTGCCACAGCAAAAGTGGAGAGATCAACCCCATGAAAGTAGCTAATCTGGTGAAGGCCTACGTGGAAAAATACAAACATATGAGGAAACATAAGAAATCTGATGCTGAAGATACACGTGAAGTGGAAAACTGAGAGCAAGCCACGGCCAGCATGGCTTGGACTGCGCTTACTCTGGCTGTGAGCACTTAACGCCAGCGGGAATAATAAATCTGCAGTTGCATCTCACTGAAAACAAGAGGGATTATAATCGGATTTATCTGCAGAACCTTCTTTTGAATTGTTTCCATATGGGATTGAACTTGGGGTGTTTGGTTTTTTTTCTTGATTTACCTGCAGATGTAGAAGTAAGTAACAATCAAACGCCTCAGACCAGCAGAGTAACTCCAGGGGAAACGCAGAAGAAATTGGTGTTTGGGACTCCCGGATTGCTGCAGTTTTCAGGGTTACTTTGATTAAATTTTTGGGCTGTGCACCTGTCTTGCTAAAAGTTTGAAACTGGACACCACTTTTCATATACAGTACATTGAGAGCTGTATACTGTTTCCCTTGTGTTTATTTATCAAAATACGGATTGTCTTTAGAAACTTCTGATTTAATACTTGAAATGTTGTATTTTTAGCCCATTCGATGGTGAGCGAAGCTTTCTTCGCTCTGTCATTTGGGGACTGTGGAAATGAGCTAACCTTTATAAACTGACTTCAGAAACACTGCTCAAGCTGTGGTGTTTATTTACATTCTGTTGGAAGTATCCTGTTAGTGAAAAGTTTAATTTTGGGGTGGGAGACTGTGTTGCACTTGTGTAAATAATGCACTGATGGCTGGTTTTGTGTCTGCCTTTCAGGAAAAAGAAAAAAAAAAAAGGAAAAAAAAAAAAAAGCATTGTGAATTTTCAGTAACAAGCTGGAGGGGTGAGGTTGAACTGATGTACAGAAGCAGAAATGTGACAGAATTTATAAAGTTATTTTGAATGGTTTTAGTCCCATAGCAGGTGTCATTTGTTTGTCTTGCAGCTGTTCTGTAGAAACCTGCACCCTTGACTCTTGTGTAAGGAATACCCTGTTTCTAGAAGAGGGTTGGAGTTGGATAAGTAATTGTTCCTCCTACAGAGGATGTAGGAAGACTGGGTTTACATTGGAGAAGTACTGACTCCTTGCTTTCTTCTAAAGCACTCCTCTGCACGTACTGCAGAGCAACCCATCTTTTAAGTGATCCACCTGAAGTACAGTCGCGTAGAAACATATTCAGCACTCTTGAACCGGGCAGAAAGCGTCATTCCCCATCTAACAGGGAAGCTGAAGAGAAAACCAGTAAGTTACAACTTAGAAACTGGCTTTCCCTTCAAGAGGAACTGAACGTGTGCAGCCTCTTGGACCAGGTGCCGGCAACGCGTCTGACGCAAGGGCTTTCCTAACCTCTTAGACTGTGCTTGGAAACTGCCCTCTTCAAGGATAGTCTCGCTGCTTCTCCTTCAAAGAGGAAACCGTTAGGCTCTCTGGGATGAGTTTTATAAAGTGATTAACTGCAGGTTGGTTTGGTTTGGTTTTTTGCATAGGAAAACTCCAAAATATCAAGACCTTTGATCCCTTGCTGGCATTCTTAACTTTTTCAGTGAACTCACTGATTATAAGAAATTTTAGCTGTGGTTCAAAGTACCTGGTTTGGAGGCTGCTTTTTAAACAAAACAAGCCCCTACAGAAGTGTTTATGGATGAGCCCTGAACATTTTGGGGTTGATGTTTCTTGTCTCTCTTTGCTTCCTATATGAAAGTGCAGCCTGAATGGAGTGTGAGGGCTTGGTAACTTTGGGCTTTCTCTGAAGATTCTGGAGCAAAGGCTCACTGCAAGAGGCTGAGAGAGAAGCTTCAATTTTAAAGCTTGAAGTTTGAGTATGTACCCAGTGGGTGGGTGGGGAGTTGTAAATACAAACACTTTGCCAAGAAATCTAAGGTCAGCAACTCTGATGGTGCTGTTGGCACAAGAGTGTGGGAGTGGGATCTAGTTGAGAATACACTCAAGAAATCAGCCACCTTGGGACGTATCAGAGGAACAATTCTGGAGTAACCTGCCTGCGTGAGGGGAAAAGGAAGAGGTAGGTGGTGTGAAAAACAAAGCTTGACCAAATAATAGAAGCATAGCTATGCTGTGAGCAGGAAGGCAGTGTCACAGAATCGTTGTGGTTGGAAAGGACCTCTGAGACCACCAAGTCCAACCATACACACACAAAAAACCTCTACAATCTCAGGCACTAGAGCATGCCCTGAAGTGTCACATCTACGTATTTCTGAAATGCCCCCAGGGATGGTGACTTAACCCCTCCCTGGTCAGGCCGTGCCAGGGCCTGACCACTCTTTCCGCAAAGTAATTCTTCCTCATATCCAGTCTAAACCTCCCCTGCTGCAACTTCAGACCGTTTCCTCTGGTCCTGTCATTATTCATGTGGGAGAAGAGGCCAACACCCACCTCTATAACCTCCTTTCAGGTAGTTCTGAGGGCAATGAGGTCTCCCCTCAGCCTCCTCTTCTCTAACCTCAACACATCTATTTCCCTCAGCCTCTCCTCATGTGACTTGTTCTCTAGGCCCCTCACCAGCTTGGTAGCTCTCCTCTGGACAAGCTCCAGCACTTCCATGTCCCTCTTGTAGTGAGGGGCCCAGAACTGAACACAGGACTCGAGATGAGGCCTCACCAGTGCTGAGTACAGAGGCATGGTCACTTCCCTACTCCTGCTGGCCACGCTGTTCCTGATACAGGCCAGGATGCTGTTGGCCTTGTTTGCCACCTGGGCACACTGCTGCCTCATGTTAAGCTGGCTGTCCACCAGCACGCCCAGGTCCTTTTCTGCTGGACAACTTTCCAGCCACTCTTCCCCAAGCCTGTAGCATTGCCTGGGGCTGTTGTCAATCCATGTTGTTCCTCAGACTGACTCACTGCTTTAAATCCTTGGTGGTAGCCTTGAATTAGCAGTAAATATAATGGCCTGTTGCAAGATATATTGAGAAGGCGTGTTCTGTAAGGACTGTTAAATTTGTTACCTCTGCTCTGCCTGGAAGAGCAATAAGGCTGAAAACTGTACCTTCTGCACATGCTTTTCCCTGAAATTACATGAACAAGAATACTGGTTCTTTCATTCTCTACTGTTAATAAATCCATCAAATTACAAGTTGCTGCTTGGGAGAGACAATGAGAAGCTCCTAAAAAATGTCTCTTCCAGCACATTCTAGAACACAGTTTTTCTAGTGTACTTGTGTCCTACTTGCATTCATTTATTCATTTATTTTTTCTCTCTGGTTGACTGTTTGGGATCAAATGCTGCCACCTGCTTAAGGGAAGAGATCTTATTTATTGAACACATGGGGTAGTATAGTCTCTTCTAAGTGTCCCTTCCCTCCTCTGCAACGGTGGTAACACCAAAAGCTCCTTTGGCACAGTCGGGGATGCTGCTGTAGGTTGGCCCAGGAGCTACTCATTGTCTTTGTCTAGTGGGGGACCTCCCAGGCTGCTTTTGGGACATACCCGTGGTGTTTGGCCAGAGGTGCTTGGGTCGGGTGGAGCTGCTGTGAGGATGGATGGAGAAAGAGAGGGTGGGGTTCCTGGCAGAGCTCAGGGAGGCGGGGAGAGAAAAGGGAGTAGGAAACGAAAGGGAGAGGCTGTGTGACCAGGAGGATGCAGCCGGTGCCACGCTGCAGGGCCCTGACCCAGCCCGGAGCCTGTGAGTAGCTGCCCAAGCTCTTGGCTGCTCTGGTTCAGAGTGGTGGTGGGAGCCCTGTGACTCGTCTCACTGGTGGTGCTGGAGGAGAGAGTGTGCGTTTGGGAGAGGGTGGAAGCTTGCTTTCTTGCTGGGCTTGTTGCACCTCCCAGATTTAGTTTGTGATGATGAGAACTGGTGACGAGTGGGTCCTGAGCAGGGTGCCTTGCGCAAGGGGATGCCACGCTGAGCGTCAGCTGGTGAGGAAGTGAAATGAAGGAGAGGACAGCAAATCTGACTATTTTGTTCTAGTATTGTGTAATTCCCCATCCCACATCCCCCCTGGCACTCTTCTCGCCTGCGAATCAATCTGCTCTCAACACCTTCCTTTTGAGGATTATCTCAGCCATCACCGAGTGCCTTCTTGTGTGCTCCATCCCGCAGGAGACCCCGCTATCCCTGCATTACTCCCTGGTCTCCCATGGCTGGAGCATTTCTGTGGGGAATTGCAGTGCGCATCTGGAGCGGGGGGAGGAAGTGAGAGAGGAAGTGTCTGAACTTGCTAACCTTGGCCTCAACGCATCTCCCTAGCTGTGGTTGAGAGCTGAGGGAGGGCTGGGTGAGTTATTTGGAAAGCAGGTCTCCTGATGTTGGCTCTGCCCTTCCAGCCTAGCTCACCACCGGGATTAGAAACTTGCTGTTTTCAGGGTAGATGCTGGAGCTCTTGCAGTGCTTTGATGAGAGCAAAACTGTTAACGTCATAGTTGGCCTACAGGTAAATGGCTAGAGGACACCTTTTCTTCCTGTGTCTTCAGGCCCAGCCAAGATCATAGAATCACAGAATGGTTAGAGTTAGAAGGGACCTGAAAGATCATGAAGTTCCAAGCCCCCTGCCATGGGCAGGGACAGATCCTTCTGCCTTGGCTTTGGTTCCTCTCCTAAGAGGACACAGGAGCTGCTTGAGCAGCTGTGGTTGTGCTAGTCAACCAGCTCCTGTGTTTTGCCTCTGCTTTGCCTTGCTGGCCAAAATGGTCCCAAAGTCGTGCAAAGCTCAAAAAAAAAAGTGGTCTACAACCCAAAGGGTTAAAGTCTCATTTAACCACCTTGCTGGTCCCGTATATCCAGGTCAGGAGCAAGACGATGGTTTGCGTGAAGTGAGTCTCTCTACCCAGAGGCTGCGTGTGCTGCCTCCAGCAGTCCTGAGCAACCCCATGCTGGAGAGCCTTGACCTCGACAGGAACAAGCTCAGGAGCATCACTGGCATTTCTAAGCTTTGCAACCTGAAGAAGCTAATACTGTCTAAGAATGAGATTGTGGACTTTCCAAATGAAATCCAGAGCCTGGTCTGCCTAGAGAAGCTTGAGCTGAATCAGAACCAAATCTGGGTCATCCCAGAGGGGGTATTCTCCCATCTACCCAGGCTTAAACACTTGCGGCTGAACAACAACCGTCTCAGTGCCCTCCCCAGGGACCTGGCAGCTTGTGGAGGCAGCCTCCAGTACCTCAACATCTCCAATAACCTGTTCCGGACCTTCCCCCAGCCTGTCCTGCAGCTGGCACACTTACAGGAGCTCCACATGCAGAATAATGCCCTTCGCCAGCTCCCCAGGGAGCTCTTCCAGGGGCAGTCTCTGAAAATGTTCAAGATCAATGGAAACCCCCTCCGGGAGCCACCCAGTGAAGTGTGTGCTGGTGGCATCCAGCAGATCCGGAATTATTTCAACCAGCTTCAACATGATTCAGGGCAGGAGGACAAGAGAGTGAAGACCATGTTCCTGGGGGCCTCACTTGCAGGGAAGTCCACCATCTGCAAAAGCCTAAAGCAAGGGCAAACACAACTGGTGCCCCAGGAAGAGAGAACAGTTGGAATAGAGATCAGTGAGTTCCAGATTGAGGACTTCACATTTCTCTTCTGGGACTTTGCCGGCCAGCTGGAGTACTACATGACTCACCACGTGTTCATCACCCCACAGGCGCTTGTCATCCTCGTCATCAATCTCCACATGTAAGTGCTGAGCTGGTTTGGAGTGGGAGAAGAAAAAACAAGGGGCTGGGGAAGCTTTCCCCTGCACAGCTTCACACCATTTCCACTGGACCTTCTCACCACTGGAGTAGCTAGCTCTCCCTCTCCCCCTTCTTGCAGATAATTTTTTAAATTAAGCAATCTAGTGCTTAATTAAAAAAAAAAAATATTAAGGTGCTGTCATCACCTTACCAAGGTCCTCGTTTTGAGGGGTTAGATGAGCATTAGCTCCTTACGTGACAATTGATCTCCATCTAAACAGCTCTGTCTTTTGCCTTGGAAATACCTCTATGAGCTCTCTAGTGTCTTGTGATGCTCCATGAACTTGGGGGGAGCACCAGCCTTGGGCTTGTTGTACAGATGGAATGTCCCATCCTCAGCAGGGACAGACTCTGCTACACCCTGTAGCTTTAACTGGCTTAGCTTGCTTAAGGATGGGGAAAAAAGGATGAGCAAGAAGGACAAGCTTGGATATGGCCCATGACATTTTAGGAGATCTAAGCTCTTATCCAGTAATCCCCTAGGACAGTTCAGGGTGGATGGTCAGGCCTGTGCTGGTGGAAGTTGGCTGGAGATCTGGAGGGCTAAATGTGAATTTGGGATTTCCTTTCTCTCCTTCTCAGGTATCAAACTAATGACAAGACTTTCGAGGACCTCGTTGGTTTCTGGATCAACAACCTGTCCATGCGAGTTCCAAACTCAGTGGTGCTTCCTGTAGGAACCCATGTGGACTGCTGTCAGGAGAAGGAGGTGGAAGAGAAGAGGCATGACATCATGGCCAAGGTCACAGCCATGCTGGTGGAGAGAAAAAGCAACCTTGCTCACTTCATCAACAACCTGGAGGACAGTGAGGAGCCTGAGTTTTACATGGACCAGTGGGAGAGACTGAAGGAGATGGAGAGCTGCACGTTAACTGTAAGGCTGACATTATATTGGTTCTTGCTGTCTGTGGTCACCCTGTTGTCTCTGGCAGCATGGCATGCTACTGGTGATGGTGACCCAGTGCTAATTAATGAGGCTGCTAATCCAGTCACTCCCTGAGGCTGGGGTGGATGTGGTAACCCCTGTCTGACCTGCTAGGTCCTTGTCCCTGCGCGATGATGGGTGTCTCCTCCTGTGGTGTAGCAAGTGCCTGGGGAGGAACAACCTGGTCTAGTGGAAGGTGTCCCTGCCCATGGCAGTGGTGTTGGAACTCGATGATCTTTAAGGTCCCTTCCAACTTTAATCATTCTGTGATTCTGTGATTTCCCAGGAACTGCTGCAGAGCAAAGATTTGAAGGAAGCACCCTCTGAAGCTGAGCCAGTGGTGTGTCCCATCCTTGGTGACCTCCTTGGCATTAGGCCCCCCCTTTGTCTCACAGGCTAAAAGACTCTTCTGGATGTGCTTTTGGCAGATGTTGTGCTTTATCTCTTCCAGATCTTAAACTTAGTTGCTGTCAACTGCACAGAACATCGTGATATCAAAAAGCTTGAGGCCACTATTCTGGAGCATGTGAAGAATGAAGAGCTCTTCCCTGAGGTTGTCCGAGTGCTGCCACCCGTCTACAGGCAGGTGGAAGCTGCCATCGTAGATATTGCACAGAGTGAGGAGATGGCAGATCATGGTGAGTGGTCCATCACCCCTGCTGCACCATCCTGCAAGGACTTGCTGTCCTGTGGCTGAGCTCTCTGGTGCTTGTTGCACCTTCTGACCCCACTCATGTGGTAGTGGGGTCGCTGCTGATGACCTTGCTGGAGCATTAGTTGCTACTACCCAGCTCTACCATTACAAGCATCTGCCCCCAAGGCAGGTGCCTAGGGAAAAGCCAGGGAAAAGCTTGGGAAAAGCCTAGGAAAAGACCAAGTGTGTCTTCACCAGGAGGCTCTGCCAACATCTGCCAGCCTGTGGCTGGAGGTACCCTGAGCTGGCTGCGTTGTCTGGTTTGTTTCTTTCCAGTAGCATTGTTCTTTCTCCCCTTTGACCTTTATAAGCAATTCAAAAGTCTTGCAGGAAGGAGCTCTGCAGCTTTGATGTTTCTGCATGGCTTCCAAACCTATGTCCTACTAACTTTATTTTATGGCCTCTACCACTCCGTAGCCACTACCTTTCTCCGTGTCTCCTGTGACTTAGCAGGCAGCCTCAGCTCCTCGCTTATGTACCTAAAGCAGGTATGAATACCACCAGCACCCAGTGTCACTTCTGACTCCCCTGGCCACTGTGGCATTAGTGGATGAGGAACAAATGTTTTTTCCTTTCATGGAGATAAGCCATGCTTTTTGTTGCCTGTCTTGCTGCGTGACCAAATGACAATCTGAGGTTTAGCTGCCAATCTGAGGTTTTCTGGCTGGAAACAAACCTGCTCTCTGAAACAAGCCAAAAAATCCATTATTAGCCTCATTTTTCAGATGCTCTGCTGAGGTCCTGGCAGGCTGTTGGCACTGCTGAAGCAAGGCAAGACCATAGGAGATGCAGGGTGTCAGTGGGATAGCTGAGGATGGGCTTTTTGGGCCACAGCCACCAAGCACTGCACTGGTCTCACCTGCTTCCCTAGAGATGGCATGGGTGACATTGGGTGCTGCTGGTGTTTGTTTGCTCTCTAAAGCACATGCCTTGGAATGCTGGTGTCTTAAGAGATGTGTGCTGAGCTCCCATGTCTCCCTCTAGGCATGATGGACCTCCAGTACCTCCTTAGCAAACTCTCCCAATGTAAGCACCTGGCCAACCTGGGCAGAGAGCTCCTCCAGGACATCTTGCGGTACCTCCACCGCATCGGGCTTGTCGTGTGGTATGAGGAAATCAAGCACCTGGAAAGCACTGTTTTTCTCCAGCCAACATTCCTAATAACAATGTTCAAGGTGAGCATGGGGATTGGGACCATCTTCTCTGCAGGGCCCAAGTTCTGCAGCTTTGCTGGGCTCCTCCCAGTACTGCCTCCTTTCTCCTTCTCTTCCCACCCAGCTCCTTGTGAGGTACCGCCTAGTCCAGCAGCTTGAGAACATCTCTGTGGACACGCTGATTGGGGAACATGCCACCATCAGAGATAGGTCCAACTGGGTATGGACCTTCAAGTCAAAGGCGATGCTGTGCCACCGGGCCGTGCGTGCCTTGGTGAAGCACCAGCTCTCTTCAGAAGGGATGCAGGAGATCTTTGATGAAATCATGGGACATGGACCGCACAGAGGTAGAGGGAAGCTCTTCAGCCTCCTGAAGCACTTTGAGCTCTGCCTGGAGGTCCGTCACACTGAGGCGCTCAACCCACAGGCCAGTGAGTTTGTGCCTGGGAAGCCATGGGAGACAACACGGGGCCAAGGTGAATCCTGGTACTTGTTTCCAACCTACCTGAACCAGACTGAAGAGGTCTCTGAGGTGTGGGGAGGAGATCACCCCGAGGACCTCCACATCCGTGCCTACTTCTCACCTGAAATACCTGAGGGTTTCTTCCAGAGGTAAGCGGTGGTTTCCAGCCCTCAATGGGGTTGTGCAGTTTGGGGTTTGCTCGGTGCAGTACCAGTATGTCTGTCAGCAAGTCCTCGGCTGTTGAGACTATCAGCTGAGGCATGAGGCTGAGACTCAGGACACCAGAGCAGCTTGTCAGCTCTGCCACAGATGTATTGAGACCTGGATGAACCATTTTGATGTTCGCTGCCTGGAGGTGAGCACCTGTCACCTAGAGTGGTTTTTGGCTAGATGGTGTCTATCCTGGCATTCAGAGGTCTCCCGGTCGCCTATCTGAGGATGATCCAGTTTCTGTGTACACTGAGGCTGTTCCAGTTTCTGGAAGGTCTCCTGTCCTTGTGGGGTTCTCAGTGTCTTTCCAGGGTTTTACCTGATGGCCAGCTCTGGAGCAGCTCTTGGCTTAAAAGACTGCTCCTGCTGCTTGAGCTTTCAGTGTGCAGGGTCCTCACTTGGTGTCTGCCTCTGTTTCTGCTGAAATTGGGTTTCACGTTTTTCAAATCCACCTGATGCCACAGTTTCTCCCAGTTAGAGATATGCAGGGAGGAGGGTTGTGAAAACCATGGTCAATCTCCTTGCAGGTTCCTGGTGAAAGCTTGCTCCTTCTATGCCACACACTGGGTGGCCAAGGCAACCTGTCTGCTCATATGCAATGGCAAACCTTTGCTGATAAAAGAGAATAACCAGAGGGCTTACAGCTACCTAGAACTCCGGTGCAGAAAGCCATCAGGAAGGACAGGTAGGGATTCCTGATCTTCATTTTATGACTCCCAACCACATGTCTCTCCTTAGCTCCCCCCTGCCACCTCCACCCTTCTGGGAATAGCATCCTCTGCTACATGTCCTAGATGGCCAGGTTCCACCAGCAGTTCAAATAAAGATTTTCCCTTTCTCCATGCAACCTGGTGAGGATTCCTCTCAAGGTATCACATGAAAGTGAGAAATCAAGTTTTCAGTCTTCTTATGGAGGAAATAAGTCATCCTTTCCCATAAGGTCCCAGCAGAGTATAGTCGCAGGCTGGGTCTTCAAGTGGTAAACAAAAGGGCACTCCAAGTTGGGGAACTCTTCCAACATATCTTTAAATTCCCTTTGAAAGCTGATTGGCTTTTGTTAATTTGAGGAACGGAGCTGGTCCAACCGTTCTGGCTGTGGTCTGGCAGGCTGGAAGTGATGCATGCATCACCACAGCATCATCTGGGCTGCTGCAGCTGGGTGGTTGTGAGTGGTGTTCTCCTTTTGCCTGAAAGGTTTCCAGTTTGCCTGGGACTTCCTCATGGCAGTTGTGTTCATCATCCAGAAGCTCGCCGAGGAGTGGCCAGGGCTGCATGTGTGTGTGAAGACTCCCTGCCGAACAGCTGGCTGTCCTGCTGAGCTCATCTGGCCAGACATGGATGGCACAAATACCATGTATGTACACGCTGTGCCCTCCAATCCAAGGGCTGGAGCTGGGTAGTTGCTACTGAGATGCTGCTGGGGTGGAGCTGGTCAGCTTCTGAAAGCCATGCGGAATTAGTCGCAAAACTCACCAGGCACTATGTTTCTTTCTCCTGACCATAGCAGCCCGTGTCCCATGTGGTGTTGGCTTTTACTTGTGTGGGAAATTTGAGCATGGAAAGAAAGGTGAAAAAGGTTGAGTCAGGCAAATAATGTCCACTCTGGCCAGGTGCCCTCGTGTCCCATTTCATGAAGACCTGAAGGTGCTTAGGCACCTGGAAAGGCAGCAGCTGTCCCACCAACAGCAGAACCTCGGGTCAGGGTTGGAAAGAGTGAGCATCTTGGCATTATCTTGCATGGGAAGTGCTGAGGGCAGTTCCTGCTTCTTCTACTTCTCAGGGCTTTTTCTTCCACAGGACAAAGGAAGATGTGAAAACCTGTGGGACATGTGGGCACTGCTTTGGTGCAGAGCTGCTCCTGCCCAAAGGTGAGCCCAATGGTCCTGGGTTTGCACCACAACTGTGCCCGGGGGTGGGTTGAGGGTTTAATGAAGCTGAGGTGCTGATGGTGTCCGCCCATCCCCACAGTGCCCAGGCAGATGGAGGAGCCCCCAGTGCAGAAGCCCTCTGCTCACTATTATGTGACAAGCTATGGGACCACCACCTTTGGGACCAGCAGCATCCAAGTCAATCAGCAGGTAAGGAGGATGCCACCTCCCCTTGCCCAGTGTCCAACACTGAGGGACAGGCTGAGCCTTTCCCCTTGCTCCTGAAATGAGGAGTTGCAGCTGCTTCAGGCCTGGGAAGGTGACACCCCAGCTTTGGGCAGCACTCTGGTTACCATGCTCCTCCCTGAGATACCACCACCCCTGCACCTCAGAGCTGAGCTCTGGGTGCTTTGTGTTATAGTTACTGTCTTGTTTTTCCAGAACATCTCCAACGAGTAACTCCGGGCCAGCGGGGAGGCGCTTGCCAAAGACAAAAATTGGTTTGGTTTAGCCAGAGCCAAGCTGTCCTCAACACGCTTTGCTGGCAACCTTAATGCACGGAAATAAATGCATCAATAGATACATCCCTTCATGCGTGGGAAGTCACCTTTTTCACACAAAGATAGGGGGGGAGAAGGTGCTGAGCCCACTGCCAGCAGGGACTTTGCTGAGANTTGGGCTGATAGTCGGGGCAGGTGTCTGGGCAACATCAGCAAGCAGGAAGCACCTTTCTACACACACATATATATTTAAGGTTAGAAAACTTGAGAAAGCCACTCCATCAAAGAACACATATAGCGACTGACAGAGGGGGAAAGCAAAGTGTCAGCTCCAGGACTGGCCAGTGAAACTGTCCTTGGGGTCGGGGGGGGAGGCGGGGATAGCAGAAGGAGAAAAGGTCCCCACCAGAAGCATCCCACCATGCTGTTCCAAGGCAAATGCCAGTTTGAATAGCCCCAATGCCTGGTGGTCCCACCACCAGTTGGTGTCAGTCCTGGGGGGCCAGGAGGAGCGGGGTGGGTGAGGGTCAGTCTATCTGCATGTTGTACTGCTCGATGAGCTCGAAGAGGCTGAAGGAGTCGGAGAGCTGCAGGCTGATGGTGCCACTGTCAAGGGAGGAGGCTCCTTCCCGCAGCACCTGATCGTGACAGTACTCGCAGAACTTGGGCACCAGCTGTGGCAGCAAACCATCAGAGTTAGGGGCAGCTGCCTCCTGGCTGCAATGCCCTGCATGGCTCCATCCTCCAGGAGAGGAGGAAGGAGGCATGCAGGACCCTCTGTATCTTACCCAGACCCTGAGGGTCCCCAACCCTTGGCAGCTGCCTTCCACCCCACCCTGCCCAGCTCTCAAGGTAGCTCTCCCTGGGCTCCTGGCTCTAAGGATCCCCTCCCCAAGCACCTGCCTCCCCATATTTCTCCTGCTCCCCAAGGGTTCCCCTACCTGGGCACCCACTTACCCTCCCACCCCCATGGGTCCTGTTCCTTGGGCACCCTGCTCCTCCTTCCCATCTCCCCTGGTCTCTAAGGAACTCCCATCCGCCATCACTGAGTTCTCCCATCTCTCCCAGCTCCCAAGGTATCTCCTCACTGGGAGTGCCCCAGACCCCACTTGGCCCCCTCCTTGGGCTCCCAACACCTCAGTTTCCCACAGACCTCCAGGGTTCCCCTTCTCAGGCACCCAGGTCCCCTCCATCTCCCCTGGACCCCAGAGATCCCCCTTCTTGGCCACCCAAACCTCCCTCTCTCCTGGACCCCGAGAGTCCCCCTCGCCAGGTACTCAGACCCCCATCTCCCCTGGACCCTGAGGGTACCCTGCCTGGAACACCCAGAGCCCCATTTCCCACAGACCTCCAAGGTCCCCTTTCTCAGGCACCCCGACACTCCCTGGCCCCCAAGAGTCCCCCCTTCCCTGGGCAGCAGGAGAACAGGGGTGGGTTGTACCTTGACCAGGATGAGCTGGGACTCCTTGAGCTTGTCCTTGGAGAAGAATTGCCCGAAGCAGAGGTAGATAGTGAAGTCAGGGGACCGCTGCCTTTGGCCGTTGCGGAAGTCCCTCAACTCTGCAAGGGGAGACAGGACTCAGCTTTGGGGAGACCCCGGGAAACATGAAGGGGCTGGGAGGGTTCAGATGCTTGTGGCATCCTGGAGCTGGCCCCCCCCACGTCCCAAAAATGGGGTGGGGGGTGGAGGGGGCAGCGGACAGACACACAATACACCCCTGACCACCTGTGTGAAACTCATTGAAGTCAAAGATGGCGGTTTCCTCGTCCCGGCAGAGCATGTTGCGGGGGGGCTCCTTGGTGCCCTCGAGTTGCTGGGACAGGACCCAGAAGATCTTACACTTCTTCAGGCGGGTAGCGAAGATCTTGTTGGCGCGTTGCTCCAGCTGCAGCCCCGCAAGGCCCAGCAGCTTCTCGGTCAATTTCCGCTGCTTGCGGTCGGCCAGCTTAGCAGGGCTGGGGAAGCACACCAGGCACCCGGGGCGCTCAGCCACCGCTGGGTCACAGGGCTGGTACGCCAGCAGGCACTGGCTGCCCTTCACCTCCTCCTGGTGGAAGAGCCTCCCCCGGTAGTAGATGCTGACATCCAGGTTGGAGATGACTTTACCTGTACGAGGCAGTGATCAGCAACTGCATTCCCCAAACCAAAATGCTACCCCTCCCTGAAACCCTCACGGAGCATTACTGTATAGTAATCATTATAGACTGTACTTGTTATTAGCACTATAATAATTACTTATAGCTATTAATAACTAATAAATATCACCTGTGTTATCCTCTGGTGGCGGTGGTGGTGGCATTGGCACAGGGCTTGTGGGAGCAAAGAGCATCGCCTCCCCTGGGGACAACACAGGGACCGTGACCTCCAGTGGGTGGCACGGCAGTGGCACAGACCCTGTGGCAGGAGATGGCAGTGTTGGTGTCACAATTTGGGGTGCAGCAGGGCGGGGGTTGCTTTGGCAGGGAGTACACATGGTAGCACCTCAGCCTCTTCCCACCCCGTTGCAGCAATTTCACGCCTGGGGCTGGATCCCACCCCACAGGACCCACCGTGGTTCTCCAGCAGCATAGGATCCAGGGGGCTGTAGGCACCCAAGGGGGGCTGCTGCACCGCAGGCACCCACTGCTGACATGGTGGTGGTGGGAGGCAGTTGTTTTGGCTGAGGTCCGGGTGAGGCTGAAGCAGGATGTCCTGCTGGGGGGTATGCACTGCAAAGAAATCACCAGTGGGAAGGGGCTGGGGTCACCCACCCAGCACCCTACAGAGGTGGTCTCACCTGTAGGTGACCAGGATGGGTCCAGGGTCCCAAAGTTGTAGGGGGAGATGTTGCATTGCTGCAGCACCCACTGCAGCTTGTCCAGGTCCTCCAGCACTGAGGGCTGTGCAGGGTCAGTGCTGCCTGAGGAGGGTCACAACAGGTGGGAGGACTCACAACCCCAAAACCAGTCCTAGCTGAGCCTACCAGGGTGCTCCCCACAAACAGTTGGGGGACCAGTGCCTACCTGGAGGGGTGATTTCTGGGGCCATGTCTTGGGGGGTGAGCTCCATCTGCAAAGGGAAGCAGGATGGGTCTTACCGCTGTGGATGGGGCGCACCCAACCTCACCTCGCCCCACATTTCTGGGGCTGGGCTGCAGCTCAGGAGCACCCCAAGGACAAAGGGGTTCTATGCCTGAGCACTAGCAGTAGGGACACCCTGATTTGCAGTGCCAGCCCCATTACCTGCACCAGCTGGTGCAGCAGCTGCTGATCCACCGCAGGGTCAGGGCTGCCAAAATCTCCCTCCTTGCCATGGCCAAGGGCAGCTGAAAGGAGAATGGCATGAGTGGGGCACCCTGAGATTGCCTGCCCCACACCCAACACAGCCCTCCATGGAGCCAGGCTTACCTGCGTTGATGGCAAAAACCTTGTGCGGGTCGTCACCACTTTTGGAGCGGTCCTCCAGCATCGTGAACATGCGGGTGCTCCTCAGGGCACAGCGGAAGTTGGTCTTCCACTTGGCTGGGTCCTCGGGGCACCCATCGTATCGCCCACTCACCTCTGCCCAGGCCTAGTGGGTGTGGGAGGTTGAGTGTGGGGACCCTGGCTCCATGAGCATGGAAGTTTCAGGGAAGACCTCAGAGTTGCTACTGGTCACACCTTCCCCCATCCCATTTCATCAACATTGAATACCATGATCTTGCCCCTGGTCAGCTCCCATCCCACCCACCTTGAAGACCTTGGATTCATTGCTGGTCAACCTCACTGCACCCACCCTGAAGGCCTTGGATTCATTGCTAGTCAACATCATCATACCTACCTTCAAGACCTCAAGGTTGCTGCTGGTGACCACCACCCCCCTCCATCCCACCCACCTTGAAGACCTCAAGGTTTCTGCTAGTGACCACCCTCCATCCCACCCACCACGAAGACCTCAAGGTTGCTGCTGGTGACCGCCCCCCTATCCCACGCACCTTGAAGATCTCTACGTCGCTGCTGGTGACATCTTTCCTGGCATTGTGCTTCCAGGGGACACGGAAGATGCCTTTGGCCTGGTTCACCCAGCACAGTCCCGGGTAGTTCCTGCTGCTGACGGCCCTCAGCAACCAGGGCCCGAACCGCAGCTTCTGGGCCTCCCTGCAGATACGGGGCCGTCACCGGGGAAAGCCGGGGCCACTCGGGGCCGGCGACCCGGGGAGGGCCGGTAGGGAGACACCGGGGTGCTGCTTACCCCTCGTTCTGCTGCGCTGCCATGGTGCCGCGAGGTTCCCAGTCCTGCAGGAGCTCTGGGCGGGTTGGCGACCTCGACTCGGGTGACGGCAACCTCCGCCCGCCCTTTTATCCGCCCCTTCCACCCGCGGCCTGGTTCCTGGAAAACACGTGACGCTTTCGAAAGTGAAAGTGTCTCGGGCGGACACTCCCGTCGCGGAGAGTGGGGGTGGGGGTGAGGGGGGTGGATGTCGCAGACCACGGGGTCCCCTGCGATGAGCCCGGGGGGATGCTCTGGCCCCCCCCAGCCTAGCCCCCTCCCCGGCAGACGCTGGCTGCGGAGCAACCCCCTCACCAAATTAGCAATAATTAAAGAAAGAAAAGAAATGCTGGTTTAGCCCTTGCCCTGCCCCGCTGCGGGCGCAGACCCCGGTGGGCAACGGGCAGGATCAGGCCCCCAGCTTGGGGGGAAAAGGGGGCNNNNGGGGGGGGGGGGGGAGGGGGGTGGGGGGGGGGGGAAACACCCATGCCCAGGAGCTGGGGGGTTGCTCCCCAAAGACTGTGGTGTCCCCCAAAGAGCTGGTGTGGGATGGCTGTGCCCTGACATTAAACAGGTTGTGAAGAGCAAAGGGCAGGTGGGGACCCCCCCCAAAAATGCTCGGGGCTCAGCCTGAAAGCAGCTTCAAAACCCCCCCCTCCCCTCTCCCCCGGCCTCCCCGACGGGGCTTTCCGGGGTGCAGCATCTCCCCAGCCTGCACACCCAGGGCTCGGCCTTGGGGCTGGAAACTCCCACCTCGCCTTTTCATTTATTTTATCGTATTTATTTCAATCCTTCTTCCTTCAGGCCGCCCTGGTTTGCACACCAAGGGCCTGCTAGTTAAACAAAGGAAAAACAATTGTAAGAGCCAAAAAAACAGTCCGAGTGGGCAGCGGGTGCCAGCCGGGCTCCCTGCGCCCGGCAACCGGTTCTCCCGGCACTCCCTTTTTGGAAAAGCCGGGGTACTCCCGCAGGGCCTGGCGCTGCTCCCGCCATCTCAGGGTGAACACCAGCGGGGCCGGTGTTGGAGCACCCAATGGTGACAATGAGAGCAGCTGGGAGGCGTCTCAGTGGGATGTGGGGACTGCTCTGGGTGCTAAACTGGCACCAGGAGCACCTCGGGTGCTGCTGCCTGGTGTGGTGGCACTGTGAATTTATGAGGGGAAAAAAAAGACGGGGAAAAAATAGGAGGATAATCAACCCCGGGGTCATCAGCAGTGAGCTCTAGGTCTTCGAGGTGGGTAGGATGGGGCGGAGGGTCACCAGCAGCAACCTTGAGGTGCTCAAGGTGGGTATGATGATGTTGACCGGCAATGAATCCAAAGCCTTCAGGGAGAGCGCAATGAGGTTGACCAGCAATCATAGAATCATAGAATC
>VZTM01004350.1:16602-27198 GCA_013400555.1 Jacana jacana
TCCCCTCCAACTTTCTACTGCTGTGGAGAACAACTTGAATTGCTACAAATGTCTGTCTGTTGCAATGTGCTTTTACCCCTGAAATGGCTGTCACAGGGCTGCCAAAGTCACAATGTTCCTGATCAAACCCTACATAGCCCTGTGAGGTGGGATATAGCTAGTTTGCAGAGGCTATTGTGTCCATGCAGAAGAATCAGTGGTACAACACGCCAAGAAAAGACTAAAGGGCAGCTACTGCTCCCCTGGTCCACTTTACTGACACCTGTTTTTACCAATTCCCACAATGTCAGTGGTCGGTCTTTAAATGATAGCAGATAGCAGAAAAGATAGTAACATGCACAAATGTCAAGCAGTAGAGATGTAGATAAATGGCTAGTCATTGCAGCTGTAAAAAAAATGGACAAACTCAAATTCTGCTTTTACAGTTGGAGTTTCAGCACACTTTTGCTATATTTTAGCATGTATATTAGGGCCAGGGTTACGAAGGGGAGGTGATGGTGACTGAGCATTCATGAGTTCTCTGAATGAGGCAACCAGAGTTCAATAAACAGAACTGCTGACAACGCATCTGAAGTATAGCAGGCAAACGGAAGTTGGAGACAAAAGAGACATGGGAAACAGACTTTCAGTATAATGGAAGGAGTATGTTGGGACATGTTTTTTGTCAGTGCACATTTTCTTCTTCTGCTTGGCCTTTATGAACTTAGATTTTTGTTTTGAAAGGCTTTTTGTCACGTTTCCAGAGAAATTGCTTTAGCAGAAAATCTGATGATTAGGACTGCTGGTCACTGCTACAAAAGTCCTGCCTTCTAAATTATTTAGACATCTAATTCATTCATTTTGTTAACAGTTAGGCATCCAAGAGTTAATTGTGTGTTTAGACAAATAATATTTCAACACTAGGTTGTAGCATTTATTCTAGGTTTCACTAGGATAAATGTTCCCACAAAAGGATTTTTATAATTGTAGTTGTAATGGTTAAAAAAATTGCACTTGCCAACATAGTTATAGAAGTAAAATCTTGTAAGTGCAAACCAAGCCCTTGCCTATAAGAAACTAAGATGGAAGATTATGTCTCCCTTAAAAACACTGTGTAAATTTACAGCAGTAGATAAATGATGCAATTGGAAAAGTTTTTTGTTTTTTGGTTTTTTTTATAGATTGCTCTGAAAGTAATGCAGGCTGACTGCAAAAGGAGTATTTTTAGAGGGTGAGAAGCTCATAAAGGGAGATGGTGGAACTATAGGCCATTAATATAAGCAAGAAAGCATCCAGTGCAGTGTGATGCAAATGAGTTATGAGTGACCTGGCACGGCTTTAATCAGTCTGATGTGATAGCATAGATTTTGTGTAAAAGTAGGAACATGGTTTTGGACCTACTGACTTATTTTTATTTCTTTTTTATTATTTTTCCAGCTGGCTTACCCTTCTATCAAATTAAAACAAAGAAAAGGAAGAAACGAAGAAATATGTTACTATATGCTAGGGTCCAAGTGTGAGCAATGGACTGAACAAAGAAAATACCTTGCAGTTTGGCTTCTCAGAAGATTCAGAGACTTTACACGTTAGAAATGAATGCTCAGAAGGGGTGTCACTCTCTATGATACTGCTGATCTATGGAGAAAAAAGAAACTGGAGGATAATTTGAAGACAGTGTGCCACCCTTTTTCAGAGAAGGAATCAGATGAACTGCCAGTTTTGATATTCTGTTTAAAGAAAAACCTCTAGCATTATAGAACTCTTAATATCCCCATGTCATTAGTAAGAGAAGAACTGAGAGATGCATGAATGCTCATATAGGGAATGTTATTATATTTTTAAACAAAATTAAATGCTCACAAATCTTAGCTATCTGCAGATTTGGGTTAAGCAAAAACATAAGTGTGTTCTCCATTTTACTATTTAGGCTGCACTGTTGATCATGTGCAGAGACCTAGCAAATTTTTCACAGATCAAGAAGAGGAATTACCTGCCCTCAATGTCAACAAGAGCTGGTCAATAAGGAAATATTTCTAAGTAAGGCATGGCTTTGCTTTAAGAGGAAAGTTGGTTTATTATTGTTATTACTGTTAGTAACTTGTATATGAATGTCTGATACTCTGCCCTCAATATGTTTTTGCTCGAGTTGAAAAAGTTCATTTGTCATTGCTGTGGGATTACTCCATAGAGAAAAGATGGCTTATTATTAGTAGATATCTAAGGGATATTTTGCCTAGCACTACATGGTTTTTAAGTACGCACTTCTCTGCACTGGGTGGCATTTAAGCATAATTACTGGGTTTTGCAATAGTAAGGAAAATTCTTGTTATGAGCAGCAAGTAAATCCTCAAGTGCAACTTTTACACTCAGATCTCAGTGTAGATGATTATAGAAAAAAAGTTAATGAGTTTCAACATATGTTGGATAAAACTTGCAAACCTATAAAATGAGAAAAAGCATAAACTGTCCCCCACTCCCACCCTTACCCTGTGCTGAGGGTTTAGGGACAGATTCCACCTGTTTGCTGGTCACGCTTTTCCATCTGCATGATCGTCTCCTTCAAGATGAGGTCTCTTTGGTTTGCAATCTCTGTCTAATGTCACGGCTAGATTTTAATAGTCAACCTGCAACTCATGCTTCCAGAATCAGTGCTTTCCTTCACAGACTGAATATATATGTGAAAGAAATTGCATTTTCTCAGAGCAAAAGCATTTAGAGGATGCCTATAAATGTTTGTGTCACTGACTAGAAGATGCAAAAATTCAATGAAAAAGCTTTCTGTGGAGGCTGCTTGCCAGGATCTGACTATCAGAAATTGAAATGGGGCCAAGTTCGTGTACATGATTTTGTCCGGGTCAAGGTTTTCTCAATCGGTAAGAATGCAATATTCCTGTTAGCAGCTCTCACTACATCTCTCCTCTTTAAAATATTAGTTCTCAAAAAGCCTCATAAAGTTGCCTTTGTGAAAAGGTTTACGTTCATTTTTTTAAAATCTCATACCTCATAATTTAATTGGTTGTTCCAAACCGAATTTCATGTCATAATACATTAGTAATTCCTCTTGACTCAGTATCACAGGATTGCTTTCCAGAGCTTCATAATCAGTGTCATGGTTTAACCCTGGCCAGCAGCTCAGCCCTACACAACCACCCATTCACTATCCCTTAGTGGGATGGGGGAGAGTATTGGAAGGGTAAATATGAGGAAGCTTGTAGGTTAAGATAAAGACAGTTTAATAAGTAAAGTAAAAGCTGCATACTACATGCTGGTATGAAGTTCAATGAGGCCAAGTCCCTGGTCCTGCACTTGGGTCACAATAACCCCATGCAGCTCTACAGGCTTGGGAAGAGTGGCTGGAAAACTGCCCAGAAGAACTTGACCTGAAGGTGTTGGTCAACTGTTGGCTGAACATGAGACAGCAGTGTGCCCAGGTGGTCAAGAAGGCCAACANTACACAACCACCCATTCACTATCCCTTAGTGGGATGGGGGAGAGTATTGGAAGGGTAAATATGAGGAAGCTTGTAGGTTAAGATAAAGACAGTTTAATAAGTAAAGTAAAAGCTGCATACTACATGCTGGTATGAAGTTCAATGAGGCCAAGTCCCTGGTCCTGCACTTGGGTCACAATAACCCCATGCAGCTCTACAGGCTTGGGAAGAGTGGCTGGAAAACTGCCCAGAAGAACTTGACCTGAAGGTGTTGGTCAACTGTTGGCTGAACATGAGACAGCAGTGTGCCCAGGTGGTCAAGAAGGCCAACACCCTCTTGGGCCTGTATCAGGAATAGTGTGCTAAGTAGGACTAAGGCAGAGACTGTTATCTTGTACTCAGCACTGGTGAAGCCCCACNTACTACATGCTGGTATGAAGTTCAATGAGGCCAAGTCCCTGGTCCTGCACTTGGGTCACAATAACCCCATGCAGCTCTACAGGCTTGGGAAGAGTGGCTGGAAAACTGCCCAGAAGAACTTGACCTGAAGGTGTTGGTCAACTGTTGGCTGAACATGAGACAGCAGTGTGCCCAGGTGGTCAAGAAGGCCAACACCCTCTTGGGCCTGTATCAGGAATAGTGTGCTAAGTAGGACTAAGGCAGAGACTGTTATCTTGTACTCAGCACTGGTGAAGCCCCACCTCAAATATCAGTTTTATGCCCCTCACTACTAGAAAGACATTGAGATTCTGGAGCAAGTTTGGAGGACAACGAAGCTGGTGAGGGGTCAGAAGAACAAGTCTTATGAGGAGCAGCTGAGGGAAATAGGATTGTTCAACCTGGAGAAAAGGCAACTGAGGGGAGACCTTATCAGTCTTTACAGCTGCCTGAAAGAAGGCTGTAGCTAGGTGAGTGCTGATCTCCTCTCCCAAGTTATAAACAACTAGACAAGAGGAAATAGCCTCAAGTTGCACCTGGGGAGGTTTAGATTGTATATTAGGAAAAATTTCTTCATGGAAAGGGTAATCAAACATTGAAACAGGCTGTTCATGGAAGTAGTGAAAATAAACTCTATTATCATAGTTCTTGCCTATGAAAAATGCCTCTTACTGTTCTGGTTTGAGTAGTTTTCTTCTCAGTCCTTTGACATTTGTGCTTGCTACCTGCTGCTACCCTGTGTAAAAGAAAAGGAAAAAAAAAAACCAAAACAAAACCAATCAACAAACCGCACCAAACCAAAACAACAACAAACAAACCCCCCTGAGACATTTTAATCCCTTTAGTTGCTTCCTGCTGCTCTTAATTTGCTATAGGTCATGACTATTTTCTGAAACTGTAGCTTGAGACCCACTCCTGCAATCACTGGAAACCCGCTAATGCTCGAACAGTTATGAAATCTTGTAGGCTATTGATTGACAAGGAGACAAGGAGAACTTGAGATGTTATTTAAGATTTCTCCACTCTGTGAAAATAGAAGTTGACACTATGGATATTTGTTGTGTTTTTCAAAAATCTCAAGTTCTACCTTTTAGGATCAAAATCAAAATACAGTAAAGCTTTCTTCAAATAAGAAACATAATTATTCTCTTTATCTGATATATGTCAAAGAAAGGATGATCAATGCACTAACATAATTTTGCAGTGTATTTTATCTACAGCATATATGACATCATAAATGAAGTTTCAGCCATCAAACATTGGGAAGATTTCAATCTTTCACCTGAAGTCTCTGAAGAAGAAAAGTATATTATGTAGTCAGATGACTACCTACCCATTCAGCTGGGGAGTACACCACTTCTGATGTGACACTAGACAGTGATTCTACAACGTACTCAAAGGCCTAAAGGCATTTCTATCCCATTTGAGAAGACAATGTGCTTACTATTTTGTATTCAAAATCACATGGTTAATTTTGAATCTCGTAGCCTTCCTTTTCATTATTGTCTATGAGTCTTCAAGGCAATATTATTCTTTGCATTTTCTGAGGCTCCTATGATAGTTCATGGAATCTGTACTTAATAATTCCTTAATATCTACTCCGTGTTGCTTCTGAGCCAAATCAACTGATCCTGTACCATTCTGAAAGTTTCTATATGGTTAGCACATTGTGCTTTATCAAGGGAAGGTCAACTTAATCTAAAAAACAATTATTTCATTTACATTTGTATAGTTGCATTTAAATCAGATGACTTTGAAGGAAAATTTCAGAATTCAATGAATAACATATTTTTCTGTAGAACATCTAACAGAAAGAAATTATTTTTAATTATTTGTTTTTATTTTTAAATAGTCCATCTCATATTATCCTTTTCTTTTTTTCTTTCTTTAGCAAGTAAAATGCAGTAAGCCAGTAAAAAAACCCAATAGATGCAGGTTTCCCTAACAACAACTTTCTAATGAATTGTCTATGTGTGACCCATTCACCTATGTTGGGAAAGTTTCAAAGGGTCTTTGAATTGCGTAATCGAACACTTGTCCCTGTTTGCAGCATAAATGCAAAATGCTGCAACGGTAATATTCCTACTGTTATGTTTATCCAATGAGATGGGAAATTGAAGAATCTATTTACAAGTATAAATGTTTCTATAATATTTTCCATAACAACAAATAGAATCTCCTTCTTCAATAAAATTAATTTAATTTTATCATGCAAAAAAATAAAGGAGTAATCTTGCCTTAATATAAAGCTAAAGTACTTGGGCAATTGACTTCAGAAGAACTCATTTTTAGCATACTGAGAATACTCTGTTAATACTTAACTGAAGTTATTCTGCCTGCATAACTCAAACGTGTATTGACAAGAGGATTCGGTTATATGAATTAATTTTTTAAAAATATCAGATAGGAGTCTTAAATGAAAAGCTTTTTAATTTAAATGATAGGAATATTGCTTTTAAAAAATAATTGTGGGTCAGAATATACTTTATAACAAATTAAATTAGTTAAAGAAACTGCTAAGTTATTTATAGCAGTAAATGGGTTTCAATTACCAAGAGAATTCTGGTAACATTTCAGAGTACACTCAAACACTAAAATAATGTTAAAGTCTTGCAAAAAATATTGCTAAATATTAACTATGTCAATGTATTCTGTTTAAATAGATTACATTCTAAACTACAGTAAGTATATAGCACTCAAAACAACTTCAACATTATTTTGCTTTTTAAAGTAGAGAGATATTTCAAGTTGTCTGTGCTTCTTTTTAACTAGGATGATATATCTCAAAAATACTTTTCACTGCGTTATTGTCCTGTTCTAACTTCTTTTATTCCAATTGATTTAGATTCTAACATACCAAGAAAAGAGTCTAAATAGTCCTTAGCCACATTGCAGGATTTGGTGATACATTCTGAAGAAAAACAATACCTGGGGATGTCTCCCCCACATATGAATTTTGGCTGGTGTGTAATAATGTCCTGACATCTTTCCCTTGTAAAATAGAAGGAAACTTATGTCCATGAGCTATAAATTGGTGAGTTTGTATTTAGATCAGTGTGGTTAAGAATTTAAGTTGGGCACTATAACATTTAAAAGTTAAGCTATTGGCCCAAAATATCCAAGAGATGTATTTATGTTTCCTATAAAGACAATCAAAAGATGCTTGTGTCTGGAGTATTTCCAGTGTGTAACATAGTATCACTACATTTTGATCATCTCTCTCCTTTAATTACAGAGGAAGGTTAGTGACCCTGTAATGCAGTTTCATTAGGAACATGTCAAGAGTAAGACCACAGGACAGGGAAAGAAATGAAGACGTGCCTGACCTGACTAACCAGCATTTCCATTACTGTGAGCCCCTTGCTACCCACCAAGGGCATTCTTGGGCCACAGGAAAATTTATGTGTGCACAGCCCAGAGCTGGACCACCATCTCAAAAGGTGGAAGCATTTTAGATCGCTTTCAGGTGCTAAGGAGTCTGAGTCCTATTTTCTCTCTTTGGTGTGAATATGTGAATAATATAATTTGCACACCTTCTGATGTATCTGGAGACAGAAAGTACACAGAAGTAGGGACAGAAAAGAGTCAGGCAAAAGGCTGCAAATCAAGTACTTAATGGTTTTACCCAAAAAACCTCAAAAAAAAACAAACCACATCTGCCGCGGCCAGGAGCAGTCGAGCCCGACGCCATCAATCAGGANGAACAAAAATTGAATGAGAAAATGGAATAATCCAACTGAAAAAAACTGTAATAATGTACTGCAATTAATTTAAAGTGATGCATATTTGAATCAAAACACCACTGCTACCTCTGTCTTCGTAGTGCAAGCACCTACTTAGAGCAGAGTTCTTGTAGTACAGCTGTGAGGCCACTTCTTTACAAATCAACATAAAGCATCTGCAGTGACAGGCTACATAAGTATTTCAATTCCCTTCAAGACCAAGATAACATTGTGTTGTCTGATTCTAAAATGCAGACTTATTAAATAAACTAACTAAAGTTAAAAAAAAAAAAAAAAGATTAAAACTCTTACTTAAAGTTCACCTCACTCTTTGTACACTGAGCATATTTAACCAATTTTAAGAGATTTTCCTTTTAGCCATGCTGCATGAAAATAGATCCACATATATTGTCTCCTAGGCAAAATTTTTGTTCTAAGTAGCAGCAAAAAAAGGCAGGCAATTAGAAATAAACATAATCTGACTTTTTAGTTCTGTTTGGGGGCCAGCATATAGTCATGTCCTATATTCTACTGCCATTAGAGGGCCTGAAGAAAAAAACAACGCACACACATAATATTATATTAAAAAAGATGCCCTAAATATTTGAAAGAAAATTTGCTATTATGAAACAAAGATAGGACTGTAGGAGAAACAAACAAACAAAATTACAGTTACATTGAAAAACCAATTATTTATATTTAAAGAAATGACATTTTAATTTTATGCCTATTAATGTTTCCAAAAATCATTCTCCCCTGTGTACAATCTGAACCTGAACATCTAGCTCATTGTTTTGAAGATCAAGTTTGCGGATTGTAAAAAACCTCAAATATATGAATAACCTGAATCAAAATTTCTCTGGGTTTTGCAATCAGCATAAAAATGCTTAGTGTCAAGCTTTGGGTTTTGTTTTTCAGTAGACTGTACCCACTCCTCTGGAATGTAAGAATAGTTCAGATCTTTCCAAAGCAAAAAGTTTTTGGACTTGTAAATTTAAGCCCTTTTCCACTTTGCAGTCTAAATAATCTCCTAGATGAATAAATGTAATAATGGAGTAATACTTTTCCTACACCTTTCAATAAATTAATCCTAAAGTGTTTGAATGCTTCCATTAAAGCAAATCTAAATCTATTGATTTAGCAAATATAAACCAAAACACAATCAGCTTATGTGGCATTCAAACATTGATAGATGACTTAAAATAAAATTACATATTTATCGCCCTATGTTCTGAGATATGAAGCAAAAAGCCAGATACTCACACTTTATCCTTTTAAACTTCATTTTGAATTGGAATGCATGCTTCATACAGTAACATTTGGGCAAACAGACATACAGAATCCAAAATAATTCAATAATAATTAGGAGTAGCTCATGTTTACAAATGCTTCTTATTGCTAGTAGTGTTCAAATACATATAATATCTGAAGTTGGGTAGTCATGAAAAAATGTAAGTGTCAAGAAAAAGAAAGGTCAAAAAAAAATTATGTATTTGCAAAAAAGCTCTAGAATTTCCATGGATATAACTGATTAGGGAGCATGTAAATAAAGCAACAGGTACGTCAAGCATGAATTAAATTATGAAATAAAAGAAAAATAAATGGGAATAAATTAAGCATATTACTGGAAGGAAAAACAACAGATGGCACATGAATTCAAGATACATACAGGATACATGCCAGCAAATGGAAAGTTCAGTAACAGTAACCTGCATATCCACAAGTAAGAAAGAAGAATGCTAATGTTAACAATACTCATAGATGCATTATATTTTTAAAATTTTTTTAATGTTTTAGGAATATAATAATGGATTCTGGAAAACATTCCAAAATGTGTCAGAAGTTAAAGACTAACTGGCCAGAACGACTAATGAGCTGTCACAGAATCACTGTCATTCAAATGCATTATGTGGTAAACATAGAAGTTATGAATTCTGGTGCTGATTTTATTACAGGAATTCTACTGGGTTTACAGATATAAGAAGGAGAAATTAAACTACTTTTCTAATTTATGTATATATACATTCATACATGTATGCATAAGTATATTTTAAGGTAAGCACAAATATAGGTTTTTAGGTTTGAAGAAAGTGTCTTCCAACAAAGAGGAGAAGATATTCATTAATGTTAAGAAGATGATTTGCATCAGCTGGTATGGATTTATAACCAGCAAACTAGCCCCTAAGAGGACTGGCTCCATGGATGAGATAAGTGCATGGGACATCATTTACCTTGTTGATAGCAAGGCCTTCAGCATAATCTCTTGTAGATCCTAACAGCCAAATTTATGAGATGTGATTTGGATAGGTAGACTCCAAGGTGGGTGGAAAATTAGCTGTGATCAGCAAGCCAAAGTCCTATTGATGGAGAGTTATTTACTAGGGATACTCCTTGGGTTTGATATGGAAGCCAATATAGCTCTACATTTTTATTACCTACACAAAATATTAGAGTTCACTCACAGCAAATTTGCAGGTGGTACTGAATTAGGGGAAGTAGTTGATACTTTAGTTGGCAGAGGGAACTTGAAAGACCAGAGAAATTAACAACATAAATATGAAGTTCAACAAAGAACGTGGCACATACAGCAGGTGGGACAGAATAACCCCATGTACTGGTACAGTTTGGGTTGGACCATCTAGAAGGCAGTTTTGCAGAAAAGGACCTCAGGGACCAAAATAACAGGTTAAACTTTGAGAGGCAAGAGCTGCCATTGTGACAAACACCAATCACATACTGATCAGTCATTTTAGCAAGAGTGATCTCAACAGAATAAGGAAAGCTGTTTAGCCTGCAGTCTCATGCAGTAATTAAGAATTACAAGTGATGTTATGCTGTCCTGGTTTGAGGTAAAACAAACCAATTTTCTGTTCAGTAGTTTTACTTTTTTAGCTGGGCCTCTTCTAACTAACTAACGTCTGAAACTAACAGCACATTGTTCAGAGAGTGTTTCGTCTCATAGTGATAAGACCTGATTATACCAAGGGATGGTATGCAGAGAGGCCCTTGCTTATACTTATTGCTAGA
>VZTM01004350.1:40092-51478 GCA_013400555.1 Jacana jacana
TAAATGAAACTGGTACTATGAAGACTGGGTAATGAACATCAGCGACATTCGACTCCTTCCTGAATGAGAAAGAGTTACCTATCTTCCAGTCGCACACAATATAAGAGTTAACGCTGATAACTTATGTCTTGACAGGTTCAAACTGACACGAACTAAAAAAAAGTAGGATACCCAGAGAAGCTGTGTCTGCCATTATCTAGTTTTGGCAATAGTTGTGCTTTAAGAGTAATATTGGACTGATGACATCCAGAGTTCCATTCCAATCAAAATTTCTATGAATCGTTGATATTTTACTAGCCTTCAGGTGCCACTCTGTAGGTGTACAAGTATCTTTGAAGTCCTGCCCCGTACATGCCAGGCTCACAGGAAGTTTCAGATTCCTTGTGGTATCCCAAATCATGCTACATGCTTATGTTTTGTACAAAAAATAGTCCTCACTGTCCTAAATTAATATAAGGGATACATCTGGTAAACTAATTTTCTGACTGGGGTTTTTTGATAATCTGTTTGTCAACATCTTCACATAGTTAAAAAATATGAAATATTTAACCTTTAGGAGCCACAAAAGCAGAGGAACCATCTGCAGGGACAGCCTTACACTCCACCACTTTGTCACAAAAGCAGTCGTGACACCGGGGCTGTTTTTGCAGCTCTCAAACCTTTTACAGCCTTCTGCTCATATATTGTACTTTGAATTTTATCACAATATTTTGTGACATTCGATGAGTTAGTGTACATGTAGAATGGTAAATCTACACTAAGGAATAAGTGAGTCCCTGCTTAATTAAAAAAAATAAAAATAAAATTAATAGACTGATAATACTAAAGAAATGAGTACTTAAAAATATCACTCACAACTCATGCATTTCTCACTCACAAAAGTCCCATTATGGTTGGGTACTATCTACAAACATATGCCATGGCTATACAGTAGAAGTCACACCTCCTTGTTCCTGTCCCAACATATGACCAGTGGACAGCAGCTGTACTGCCTCAAACCACTGATAAGCATTTCTCTCTAGTTTCATTCAACTCTATTGAGTAAATATCCACTAACTATATAGGAATTGAAATATTTGGTGGTCAGGGTTGGGGTTTTTTTTTGCCTGAAAATAGATCTTTAGTACAGAAGTTGTGGGTTTTATGTCTTACCTGGCAAAGAATGTCTTTGGCAACCTAACATACATGTAAAGGTGGACAATCTCAAAGCAACATAGTTGAATGCAGTGATAACATTGTCTAGCTGTGTATCTAGCAATGTAATTGTATCCATCCTGTCTACAATGAAGACCTTATGGTAATTATACATTATGTAAAGGATGTCCGCCCCTTTACTATATAACACCTTTAGCAAAAAGGTGCTATATACACAAGTGGAGAAGTATAATAGTCTAAAGATGTGCTACCAAGTAGAGAAAATTAATATTCTGGTAAGAAAGTGAAAAGGAATTTATTTTCCAGATAAAAGCAAACATTAATTCTGCAAGGTTGACAATACCTAAGAAGGGCTGATCAGTCAAAAAGTACTTCCAATTATAAACATCTGTGTTGTACTGAACCAAAATTATTCCACTCATCAACATTTTCTTATTCAGCTTTCAATATTTTTCCCCCATAAGCAAAACCACTCTAATCTCCAAACTGAAGTAGCCTATTGCCCTTTAATCTAAAAAGCAGAATGAAAAATCCCAAACATTTCAGTAAAGAAGGCAAGGTGAACTTTTTTCCAGTTCATGATGTATATGATGGAAATGTAAATAGAATGTGATCCTGTAGTGACAGAGATGGTGGGGATTAGTCTTACCTTGTTTCATGTATGATATTGAAGAGCTGTCAGATGGTGACAGTTTCTATTTGGAACCATTTCTGGCTGCATTTGAATCAGTAATGTGGAGGGAAAATATTGTAAAAAACGTTTAGCAACTTGAGATATGCAATCCCTCAAACAACATGTCTTGTGGAAATATAAGCTAGCACAAATGGTAGTGGGGCATGTGTTAATTACTTTGGTTTTCCTCCTGAGGAAACACACTCTCCAAAATTTACTTTATCACTTCTTTCTGATAGCATTTTAAACGTGCCTTAAGGTTATGCTGGTGTTGTGGTTTAACCCTGGTCAGCAGCTAAGCACCATATGGCCGCTTACTCACCCTCAACCCCAAGGGATGGAGGAGAGGATCAGAAAGGTTAAAATGTGAAAGCTCATGGGTTGAAATAAAGATGCTTAATAAGAGAAAAAAAAACTAAACTCCCCCACCACCCACAAAAAACCCAAAACAAACAAAAACCAAACCAACCAAACAACCAAAACCAAACAACAAAAAGCATCAAAGGAAAACAAAATCAAGAAAAACAAGTGCACCCCTGGCAAACTCCTCCTCCTGCCCCCCGCCCTCCCAGTATTTAAAGAATATGTAATAATTATATAAAATATATAATTATAATGTTTAATTATATTAAAGTATGTTTATTGTTATTTTTAGAAAATTGAAGTAGATTTATTATTTAATGAGACATACAGAAATTACATTTTCAAATTACATTTATTTGAATTAATTGTGATTTTAAAATCTGTTGATATACAGATGTTCTTAATGGCTTACTTTTCCTCTTAAGTATGAGGAAAACCAAAAAGATGATGATCTGACCAGATTTTCTGTTTTTATACATCGTACAGTCTTTGTTTCTGTTTAACTTGCCTAAAGTTTGCTTAATTATATCATTTCAAAGGGAGAATTATGTGAAATGGGCAACTCTTAAGATTTTTTTTTTTTCTGAAGTAAGACCTTTAGCAATGCAGGCTGTTTTGTGAACAGAAAAACAAAGTAGCAGTAACAAATGAATATAACAATAAAATTACTAGAAAATCCTTTGATATTTAAGTAATACAATCCAGCACTTGAACACGACAATGCCAGAGAACAGTATGTGAATGTGTGCACTAAAATATACCCTCTAATTACATTAACTACTTTTCAACATCACTGCTTTAGTGAGTGCACAGACTAATAGAAATACAGATGTCTCAAGCAAACAATCAGAGTTAACATCCATGCAATTCAGAATTATCTGTGGAAAGCATGACTTAAGGGTGAACAAGGCCAATCATAAGAATCTGTTATCTGTAGATATCTTAATCTGGTCAGAAGAAATCCACAGCCTCCATTTAGATTAGTCTAATGGGGAATTTGCACTTAGAGGCATTCTGCTCAGGTTATACATTTCAGGATACACTTTGGATATGGCAGAAAATTCTTTATTTCACTATAAAAGGCAGGTAACTAATTTCTAGATTCTTTTGGTTTTAATTGGATTTTTCCATAATTACCTGCTAAATTTGTAATATAAATGCAAGCTTATTTTTTTTTAAAAAGTATTTTAGAAATACATTTAATTTTATTCTGCTTTCACAAATAATAGTTTTGCATTAAAATGTAGCAAAAGACTAGTAAAAAGCCCATTAAATTGTCATTTCTTGCCTTTGTAATGTATCTGTTAACATTCCAATTACTAGAACATTTGTACATAAATCATAATTGTCTCCTCTATTAAAAGCTCAATCCTATAGATAGCATGTCCATCTGAAATTTCATTTTAAAAGTTTCTTTCCCACAAAGCCAATTTAGTTTTTTGTGTGTGTGTGAATATTGGCTTTCACTGGCTGAATTAAAACCAAAAATAATTAAAGGCTTTTTTTAATTTTCTACAGTCCACATTTAGATATGTGAATAGTAGGCAGTTTACAAACCAGGGCAGCTAAAGGCTTCTTTGGTCATCACTGCTAGAACTTAATGTATTTGAAATGAGGTCAATGAGCTCAATTTTGCCTACAGTTTAAAATGTGTGCACACAGCATTCGATTAGATGGAGGTTGCAAATTTGCAAATGTCCTCCAGGCAAAGACAAGAGAAACTGGATGCTCCAATAACCCCTGCAGGCAGAATAGTGCTACAAGATACTGCTAGGTAGACCACCTTTGTTAGAAACACCAGGATGTGTTTCTTCACAGCTTTTAATGATAAAGAAAACAAAATTTTACAGACATAGTCTATGGGGCTACTGAATGTTTTATAACAATACATTAAGATATATATTTGAAATAAATAAATAAATAAAAAGCTAGCAAAAAATTGGTATCTTGATGTCATCCATGCTGTAGACAACTACAAAGTGCAACTATTTGTGCTCTAGAGCAACCAAAATGAATATAAGGATATGTAAGTGGCACCTTGTCAGAATCTGCCTAATAAGGCCTATGGAAGAAATAAGGCCCAGGGAAAAAATTAATGAAATATAAAAAGTGTAGAGTCTTGCATCTGGGCAAGAACAACCCCAGGTACCAGTGTAGGTTGGGAAATGACCTATTGGAGAGCAGCATAGGGGAAAGGGACCTGGGGATCCTGGTGGACAGCAGGATGACCATGAGTCAGCACTGTGCCCACATGGCCAAGAAGACCAATGGCATCCTGGGGTGTATTAGAAGGGGGATGGTTAGTAGGTCACAAGAGGTTCTCCTCCCCCTCTACTCTGCCCTGGTAAGACTGCATCTGGAATACTGTGTCCAGTTCTGGGCCCTTCAGTTGAAGAAGGACAGGAAACTGCTTGAGAGAGTCCAGGGCAGGGCTACCAAGATGATTAAGGGAGTGGAGCATCTCCCATATGAGCAAAGGCTGAGGGAGCTGGGTCTCTTTAGCTTGGAGAAGAGGAGACTGAGTGATGACCTTATTAACGTTTATAAATATGTAAAGGGTGAGTGTCAGGAGGATGGAGCCAGGCTCTTCTCAGTAACATCCAATGATAGGACAAGGGGTAATGGATGTAAGTTGGAATATAGGAGATTCCAGTTAAATATGAGAAAAAACTTCTTCACAGCGAGAGTGACTGAACACTGGAAGGGCTGCCCAGGGAGGTTGTGGAGTCTCCTTCTCTGGAGACACTCAAAACTCTCCTGGACGGATTCCTGTGTGATCTGATCTAGGTGTTCCTGCTCTGGCAGAGGGATTGGACTAGATGATCTTTCAAGGTCCCTTCCAATCCCTGATGTTCTGTGATTCTGTGAAAGAATGATTGTATTAGTTTTGACTTAACTCCAAACATAACTGGAGTGGAATTCATATATATAGCTCTGTGCTTGACCCAAACTCGTACACATCTGCTCACCATATACTGTATCAAGCTACATGTCAGGAATGCAGGCTTCTTTAAAAAACAAGAAAACTTGTTGCTAATGTCACATGTTGCTACAGGTGTGTTAAGTATGTGAAGTATGTCTTCTACAGAGAGCTCCCTATTGGACCACTATCAGAATGAAGAAGGTAACTTAGAGGGTGCAGGGTCAATGGAACAAGTTCCTGCCCAATGAAGCAGGTGTGTGTCCTCAGTAACCCCCCTACCTCCCCAGGTACCTGTTAAAAACAAATATGAGGCAAATAATAGGGAACCCAATAATGACGGGAAGGGTAATTCACTGTCTACAGAGGTGTTGCCAGGGTTAAGTCATTAAAACATTAAACATGCTCAATTCAGAAGAAAAGATGGGTCATTGTTCTGAAGGGAACAGAAGACCTTATATGCAGATCTGACCCACTTCTCAGGGAAGTCTGCTGCCTCCCTGGGGCCCAGGTTAAAGATATAAAAAGAAAACTTACCTCCCTGGTAGGTCCCTCAGTCTATTACTCTTTTTTCAGGCAGGGAGAGATGATCTATTAACAAGAAACCCAAGGGCAATCAAAAGAGACTTCTGGGCTTTGGGACAAGTAGTCAAGGCCAAGGGGTCAGTAGCACAGGTAGTCTCCTCCTCTGTCATCCTAGTTGCAGAGAAGCATGAGGAAAGTAACTAGAAGAGCCAGAAGATCAACACTTGGCTCCAGCTGGTGAAGGAGCTGACTAAGGAGGGAGCATTGATGGATCTGCTGTTAGTGACTAGGGAAGGACCTGTGGAGGATGTGATAGTTGGAGGCCATCTTGGGCACAGTGACCATGAATTGATAGGAGTTCTCAATTCTCAGGGAAGAAAGAAGGGGAAGCAGCAGGACTGCCATCGTGAACTTTCAAAGGGTGGACTTTGGTCTTTTCAACAGCCTCCTTGACAGAGGTCCTTGGGAAGCCACCTTGAAGGGCAAAGGAGTCCAGGAAGGCTGAACATTTTCCAGGGAGGAAGTCTTAAAAGAGCAGAAGCGGGCAGTCCCTGTGTACTGTAAAGTGAGACATCAAGGGAAAAGACCAGCCTGGCTGAACAGTTCTGGAGCAGCTACTGGAGTAGTTCCAAAGAAGGGCAATGAAGCTGGTGAGGGGTTGGGAGAAAAAGTCTTATGAGGAGAGGCTGAGAGAGCTTGGGTTGTTCAGCCTAGAAAATTGAGGCTGAGGGGAGACCTTATCACTTTCTACAACTACCTGAAAAGGAGGTTGTAGAGAAGGGGGTGTTAGTCTCTTCTCCCAAGTCACAGGCAATAGAAGAAATGGCTTCAAGTTGCACCAGAGGACGTTCAGATTGGATATAAGGAAGTTTTTTTTACACTGAAAGGGTTATTAAGCATAGGAATGGGCTGTCCAGGGAAGTGATTAGGGTTACCATCCCTGGAAATAATCAAAAGATGGGTTGACATTGGGTTTAGTGAAATAGTTTAGTGATGGGGTGTGTTTTATAATTGTTTGGTTTTGTTTTTGAGTTAGACTGATGGTTGGATGAGATGATCTTAAAGGTCCATTCCAACCTAGACAATTTTATGATTCTCAAAGCCCAGAGACAATTAAGGAGACTGTAATACCTTGGGGTCTCCTTCTGTGTATAAATCTGCCTTTGTTTCACACCATTGAACCTGGTAAAATCAGTTTGCCCAGAAAACAAGGAAATTAGTATTTTGAGAAGAATTTTAATAATATTTTGCAGGTACAACTTCCAGTGTCTTTTCCGTTTTGGGTGAAAAATATTGGAAATATCCAATAATACAACCTGAAAGGCCAGAGAAGAGAAAAGAAGTGACTCTGTGCAGAGACATAGTCAGGAAGTAGCTGAGTCAAATTCCAGAAAAGAATACAATAAAATGATGTGATGCATCAGTGCTAAATTATGAATCTTAGCTTATTCATCCTCAGATGCATTACTTTTACAAGCAAATCATGAATGTGAAGGATACAAAAATGAAATTCAGCTGAAAGGGTGAGCTAAGAGTATGATTATTAAATCAGACTAAAAATGACTATATTTTTTTTCTCTGTGTCCTATTGCTTTTGTCTCCTTTTCTTGGCATAGAGATTTATTTTGTTTTTTACCACAAAGGAAGAGAATAAATACAACTGATATTCCAATAGGTAATATGTTGTCTAAAGCATAAATTAAGAATTCTGTAAATCTGATTTCTTAATAAACTTCTCAAATTGTTATTTGCCTGGTCACTAATTATTTTTGCACTGCTTTGTTTTAGCTTGTGGTGGTATTTGTCCATTTATTTTAAAAACTCTCTTTTTTTATCCAGAGATTTATGATCTGTACAAATCACGACAGCTGGATTTATGTTTTATTCTTAGCAGACCAAGAGGAATACTCACTCACTCATTATTTGTGAATTTAGACTGTCTCAGAAATCTGTTCTTATACATACTGTCTCTAATACACTTGATTCCTTGAGAGATAATGATATGAAGCAAGCAAATTTGTTTAAAATGTCTGTATATGTGTGTGCCATGCACCTGTATGGATGTGGTTTGTCAAAACAGACTTTTTTTCTATTCCAGACAGTCAATTGTTTTGCTTTGTCTCTTAATTGTTTCCCCCATCTGCTGTTTACACCACCTGAGCATCAGTAATTTATGTGGAGATATAAAAACTCATGCAACTAAAAATTATGGTAGTAATCCAAAATAAAAATCAGCACGTGATTCAACAATCTGGAAAATAAACACATTGAAAAATGTTAAAATATATTTTCACACTTTTCCTCATGGGGAAACATGTTTAATAATGTACAGAACATACACAAGCTGTTTTTAAGCAAGAATTACAAAGAAATGCGCTCAAAAATACATTGCAACATAAACCATCCTCCTTTTTAGAAATTCAGATTTGCTCATTCCATATTGGTTAAGTTCAGGTATTGAGAAAACACCAAAGAATTGACACAGAGATTTTTATTTCATAGAATCATAGAATAGCTTGGGTTAGAAGAGATCTTTAAAGGTGATGTAGTCCAATTCAACTGCAATGAGTATGGACATCTTTAAGTATGTACAGTTGCCCAGAGCCCCATGCAACCTGATCTTGAATGTTTCCAGAGATGGGGCATTTACCACCTCTCTGGGCAACCCGTTCCAGTGTTTCACCATCCATTATCATAAAAATTTTCTTCCTTATATCTAGTCTGAATCTACCATCTTTTAGTTTAAAGCCATTATCCCTTGTCCTATAACAACAGGCTGCTGAAATTATTGTCCCTTTCTTTCTTAAACTCCCTTTAAGTATTAAAAGGCCACAATAAGGTCTTTCTGGAGCCTTCTCTTCTCCAGTTTGAACAACCCCACCTCTCAGCCTGTCCTTATGGGAGAGGTGCTCCAGCCCTTTGATCATTTTTTGTGGCCCTCCTTTGGACCTGCTGTAAGAGACATCCATTGTTTTATTGTGCTGAGGGCTCCAGGGCTGGATGCAGTACTACAGGTGGGGATCTCATGAGAGTGGAGAAGAGGGGTAGAATCACCTCTTTCAGCCTGCTGACCACACGTCTTTTGACACAGCCCAGGATATAGTTGCCTCCTGAGATGTGAGCACACATTGTTGGCTCATGTCCAGCTTTTCATCAGCCAGTACTGACATGTCATTCTTGGCAGGGCTGTTCTCAATCCCTTCACCCCCCAGCCTGTATTGATACCAGTCGTCCTGACCCAGGTGAAGACCTTGCACTTGGCCTTACTGAACTTCATGAGTGTCACATTGTCACACTTCTTAAGCTTGTCCAGGTCCCTGTGCATGGCATCCTGTCCTCCAGACATGTCAACTGCAACACTAAACTGGTGTTTTCTGCAAACTTGCTGAGGGTGCACTCGATTATTTCATGACAAAAATGTTTCAATTCAATATTCTGAAATAAACCAGCTACAATTTAGTCTTACTATATATGTATAGAAATTACACATATTCTATATAAAGGTACGTGACCTGTGTTGATATACACAATAATGTATTTAGTCACATGTATACTGTAAGTAGTTCTTCATTTTGAACAAGGGTAGTGTCATTGTCAGCAAATGGAAATAGGACCGAAATATAGGATATAAAACTGCTATGTCATTACATATACATGTTTATAACAATAACTCTGGAGCTTCCTTCATGTAAATACTTATTACACATTTGTGTAGCATATGGTAATCTGTAGTTATAATTAACAAATAGACAATGAACAGTTACTCGGAAGCAAATTATACAGTGTCACAAGGCCAAATGATGCCATCCTGCCCATATTTTTCTTGCTTTCTGAATATCATAATTAAATTCTATATATAAGATGCTTTGCATATATTACAGTCAGTACCTGAAATCATTTTGCATAGAAAGTTCTTTGAGCTGTCCATTTACATTGTCAGTAATTACATAAAATCTAAGGGGATTCTTACCAAAATCACGGGGGAAAAAAAACAATAAACCCAAACCAAACAACCTAACAAAAACCCACAGACCATAGGTGCTTTTCTAAGTCTTTCAGGAAGGAGAAGCTTGTAAGTTTATGTCTAAATTTCTGAGATTTTAATTACCATACTTTATATCCTAAAGAACCACAATAAAATCTACACCATAATAGCTGTATGAAAAGCATCCTTAGGTTTTCTATTCACTTTCCTAATATCTTTGATATTGAAATAATAGAACATATAGAAAGAGTAAGAGTCACAACTAGCTCTATTGAGTGGGAAGGGGTGTGATAAGGCATGGAAATAGTAAAGCATAGAATCATAGAATTGTTTAGGTTGGAAGACACCTTTTAGATAATCTAGTCCAACCATCAATCTAACGCTGACAAAAAACATCACTAAACCATTACCTACCAACAAAGGTGAAAAGCGTAAATTATAAACAGTGGTATTACAAATCAAAACAAAACATAGCAAAACAAACCAAACCAAAACAAAACCAAAATCTATCATATTTAAGGAATATGGAGAAAAATAACTAGTCTCCATCAAATCCACAGAAACAGCATGTAGAGCAAGATTGTTACATGCCTTCTGTCCTGGGGAAACATAGTTATGCATTGCTTCTTATACTGTTCAAGTTGCAAGGGTCAAATCCAGTTTTACAGGATTAATAATAGATGAGGAGTACCTGTAAAATATTAAATGAATACAAACATTTAGAGCAATGTCATTTCATTTGTTAAAAGAATGTATATAAGGTGCATACAGGTGTTTATATAACATACTAACATACACATTGGCAAATCTCCTGCTAGTAGAGCAAGGATGGTTTTGTCATAATGTAAATACTATAAAACTTACAGAAGAAAAATGTTCCTGCTAAATGAAGATTAAACAAAAATAAAAATTAAAAAGTCACCTTTTCAAGTTCCTTTGACTTAGCTGACAATGAGTGTGGAATGAAATTCAAGGTTCATTTAATTTTCCACTGCCTGCAACATTTACCAGCCTATTCACATGCGTAATTTAAGATTTAAATGATGGTTTATATATGTTTGCATCCAGTTAAAACAATTATCCGTTTATTACTACAATCATATCAAATTACAGAATTTTTGCTAAGAAAAAATATGACTTATAAAAGATCAAGATATTTGCATTGGCACAAAATAAGTGGGGAATCATGAATAATCATAAAGGCATATTTTGACAGAAAAATGACAGCAACACCCCTTTCAGAAGGACTATATCCTTCTTCAGACTTCAAGAAGAGTTTGTTTTTAAACTTATAATTTATTCTTAAGGAATACATGCAAAATCATCTGGAAAACTAAAAAATAGGCAGAAATGTAAATCCAAAGAGAAATTCAGAGCGACTACTAGTGATTCAAATCTATGTGAAAGGATAGTTTTTTCAAAGTCTTAAGTGTTCTTATTGGGCTCATGAGACTGTTGTAAAATTTAAATCATGGTCTTTATAGGACTTTATGCTCAAATCTACATGTAATTTCTCCCATTATGCTGGTGATGCTAGTGATGCAGTACATAAAAAACAACAAAAAATACTTGATAATATTGTTTAGGTTCTTCTATAGCACCTATGGTCTTTCATCTATAGTTTCACAAGGTGGAGTTTCTTGAGATCTATTTTGATTTCTATCTCGTTGAGATCTATTCACAAGAAGACGCTGCTTTACAGAGCTTGACACTGCCCAAAGAGAAAAGTCTCACTCCTTCAACATCTTTCCCTTCCTTAATTTTT
>VZTM01004351.1:0-17202 GCA_013400555.1 Jacana jacana
ACCATTCTATGATTCTATAATTTTGGCTATAGCAGAAGTCCAAAGTAAAAGCTCCTCACACCGCAAGAGTAGAAACGAGTGCTTCTTTCCTCATTGCTGTAGAAATATGAATTTTACAAAGAACCTCTCTAGTATTACTCTGCGGTTGTGTGGGTTGTATGTCAGCTGTGCCCATAGGCATGATGCTCTCTATGGGCAGAGCTCTCTGAAAGCTGAGGGGCCAGTTGAAAGCAATCACTTCAGATATGTTTTTTGACTTTCAGAATATGGACCTGACGCTGCACTGAGTATTGCAGATACTGCATCCAGTAATGCTGGACATGAGCACAAGATGAAAGTCTGCACAGAGCAGAAGGGAAATTTTAAACTGCATGTAATGAATGTCACAAGTTCCCTTTCTCAGTGCTTTTCCACAAAATCCCAATAGCTGTATTTAAGTCCTGAAGGACTCTCTTGGTAAAAGGCAGTGCTGTTGCTTCCAGTTCTGAGAGAATTGGAAGTGGATGTAAACTAAACCTCTCATGACAAGCAGCAGTGACAGCATATGTTGAACCCATTCAGACAGTGGTGATGTTCTCAGCAAAGCATGTGCTCCCCTGAGCTTCAGGAGCAGCGCTGGTTGGGCCAGACAGCATTTTGCCCAAGGCCTTTGCAGCAGCACAAGCTTTTCTTCTCCCATTCAAGCTGGAGGAAGCCAGTTATTTACAGAAATACAATGTGAGTTCTCCCATATCAGTCACTTCCCTGAAAAATATTGGCTTTTAAAGAAAATTTTTGGCAGTAGTAATACAGTCAGAAGTCTCTCTTGGAAGAGTCTAGATATCCTGCATCTTTGCTGGAGAGTCCTCTGTACCATTCAAAACAAAATATTAGGCAAGAACAACCCCAGGTACCAGTATAGGTTGGGAAATGACCTGTTGGAGAGCAGCATAGGGGAAAGGGACCTGGGGATCCTGGTGGACAGCAGGATGACCATGAGCCAGCACTGTGCCCTCATGGCCAAGAAGGCCAATGGCATCCTGGGGTGTATTAGAAGGGGGGTGGTTAGTAGGTCGAGAGAGGTTCTCCTCCCCCTCTACTCTGCCCTGGTGAGACCCCATCTGGAATATTGTGTTCAGTTCTGGGCCCCTCAGTTCAAGAAGGACAGGGAACTGCTGGAGAGAGTCCAGGGCAGGGCTACCAAGATGATTAAGGGAGTGGAGCATCTCCCATACAAGGAAAGGCTGAGGGAGCTGGGTCTCTTTAGCTTGGAGAAGAGGAGACTGAGAGGTGACCTTATTAACGTTTATAAATATGTAAAGGGTGAGTGTCAGGAGGATGGAGCCATGCTCTTCTCAGTAGCATCCAATGATAGGACAAGGGGTAATGGATGCAAGCTGGAACATAGGAGATTCCAGTTAAATATGAGGAAAAATTTCTTCACAGTGAGAGTGACTGAACATTGAAAGTGGCTGCCCAGGGAGGTTGTGGAGTCTCCTTCTCTGGAGACGTTCAAAACTTGCCTGGAGGCGTTCCTGAGTGATCTGATCTAGATGTTCCTGCTCTGGCAGGGGGATTGGACTAGATGATCTTTCAAGGTCCCTTCCAATCCCTGATATTCTGTGATTCTGTGATTCAGCAGCCTATGAATTAATTAGAGACCCACCACTCAAGCCTGTCTTATGAATATTTACAGTTTTCGTTAACTTGAGAAAGAACTTTCTAGATCTAACTGTGTGTTCTAGTAGCAAAACCTTTCCTGGAATAAATCTGATAAAATCGAGAATGTTAAAAGGCAAAGCAGTTTGCCAGAGTGTGTGGCCAGTAGACTGAGAGCAAATAGTAGAGTGATATTTCTTTCTAGGCAATCTGCCGCTGGTTTTCACCACAGTACTACATCTGAGTATTTCGGTATTGCATTTTCACTCCGGCAGGTAGTAAATATGCTGAACTGTACGCTGAGTTTATTGACCAAGCGGCTTCGCGTACCAGAATCTGGAAGACTGGAGCCAAGGCAGAGAGGGATGAATTGTGCCGGTAAAGCTGTTACTCACATATTGGACACGAAGGGGAGCTCTTGTAACAGCCAAGGGAAACGCGCCGTACATCTTCTATGGACACTGAGCCGGAAAAGATGGTGTAAGGTGCCTTGTAGCGTTAGGCTAGTCTTATGGATCTATTTTGCAAAAGCTGAGTGTATTTATCTGATTTATTAATAAAGAACTTTTTTTTTTTTTTTTTNGGCTACAGCTCATACAGCTAGTGAGACACTTGCCCGTGCCTGTGTGCTGCTGAGCTTGTCTGGCTGAAGACAAAAAGCTTTCTTTTTTTGTCTTTCTAATTTTTTAGGTTTTGGTCACAATTGTACTGTGTACACATTCGTTCAGTCTCTATGACCCCTTGGTTTGTGCCTAGTCTGAAAAACAGGGTACATATTTTACCTAAAGGCAAGATCCTCTGTTATAAGATGATCTTGTATGCATTGCTCCTGTTATTACTAACAAAGGAAACAAAAGACTATAATTTTATTCATCCTATTCTGTTTTCTTACGAGTAGGATAAAGGGAGAAGGAAAGTCAGGAGTAGCATAAAGTTTTTTGGGTTGCAATGTAATGGTTAGGGAGCAGCAAGAGCTGCTCCCCAAGGGAAGGCAAGCCAGGATCTGAGGGTGACCCCAGCTTGGGCAGTGCCCTCACTGATGGATGGCCATGTCCTGTCAGAACATGGTGGACAGAGCTTGGTGTGGTAACAGGGTCCATCAACAGTCTCAGTCCAGGAAATTGATGAACAAGATCCAGCGTCCAAACAAGGAACCAGGAGCAACTAGAGACAGGGCTATAAATAGAGCTACTACATGGATCCAAAGTCCATCCAAGAGACAGGAACGAAGATAGGATCGAGACAAGCTACACTGTACATCCATAAGGTCCATCCAGGAGACCAGCATTCTCTAACATAACTCCAAGACCCATCTAGGAGGCAGGGTCTGAGGCAGGGCTGGAGAGAGATTTGCATATAACACAGCTCAGGCAGGGTCTGAAGTCCATTATGGGTCTCCTCAGGGCCATTAAGTCACTGACAGCAGCCTCCCTTTCTCTCAGGAGGACCCATGGGACCAGCGTCCTGCATTCATTGTAGAACAGCCATCTATACAGTATGTCATGAATAGTCAGCCCTGCAGGAGAAAATGTGCTGCCTTCATACTGAGATAAGTAAAATAATTACTGTTATGCTGCATTGTGAAATATAGATTCTTCAGGGACACGGTGAAGTAGGGGAAAAAATACCACCAGCTGGGACTTCTGTAAATTTAGCTCTAGTCATGATATTAAGAGCTCTGATTATTAATCATGGCTCGCCTGGATTTTTGTCATGACTTAACAGGGGTTTTTAAAACACTACAACCTGCATTGCAGCCTTTCCCTGGCTGTGGCATGAATACCAGGAATTGTTTCCTCATTTACACCCAAGAGATAACTTGCTTAATACTTCCCATTTTACTTTTAAACTGAACAGCACAATTCATGAGAAACAAACTCATGTACTTTTTGGAAGAAAAGCACTTATTTTTTTCCAGAAGTCAGTTTATTTTAATTATGATACGTTTGCACCCTTCAGCATCTGGAGAAGTTTGTCTGAGCAAGGTATTAACCAATTCACGTCTTGGTATGACAGTTCATTTGTTGGTTGCTCACTTGCTATATGTTTGCATGATGAACTGGCTCAAACTTGCAAAAAAAATCCAAACTTTTCTTGTTCTGGCTGCATTTTCTGTCCAGATCTGTTGAACAGCCCAGTTTGAATTTTGGCTGCAAACTTACACAACTTCTCTTATCTTTTATATTATGGTACCTCAGTTAGGCCAGTAGTACTTCTCTCCTATGACTCTCCAGGTTGTTTAGGGAGATACTGCTCACTATAAGGGTATCACCATCTTTGGTATCACCAAAGATATTTTGTCTGTGAAAGACAAGTCTAGAGCCTGCAATCAACAAATTGTGATGGTTTCTTGTTTAGTTAGTACTGTCTTCATCACAACTAGTTCTCTGACATTTTCCTGTGGGTCTTACAATTCTTTTGTCAGGTGTTTTGTCAGGTGGAACTGTGCGATCTGAGAGGTGTTGTGGTAGCAGGTAGGGAGATAATGCATCTGCATGAAAACCTGGTTAGTTCTTAGGGCAAGTAAGAAGTTTACCTTTGACAAAAGTTGTTTGTGTCCTCCCTGTTTTAGATCTCCTGCGTTATGATAAACCATAATTACTTGCTCCTCTCATATGTATTGCACCTGCCTTCTTAATCAGTCAGATGCTTCATTTTACCTCATGATTTTGACCCTTCTGTAATCTGGTTATGCTCTTGATAGGTAATATAGCTATGTTAAAATCACAGGGACAATTTCAAACTCCCAGTCTCCCTGATGAAATTCCTATAATCATTGCTTTGTCAGAATTCCACTAGTTTTCTCCCTGGTTATCTGGTTGGCTCCTCTGTTAGATCAGATTATTTTAAAAGATTTCAGAGGGTAGCAGCTTTGTTTTCAGAAATGGGAGCTTTTGTGAGCTGAGAGACCATTATGACTTTTTTGTCTCAAAAAGATCACAGATCATCTGCAGCTGCTCACTTTTCCCCTGGCAAGTACTTCCTGAGAAAGATGTTAGACTGGATAACACTGGTGCAACTCAACCAGACCTGATACAAAAATAGTAATGACTTTCAGATACTTATTAAATGATGAAAGCTGCTCTATTATAGTGTGTCACTGGCCAACTCTACCCAAAAAAAGCAGCCAGGAAATAACCAGGAGAGACTGATTGGATTTCAGATTCAGTAATATGCAAAAATAGATTAAAATTTCAAAAAAAATTGTAGTAGTCCCAGCAGATTCCTGCTACATATTACAAAATAGATATGATATGAGCTGTTACTTTGTTACCTGGAGACTGTACTAAGCACCACAAACATGCACAAATTGGAACGCTTTAGTTTTGACACCAATGATTGCACCAATAGCAATAGCAATTAATCGATCATAGGGAAAACATTTACCAAAGATCGTATTTTAAAAAAAGAAGAGGGGGTCACTCGTGCCTATACCTAATCATGGTTTCTGAAAGAACTTTTTAAAATGAAACTGTGAATAGATTTAAAGTACCTACTTCTGACGCTTGTTTCCATGAGAACAGGAGCAGCAGCTAGAAATCACGTCATTGGAGTTCTTGTTGGTTGACAGATGCAGGAGACTGCAGATATCGCATATACAAGCATAAGGACCAGTCAGCATAGCAATGTCAGGAGAATAGGAAGGTTTTATGGTGTTTTAAAAACCCTTAATATACAAGAGGCTTGAAAAAGAGAAAATAAGTGTAACCATGTTAAAGTATTATTCTGCACCTGCAAAACTGTCTGATAAGCATTTATTTGCCTTACATCACATCCTTTCCTTAACGGTATTCCATTGCATCTCATTTTAGTATGTGCTAGCAGAATATAATTTTATGTGCTGTTGAATCATACATTTATTTGGAGTGGGTTACAAAGAACAGTCTTAGTTTTCTATGTGGTTTACCTAAATATTTTCTTGAACCAGAAGTATTTTGTAATGGAAAATTCAGGCATGAATTCCTACTTAGTTGGGCAATACTATAAAATATGGAGAAGAACACAGCCAACATGATGGAGTATTATACTTCTCGGGAATCTGTCATTTAGATGTCTTTCATGTAAAATGAAGGTGAGGCCATTTGTACAGTCATTTTAAAAAGTCTATTGTTTCAGCCATGGGCAGAAAAAAACATAACCCTAAGGGGCAAGCAGAANTTAAAAAGTCTATTGTTTCAGCCATGGGCAGAAAAAAACATAACCCTAAGGGGCAAGCAGAAACCATCAAAACTCACCTGATTGCAACTTTTGATTATGGATTGCAAAATCTCTGAATAATTGCAACATTCCTGATCTGATCAGCCCTGGACAGAGTATGACAGCTTCCTACTTCTTCCACAAAATGACCCTGAAGAAATGCAGACCCTTCCTTCATCAAGAAAACGTATTAAACCCTGTAATTTATGATTCATAATAATTAGTAATTTATATATTTTGGGTCAAAGTTCTACTTAGAACAATATCTTATTTCTAATACTGGTCAATGATTGATGTCCACAGAAAAGTATAAGGAAAGGCTCATGTATGGAGTGATCCTTTCTTGGTATGACTGCTCCTGGTAATTGCTAATCTAAGTTTAGTTTTTGTCTGAAGTATAAAAGCCTTTTTCCTGTATTTGGATACATAGGCTTAATTGTGCAATCTGTTTTCTTAAGATCTTTCTTTAGTAAGCTGTTGCATGCCACGTTCAACAGTATTTAGTTATTATTGCTGAGTCTATCTAAAGGCAACTCTTTTCCCCAATGGAAAAACCTACAAGAAAACAAGGAACAAAGCCTGGAGGCCGCAAGTGAGTCTTGTACATGTTACTTTTGCAGGGAGAGGTTGGATAGCTTGTAATTGATGCAATTTCTTGCAATAACAAAATGTTCCTGACCTTTTGTTGATCACAAAGTAAATGCACTTTTAGTATGTCAAGTAAAATCAAATATTACTCCTATTCCTCTCCACTAGATCTCAAGGATGATGTTGCATACTAGGCCACTTAGTAAGAAATTTGAACTAACTATATTAGATCAGAATGTTATAGTTGAAGACCTTAATGGCCACCAAAAAGCTACCTCAATTTTAATATTTCTGTATTTTTCATATTTACAAGCAATTGCAACATATATGTATTACGTGCTTGAGAGTAAGGGATGTTGCAGTATGACATTGAAGAACATAACATTTTAATGCAGGAAGATTTTTGCAAAATATGGACATAGGAAATGGTTCACAGCCAGTTCCATATGTTAAATGCCAGGCAAAACACACAGCAACCAGTAAAAACTCCATCAAGAAATTATACTGCCACTGCAAGAATTAAATGTGTTCTTCTGTTTATTGGCATCCAGGGATTCTAGTTAAGCAAAGCACAGCATTGCATGATACAAACCCAGGGACAAAGTCCTCAGTTTCTGAAGAGAGCTTGGCAAGGGGTACAGGTCAGGGGAATGTGGAGCAAGGAGGATACAGTACCTCATGGTGGAGGTCGTTCCCACTCTACTCCCTGTCCACCTTTGAGATCGATATGATGATCGGTTTTATCATAGCATCCTGCTTTTCTGCTTTGACAGTGACCTGTCTGCTGTGGATTCCTCACACCAACAGGGGGAGACAGCTATGAGCAAGCTAAACAAGCTTCATTCCAAACGTAAATTCTTTAGGTTGAGCCATAACCTGGGCAATGGTTATGTAAAGAATAAAACAATTGGTTAACTTCTATTTGCAGTTGCTACTTACGTTAGGGGATTTGGGGAGTACTGCACTTTAGTAATGCTGTAACATTGGAGAGACACAGGACATCTCAGTTTTGTCTGCATGTTTTTTCCGAGGACTTTAGACACTGTGGAATTTATTTTACAAGGGGCTGAGTTTAGTAGCTGTCACATATAATTGGGGGGCAATTTTGCTGCTGCTCTTTCAGATAGCATCACACAAAGCATAGCAATATCCAACCAAAGAGTGGATATTTCTGAGCTTCCTTTTCTTTCCAGATTACAGATACTGTGCAAAGTTGACCATGAGATAGTGGAGCTCAGGATTCTGTGAGAAGGGAAAAAGACAAATAGCAGGATCGTAGACCTGAACTTCAGGAATGCAGTTTTTGCCTGTTGAAGGGATTTGCTTGGAAAACTCCCATAGCACATGATGCTGAATAGAAGAAGGGCCAGAAGAGCTAGCTGGTTTTCAAAGATCACTAAAAATAGTCCATCCACATGTGAAGGGAATCAAGCAAAGGTGGCAGGAGGCCAGCATGGATGAACAAGGGGCTCTTGAGTAAACTCAAGACATGAAGAGGATGCATAAAGAGGTGGAATCAGGGACAGATGACCTGGAAGGAAGATAGAGACACTGTCAGGTGTACAGAAACGGGGTTAGGAAAGCCAAAGCCCTCCTGCAAATTGAATGTTGCTGGAGAAGTGAAAGGCAACAAGAAGGACTTCTACAGGTACATCAACTGCAAAGGGCTCAGCAGCCTGATTGCTTTCTATCGTGAAATGAGAAGTTCATTGAATAAGGGGTATATTGTTTATTTGGACTTTAGCAAGGCTTTTGATACTGTTTCCCATAACATCCTCATAGACAAACTGATGAAATACAGCTTAGATAAATAGACTGCAAAGTGGATTGAGGACTGAACTTGTGGTCTCAAAAGTTGTGAGCAATGACACAAAGTCCAGCTGGACCAGTGACTACTGGTGTATTCCAAGGGTCAGTGCTAGGTCCAGTACTGTGTAACATCTTTAATGGCTTGAATGATGGGACAGAGTGCACCCTCAGCAAATTTGCAGATGTTAAAAACTGGGATGTGGTTGTGCCACCATTCAGAGAGACCTGAACAGACTGGAGAAACGGGCAACCTCATGAAATTCAACAAAGAACAAACACTGTCCCACTCCTGGTGAGGAAAGCCCCCAGGCACTACTACAATCTGAGGGCCAACTGTCTGGAAAACAGCTTTGCAGGAAAAGCCCTAGGGGTCCTGGTGGATAGCAAGCTGGCCATGAACCAGAAATGTGCTCCTGCAACAGTCTGGGATGCCTTAGGAGGACTACCTCTGGCAAATAAAGTAAGGTGATCAGTATTGGTGAGGCAACATCCAGAGTGCTGGGCCTTGCTAGGAACCCTAGCACAGGAGGGACATGGACATACAGATAGGAGTCCACTGAAGAGACTTTGAACATCTGCCATATGAGGAAAGGCTCAGAGAGCTGGGATTGTTTAGCAGTGTCAAGAAAAGGCTCGGGGGGACCTTATCAATGTATAAATACCTGATGGTAAGGTGTAAAGACAGAGCCAGACTCTTCTCAGTTGGTGTCCAGTGAAAAGACAAGAGGCAATGGGCACAAACTGAAATAAAGGAAATTCCACACATTCCACAATTCTTAAACATAAGTAGAACCTCTTTTACTGTGAAGGTGGTCAAACACAGGGAGAGGCTGTGGAATCGCTATCCATGGAGATCCTCAAAACCCAACTGGACATGGTTCTGAACAACCTGCTCTAGCTGACCTTGGAGCAATGATCTCCAGAGGTCCTTCCAGCCACAAACATTCTGTAATTCTGTCTCTTACAAGTACAAGTATTTCTCTTTTTCTATCATTTTGTTTCTGTGGTGTGGCTTCTGCAAAGCCAGCTGGTAAGCAAAGAGTCACTTTTACAAGGACTGAAGTCAGAATTAGGAATCTATGAAAAAATGTCATTCTTGGCAGTCATCTTACATTCAGTCCTTGAAAGCTCCTGTCAAGCAGCTGAAATAAATTGCTGCCTCTGTAATCATTGTAGAGTCACAGTCAGATATCAGTATTTATACACTCAGTATGGAGAATTAAATGGAAGAGCTGGAGAATTGAAAAAGTGTCTGAAGTACAATTTAAAATTCCTTTCAAAAGTGCCAGTTTTACAGCTATTACAGTTGTTAAGAATTTGGCTATAACAGTATGACACATGATGCTCTAAACAAAAGGGAGCCATGATGGTAGAATAGAATAGAATAGAATAGAATAGAATAGAATAGAATAGAATAGAATAGAATAGAATAGAATAGAATAGAATAGAATAGAATAGAATAGAATAGAATAGAATAGAATAGAATAGAATAGAATAGAATAGAATAGAATAGAATAGAATAGAATAGAATAGAATAGAATAGAATAGAATAGAATAGAATAGAATAGAATAGAATAGAATAGAATAGAATAGAATAGAATAGAATAGAATAGAATAGAATAGAATAGAATAGAATAGAATAGAATAGAATAGAATAGAATAGAATAGAATAGAATAGAATAGAATAGAATAGAATAGAATAGAATAGAATAGAATAGAATAGAATAGAATAGAATAGAATAGAATAGAATAGAATAGAATAGAATAGAATAGAATAGAATAGAATAGAATAGAATAGAATAGAATAGAATAGAATAGAATAGAATAGAATAGAATAGAATAGAATAGAATAGAATAGAATAGAATAGAATAGAATAGAATAGAATAGAATAGAATAGAATAGAATAGAATAGAATAGAATAGAATAGAATAGAATAGAATAGAATAGAATAGAATAGAATAGAATAGAATAGAATAGAATAGAATAGAATAGAATAGAATAGAATAGAATAGAATAGAATAGAATAGAATAGAATAGAATAGAATAGAATAGAATAGAATAGAATAGAATAGAATAGAATAGAATAGAATAGAATAGAATAGAATATATGTCAGTTGAAAGGGACCTACGACAATCATTAAGTCTAATTGCCTAACCAAAAGCTAAAGCATGTTAGACAATGATCTCTGCCAGGAGCTAGGAGAGGGTTCAGGCATCACTTAGCCATAGTGCGTGTATTATGGGCCTGCACAGAGTGGATAAGGGAAGTATATGGTGATGGGAAGTGTATGGTGATGTATTGTTACCCCTGGAGTTGTACGACATGGATCATTCAGGCTTTTCTTGTGATTACTGGCTTGACTGTCATGAGTAGTAATTATAATGGGAGAAAATCTTATTCTTTCATGGTGTCACAGTGCCACAAGGCAGGTTCCAGAGTAGATGATGAGCTAGGAGCTTGTGCATGATGATAAGCAAGGAGCTTCTGGAAAAACTCAGATGGAAGAAGACAGTTTACTGAACATGAAAAAAAGGGACTGGCCACTTGGGAGAAGTATAGGAGCATTGTCAGAATATGCAGGGATGTAACAAGGAAGGGTGAGGCCTGCTTGCAATTAAACCGGGCAAGGGATGTCAAGGACAATAAGAAGGGCTTCTGCAAGTAGATCAGCTGTAAAAGTAAGACTAGGGAAAATGTGGGCCCACTGCTGAATGAGGTAGATGCCCTGGTGATGGAGAATGCAGAGCAGGCAAAGTTACTGAATGCTTTCTTTGCTTCAGTCTTTACTGCTAAGGCCGGCCTTCAGGAACCCCAGACCCTGGAGGCAGGAGAGAAAGCCTGGAGTAAAGAAGACTCTCCCTCAGTCAAGGGGGATCAGTTAGAGATCATTTGGGCAAACTTGACACCCACAGATCTGTGGGCCCTGATGGGGTGCACCTGCAAGTGCTGAGGGAGCTGGCAGATGATATTGCAGATACTCTCTATCATCTTTGAAAGGTCGTGGAGAACGGGAGGGTTGTCTGAGGACTGGAGGAAAGCCAATGTCAGGCCAGTCTTCAAAAAGGGCAAGGAGGAGGACCTGGGAAACTATAGGCCAGTTAGCCTCACCTTCATCCCTGGAAAGATGGTGGAACAGCTCATTCTGGATGTCATCTCTAAGCATGTAGAAGAAAAGAAGGTCATTGGGAGTGGTCAGCATGGATTCACCCAGGGGAAATCATGCTTGACCCATGTGATAGACTTCCGTGATGGAATGACTGACTGGGTGGATGAGGGGAGAGCCATGGATGTTGTCTACCTTGACTTCAGCAGTGCTTTTGGCACTGTCTCCCATAACACTCTCATAAGGAAAGCTTAGGAAGTACAGGTTAGATGAATGGACAGTGAGGTCGATTGAGAATTGGCTGAGTAACAGAGCTCAGAGTGTTGTGATCAGNGCAAGTAGATCAGCTGTAAAAGTAAGACTAGGGAAAATGTGGGCCCACTGCTGAATGAGGTAGATGCCCTGGTGATGGAGAATGCAGAGCAGGCAAAGTTACTGAATGCATTCTTTGCTTCAGTCTTTACTGCTAAGGCCGGCCTTCAGGAACCCCAGACCCTGGAGGCAGGAGAGAAAGCCTGGAGTAAAGAAGACTCTCCCTCAGTCAAGGGGGATCAGTTAGAGATCATTTGGGCAAACTTGACACCCACAGATCTGTGGGCCCTGATGGGGTGCACCTGCAAGTGCTGAGGGAGCTGGCAGATGATATTGCAGATACTCTCTATCATCTTTGAAAGGTCGTGGAGAACGGGAGGGTTGTCTGAGGACTGGAGGAAAGCCAATGTCAGGCCAGTCTTCAAAAAGGGCAAGGAGGAGGACCTGGGAAACTATAGGCCAGTTAGCCTCACCTTCATCCCTGGAAAGGTGGTGGAACAGCTCATTCTGGATGTCATCTCTAAGCATGTAGAAGAAAAGAAGGTCATTGGGAGTGGTCAGCATGGATTCACCCAGGGGAAATCATGCTTGACCCATGTGATAGACTTCCGTGATGGAATGACTGACTGGGTGGATGAGGGGAGAGCCATGGATGTTGTCTACCTTGACTTCAGCAGTGCTTTTGGCACTGTCTCCCATAACACTCTCATAAGGAAAGCTTAGGAAGTACAGGTTAGATGAATGGACAGTGAGGTCGATTGAGAATTGGCTGAGTAACAGAGCTCAGAGTGTTGTGATCAGAAGCACAGAGTTCAGTTGGAGGTCAATAACTAGTGGCACTTCCCTAGGATCAGTACCGGGTTCAGTGTTGTTCAATATATTCATATTGAATATGTGTGAGATATTGAATCAATATATTCATGTTGAATCCTGTGTGAGAGGACATAGTGTACCCTCAACAAGTTTGCTGCTGACACAAAACTGTCAGGAGTGGCTGACACACCAGAAGGCTGTGCCACCATCCAGTAAGACCTGGACAGTCTGGAGAGCTGGGCAGAGAGGAACCTGAAGAAATTCAGCAAGGGCAAGTGTAGGATCACAGAATCATGGAATCGTGGAATTGTCAGAGTTGGAAGGGGCCTCTAGAGATCATCTAGTCCAACTCCCCTGCGAAAGCAGGATTGCCTAGAGCACATTACTAAGGACTGCATTACTCCCCTGCACCTGGGGAGGAATAACGCTATGCACTGGTACAGGTTAGGGGCGGACCTGCTGGAAACAGCTATGTAGAGAGAGAACTTGGAGTCCTGGTAGACAACAAGTTGACCATGAGGCAGCAACATGCCCTTGTGGCCAAGAAAGCCAATGGTTTCCTGGGATGCATTAAAAAATGTGGTCAGCAGTCAAGGGGTGTTATCCTCCCCCTTTACTTTGCTCTCATGAGACCACATCGGGAGTATTGTGTTTAATTCTGGGCCATCCAGTTCAAGAAGGACAGAGAACTACTGGATAGAGTCCAATGGAGGCTAGAAAGATGATGGAGGGAATGGAGCAATCTCTTGTGAAGAAAGGCTGTGAGACCTGGATCTGGTTAGCCTGGAGAAGAAAAGACTGAGAGGGTATGCCACCAATACTTATAAATATCTAAAGGACGATGTGGTCAAACTCTTCTCAGTTGTGCCCAGTGACAGGAAAAAAGGCACCAGACACGAGCTAGAACACAGAAAATTCCATCTCAGCATTAGGAGGGTACTTTAAGGGTACCAGGGCACTGGAGCAGGCTGTCCAGGAAGGGTGTAAAGCTTTCTTCTCTGGAGGTATTCAAAACCCGCCTAGATGCATCCCTGCCTGCTTTAGATGAACCTGCTTTGGCCAAGAGGTTGGACTAGGTGATCTCTGAATGTCCCTTCAAACCTCTACAATTCTGTGATTCTATGATGGTGGGTTGGAGAGTCTCTTTCAGTAGGAATCTGAGATTCTTCCTGGACACTTTCTTCTGCATTGGATGTTGCACCATGAAGTAAGACTGGGGCCACTGGGACACTCCCATTCCCCTTGGAGTATAGAGATCTTTACTTCATCAGAACCTCTTTTGCCCCCTTCTCTACTCCTGGAGTACAACACAAACAATTCTGGCATCCTCTGAACAGCAGGACCCAGGAATAGACAGTATGACAAGGTAGTGATGAATAGAGTCAGACTAAGTCATGAGAGGCAGCGCAGGTGGTATACAAGAACCATAGAATAGTTTGGTTTGGAAGGTGCCTTTAAAGGTCATCTAATCCAACTCTCCTGCCATGGGCAGGGACATCTTCAACTACATCAGGTAGCTCAACCTGACCTTGAATGTTTCCAGGCATGGGGCATCTACCACCTCTCTGGGCAACCCAGACCAGTGTTTCACCACCCTCTTCACAAAAAATGTCTTCCTTATATCTAGTCTAAATCTATCCTCTTTTAGTTTAAAACCATTACCCCTTGTCCTATTGCTATAGGCCCTACTAAAAAGTTTATCCCCATCTTTCTTATAAGCCCCTATAAGTATTAAAGCCGCAATAAGGTCTCCCCAGAACCTTCTGTTTTGCAGTCTGAACAACCCCAACTCTCTCAGCTTTTCTTCACAGGGGAGGTTTTCCACCCCTCTGATCATTTTTGTGGCTCTGCCCTGGACCTACTCGAGCAGGTCCATGCCTTTCTTGTGCTGAGGGACACAGTACTCTAGGTAGGGTCCCATGAGAGTCGAGTAGAGAAGGTGAACCATCTCCCTCAGCCTGTTGGCCATATTTCGTTTGATGCAGCACAAGATATAGTTGTGAGCCCACGTTGCCAGGTCATGTCCAGAATACTCTTTCAAATACCATCAGAGTATTGACACCTCATAATTTTTGGTATTGATTGCTATCATGTGCATAACAAATATGATGCTACCAAAATACCAGTGGGTTGCCTCTCACTAGTAATAATGACTGTGGGACCAGTACATAAGCAATGTAATTTACTGCTTTCTTTGAGGAGATGCAATTTGAACAATGCTAAAACCTTGACACTACACTGGAGCTATGTCTTAACAAACATTTCTAAATATTTAAACAAAAATAACTACTACGAACTGTCATATATAGTCTTGCATCCAATATATATGAGCATTCATTTTCTGAGTGAAAATCTACCTAGATTCTAGAATCTAGCTAGAAAGATATTCTAATGCTCACACAGAGGCTATGCTACAGCTTGTTATAAACAAAACAGCTGTTCCTTGAAAAGGTTTCCTTAAAACTTAAACTTAACCAGCTTTCCTCCCCTGAGAAGCCAAGAAATATCCAAGATATATGTGCAGTCTTAACTTTCTTGATATTTGCTTATCCCTACATACTATTTTCAACCATTTTTTTTCCTTAGGAGTGCTCATTAATAATTTATTCAGAATAGAGAGAGAGAACGAAGAGCAGAAACAGCCTAGAGAAGGAGCTGAGAGGCCTGAGACAGGTTATCCTCTTAGATGACAGTAATGACAAGAGGATCTGCTGGGATTTCTACTAATAAAGGTGAGGGTATTCGACTCCCTCTTTATTTGCAGAGATTATGACGAGAATCATTGTGGTAACTTGCCATGCTACAGTTTTCATGGCTACACTCCTCTATGCTGCCAAAGGAAAGAATGGTTTGTCTGTTAAAGGTCTTTCCAGAGGGGATGCATGCTTTTGTTTTTGTCTCTGGACAGATCCACCAGCACTGATTTAATAGGAAATGGTGAGGGAGCTTTTGTGCACAGCTCAGAAACGCCAGCACACATGGGGCATAATTCTGTGTCATTGGATATAACTGAGTTTCAACTGAAATAGTAGTCCTTCAGGGTGGCAAAGACTGAGCACACATTCCCTGCTGTATGATTATGAAGTCTAGTGGCTTAGCTATTAAGGAGGTGAGTTGTGATACCCAACTGCGAGAGATATTCAGATAAGGTCACAGGTGAATTTAAAATCTCATGCTCCAGCTTTGTACTCAAGCATAATAAACATATCCATAGTCAGTAAGAGCTGAATGGAAATGTAAAAAGGTGTTCCTAATCATGTCTCAACTATTAGTACCAACTCCCACCTGAGACATGTACTTACTAATAGTGCATGAGTGGGTTGAACTGTGGGCTAGCATACAGAATCTTTTTGGACATGTACTGTATCAACAGACACGCTGTGTCTGAGACCAAGACCTCAGTGGATGTGATAAGAGTCAACAGCTCCTCTAAGAGCAACTTGTCTCTCTCGATTCCTGCCTGAGGTGAACTCGAGCTGGTGCAAAATAACTCATTTGTTGATTTGCTATTCCCTTGGTATATCCACAAGTACATTAAAGGTTTGTGTAAATAATGAAAGGTGTTTGCTGTTGAATGACATTGGTGTTCCCATATTGCATTATATATTGCTCAATATTACTTTCATCCCCTGACTTGAGCCATAAGTAGGACAGCAGAATGTAGCACTTTATTTGGGCATCAACCTTTTTTAACTCTATGATTCACAGTACCTTGAAAGAACATTGGCTGAGGTAGACCAGCACTGCACTCTTGAAAAGGCATTGAATGGTCAGGAAATTAAATTTAAAATTAATAGGGAGGCTAAAGTGACTTTACTTTGAGAAATATAGTAAAGGGAACAAGCAGCAGCAGCTGAATTCATTGAACAATAAGTGATACGAAGAAAAGGTAGGAAATTTCGTCTTACCTCTCCTGATGACTATAAGTTGGCTAGCATCATTGTGAAGAGCTATGTTATTTAGCAAAAAAGGAAAGCAAGTTGCCCTTTTTACCTTGTTAGAAAAATAGCTTTAATTTATGGTACCTTAAACTGCTACCTGTCGATGCTAAAGGAAATACTTATCTAGGGCATAGTACTCACTGTTCTCAAGTTCAACAGTAGGTCACTTTCCCTTGTTGCTGGGCTTTAGTGCCCAGATACTTCCTGGCTATGAAATTACAGGGATGCTGGATGATGCAGGAGGGGCCCAAAATTAATTCTGCAGTAAAGAGGACAATGTACAGGTGCCATCCTTGACTCAGGCATGAGCAAAACATTCTGGTTTTCTCCCATAAAACAAAAAATCAAGATACCGAAATATTAGAGGGTTTTTATCCTTCCTGGAGATGTATGACTTGCAAGGAAAAGGACTACCTTCCTATGAAAGTTACAGGATGGGAATACCGGTGTGTTTAGGAGTTATTAAAAGATTTAGCAAAAAGAATGCAGCAAAGTCACAATCTTTCTCTTAGTAAACAGCAGTAACATACACTATTTAATAGACAGGAGAGAATGATTGTCATTTTTCCAAGTGAAGTTGGTGTTAGTTGATTGTGACCATCTTCATAGCCTGAGAAGCAATGCCTTGATGTAATTTGGTACCCTTGATAGAGGTGAGGCTGTACCGACCATGCAAAATACTGAAAGGAACAATAATATTTTCCTAGAGACAGGCAAAATACTTGCCAAGGTCTAATTCCACAAACTTCCACATAAAAAAGAAAAAAAAAAAAAAACATAAAAGTAAAAACTTTGCTTC
>VZTM01004352.1:10364-77411 GCA_013400555.1 Jacana jacana
ACATTTTTAAAAGGTTGTAATCAGTCTTTTTCCAAAACGTCTTCTAAAGGAAATTAGAAAGCAGCTGAGTGTCTCACCTAAAAAATTTATCCAGAAGAACGAATACTGACAAGCATAGGTGCTTATTTGAAATTACTCAATTGCTTCAGTTTGTAATATTTGACTAAAAGCTTCTTGACAGCTTAACATTCATGATTTCAGATTTCCACTTCTGATCTAAGAACATCTGGTAAAATAGTCTTTCATGATACTACCCTACACCTACTTTGTTCAATATTGATAGCAGAATATTTGTAGACAGAGGAGGCGATTTTCTGCACATTTTAGAACTTCAGCAGAAGTTTTGATTAAATTTGATTCTAAAAATAAGTTAAAGTTGTGGCTGGAGTGAAGATTCATGTTTAAAGTCAGCTAGTTTGGTTCTCAACTGAGTCTGAAAACACTTCCCCTTTGTAAAAGTGTCACCTCTTAGGAAGAAACAGATTTTAAATGAGATTCTATGAGTACAAAAAAAGGGATGTTAGTCATTCTCTGTGAGGAATCATGAAAGAAAACCTGAAGGTATTCTACAGAGCACTGGGGGAGAAGGAAGCTCAAGACTTGTGCATTCCTGTGTGCTGCAGAGAGCAATGGCATTACCAGAAAGAGAATGTGTGAACTTTATGCAAGTCTAATGAAACAGGCTAGCCAAGGTAACTAAAAAGCATGATGATAGTGCTGGAAGGTGTCCTTATGTGTAGCGACTCAGCACCTTCTGACACATGATTTCATTAGGTGTTTAAAAATTAAAGTTTTACTACAGGGCAATTGAGACTGGTTTGGGCGAGTCAAAAACTTGTGGCAATTTTACCACTGACTTGCAGAAAAAAAGCCAAAGTGAATATTTTCTTCTTCTTGTCCCTGGGACCTCCTCACTTATTCCAAGCCACTTATTTTTAACTTTATTTTCAAGCTTCCCAACAGAATGGAAGGTTTTGAAAGTGTCTTTCCTTCCTTTTCCTGCTTAGAGAACTGGTCCAAACAAATTTAGGGTCAAGAATTGGATATAGTCTGCTTCATACTAGTAATTATAGAACTGAGCATTACCCGATTTCCTTCTTTGAAAAAGTTATGGCTAAATGAACAAATGCTTGTCAGAAATCTTTATTTGCAAAGATGTTTTCATACGTGAGGCAAACTGTGCTGAGATTTAACATGCTTTGAGATAATTGCCATTTCTTCCCTGGGTTTATTTATCTCAGCTTCACGTTTCTTGGCTTTATTTATCTCAGCCCTGCATTTTTCCAACAGCAGAGATGGATGTTTTTTCAGTTCACTCCTTTTTTCCCTCAACATAGTGGAATCTAACTGGGAAACAAACTTCCACACACCATCTTTTACCTTCTAGGGCAAAGTTTGGAAGGTATGGGCAGCAACTATTTTTATGCATTTTACAGCCATTTTCCTATTTAATAATAAATTTTAAGTGTAGAATCTGATTGAGAGTTCTTACACAGACCTTGAGATAGTCAGAGTCTTCACTGAAAAATTAGAAATTCAGCTTATATAGAAAGGCAGCAAAAGAAAATCTCTAATACCAAAAGCCTGAAGAAATAGATACTTTATCCATTAAATGGAAAGCACAGCCCAACAGATTTGTTTATTCCAGCAAATATTCATGCTGAAGTGATCTTACCACCAGAATTTACCTTTCAAAAGGTATTCACTTGATAAAACAGTGAATCCAACTTATCTAATGGGTAGGCAGATATAGAGGAAATAAGCAGCACTTTTGAAAGGCATAAAAATTCAAAAACAGATGAAGCCATTACATTTGATTTAAGGACGCTTCAGATGATTCAACCAGAGCATTTGTGCAACAGACTTACAAGCACGTACTAGTACAGAGCAGGCAGAATTCAAACTCCACCACACTCTGTTTAGTTCTTTACTTCTCAAATAAGCAGCTCAGTAACCTGTTTCTAAATAAGTCACTATCTCTGTTGTGTTTTGGTTTATGGTACAAATGGGAAAAGCTATTTGAGATGTGTGGTTACTGACATGGCAAGCAAATAAGCAATTCCAGATTCTTCATTTGGAAGTAAATAAAACTGCCAAATTCAAGGAGGTGGAGAAAATAGCAGATCTGGGGGAGGCAACCAAGGATGTGTAGATGTGACTCTAGAAAAATTATTCCATAGCAAGTGACCATATAAATTCTGCCACCTACACACAGCATCGTCCATCCTTCTTGTTCTCCTCTTCACCGCTCTGGTAAACATGTTATATGAGAAGGTCTGTTCAACACAAATAGCTAAGCAACTATGAGGGGAACAGAATTTATGTTCAACAGCTACTTGCTTTGTTTTACCTTTGTTGTAACTTTCTCATAAACACCACTGATTTCATTCTTCCCTATAAAGTAATCTGGAGCAGACAGGCACAGGTTATCAGTTATGCTGTTGCCTGATACACATGCAAGTTGCACAGTCAGTAAGAAAAATCACCAGACTACAGGGCCGAATACTGAACTTAAAAAGATTCCTTTTCTGTGCCCTCTGGCAAGACCAGCTGTACATATGTTATTCTTGACATTTATTTCTGCATCCTGCTCTTAAAGACTGCAGACTTTCAGTCTTTCTAATCTACACTAACATTTCAGTAAGGTCCTAGTAATAGTAAAGTATCCTCCCCTTTAAAAGGTCCTAGTGAGCACCTCTGCTTCACTACAATTTAAGCCTGTTCATTCTTGCTTTACCACGAGCAGTCCCGCAAGCCATTCCCTTCTGCCCTGCAACAGTCCGTAAATATGTGCAAAGTATGGATCCTTACAATCTTCTCTTCTTCAGGCTAAAGAACATTGTTTTGCTGCTTCTTTTCTCACAGGTCATGTTTCCACACTTCCAGCAACTCTCTTTTCCTCTCTCTACACAATCCTCAATTGCCACACAGCTCTCTTGGGTTTTGGTATCCAAATGCTCTAGAATTTGGTACCTGGTACTCTAGGAGGAGCGTTAATAATGCAGAACTCATTCACCCCCCTCTCAGGCTATATATCTTGTTTACACCCTCCGTAATAGGAGTTTTCTTTTTACAGTCTTCCTCTGAAACTGTTGTCCTTTTCTGCATGAATATCACACAGCCAGCTCTCCCAGTGCCGTTGTTATTCCTAAGCACAGAGCTTTACATTTGTACTTGTTGGTGAAGTTTTATTCTTTTCAGATTACATCTCCAGTTTGTTTGTCAAGATCATTTCAAATCCTCAGCTTTTCATTCCCCCACATATGTGTGGCACCCTCTCCCCTTTGTGTCCTCTGAGTACTTTAAAAGGCCATTCTCCAGTTCTTCCTCCAAGTCATTAAGGAAACCATTGAGTAGCTTTCAACCCTGTCCAGTCCCCATTAATGCTATATGCTTTTAGGCAGAAACAGAAACAGCTATCTGCAGACTTCCAGGAGAAGATGTCAGGGTATCATACCTCTACAAAAAAGATGACTGAATATTGACAACTATCATGTATTATATGTTATTCCTGGAAAAATCTGACATTTCTCATACCAAGGAACATATGCCAGCAGGTCAAGTGAGGTGATTCTACACCTGTGCTCTGCTCTGGTGAGACCCCACCTGGAGTACTAGAAGTGAGACTTAGATGAGATCTTAGGAAGAAAATCTTTCCTGTGAGGGTGGTGAGACATTGGCCCAGGTTGCCCAGAGAAGCTGTGGCTGCCCCATCCCTGGAGGTGTTCAAGGCCAGGCTGGATGGGACTGTGAGCAACCTGGTCTGGTGGGAGGAGTTCCTACCCATGGCAGGGGTTGGAATCGGTGCTCCTCATGGTCCCTTTCAACCTGAAACATTCTATGATTCTATGCACAATCAGAATCTAAGGTTTTAAAGCTTTTGTCTGTACATTACTCAACAGCAGTGAGATTTTAAATCCTCCAAAATGAAATCAACATTGTATTATGAGCATATCTCTCTCTAATGTTTTATCATTTCAACTTTACGCTTATTCTTTCTTATTTCATTTATTGAACAGCTGCTTTATTGTATAACTCCTTACCTTGACAAATGTTTCACTGTTACAGTGCAGTTGTAGTCATTGTTGAAAGATCAACATAAATTTATTTTGAGAAACTAGCCTCTCACTGACAATGAAGCCCATTGTTTAAGAATAATAAAAGCATCCAGTGAAGATGCTTCTCATCTCAGAGAAACTTTAGTATTTTATTTCATCTAAAAGCAGTTTGTCAAGAATTTTTATATTCCTGTAAACCTCTCTCAAGGTTATCTCACAGATGTTCAGAAATTAACTGAATGTAACAGTGACAAAACAGAGAAAGCTTTGCTTCCCCAAAGTGGTTTTTAAGTTGCAGCCAACTGCTAGAATCTCTGTGCGAAGCCAGAAACAGGCACAGGCATGGCCCACATCAATTTAAGCACTCACAGTAGCCCTAGAGACTGTGTTGTACTCAGACTTGGGAGCCTGCAAAATAAATGAAGGGTTAGCAGTCTCTTCTCTGTTGAGATGGAAGAGAGCACTTCCAGAACATTACAGCCTGGCTGCTCTTCTGACAGTGGCCTCAGGGAAGAGGGCTGCCACAACTGCATGCCAGTCCCATACCACCTGGCAAGTCTACCCGTGAAAGGTGAGGTCTTGGAGCACTTCTTTCAACATTTTAGGACATATATCTCACCAAGGCAATGGCAAAGGAGCTTTACAAAAATCAAAACCAAGTCAAATATATCCACAGTTTTCTCTATCACTCTCTGCTTCTGAGGTGAAGGGCCGCAAATGTCTAACAGCACCATGTAGCAGCACTGGTCAAGACATGGACAGGGAAAACAAGTATCCCATCTGATTGGGAACAAGAAGTCTATAACAAACAGATCAATCAACCAAACTGGAACTTGTTGCCAGCACTTTGTGGATAAAAGGGAAGCCATAAATCAAGCTGCTGCTGGAGAAACACTCCAGGCAGTCCTACAGCCAAGTGAAGTACAAGCTGTACTGTGGGGCACGCAAGATGGGAGTCAGATCTATGAGCTTCACAGGAGGAAATCCAAAGCAAGACTGTATGGCAATGCTGTTTTATTGGTAGGGCAGAAGGCAAGGAGCAGGGGGAAATTCCAGTGGGGAAAAATCAGCATTAAGATTTCTACCACAGATGTCAAACATACCATAGCAACTTATAAGGTTAGAGAGAAGACATCTGAAAGCAAAGTAGTAAAGCCCCAGCCTCGCTGCAAGATGTCTGACAAGCTGTGAAGCCCAAATAAAGGTCAGTCAGATTAGAGTCAGTTAGATGCTCTGAGTACTGTACACTCATGCAGGCTATATGCTGTGTTAAACAAAGCTGTCAACATACTCCATCAAAATGATCCTTGAACAGGTTAAAACAAAAGGTTATTACCTTAGTCAGCTTACCATTAAACCTAGCAACAATTGGTTTTTTCTCTAAGGGGAGTGATGCAGTTATTGAAAGTAAAACAGAACATCTATAAGTGGGTAGATAGGTAGATGTATATATATGATGACTTTGGAAGAAAAATTGGAGGTTTGGAGGCCTTTTATCTCCCTAGGTCCCAAAGCCCATTCAGAAACTTTCAGAGTAGAGTAGTGCCACCCATGCAAGCCACAAGGACATGGACAAATGCCCCTAAAAGTGCCCAGAACAGCTGGAGGAAGTCACTGTGAAGCACAGAAAGTTGTGCTGTATGGGGCATAGAGCAGTCAGGAAGGAGTCTTCGTGACTGTAAAAACTTGTATACTACCTCTATGCCCAGAAAAGGTCAGTAATGGCGAGAGGAAGGAATTAAAACTTCGGGTGGACTATGTACTGGTTTCTTTTCCTCCTTTGCTTTCATTGGCTTCAGTGATTAACAACTTCTTCAGTTTAAAAGACACATTTCTCCCAAGTTTTAAGAGCACAAAGGTGAAGAAAAGCAACTAAATTCAGCCAGTTTGCCTTGAATATTTTTTCATTTAAATAGGCTTTGGCTGCTAGTCTGCACAATTGAATCAGTGTAGGTAAATTGTGCAGACGCTGACTCACAGGGATCAGTCAGTCCCAGGCAGTTTGTGTTCAAAGGGAATGTTTGGTAAGATCTCACCTTTTATCCATCACCTTTTTCCAAGCTAAATATAATCTTACAAATAATCCTGACTGTTATTCAAATGCCTTTCTTTTATATCAAAATAAGGGCCTCTATTCAGAGGCAGTTTCAAATGGACATTTTCAAATCATTAAAATACAGGAATAGGTTATTTCTGATCTGCTGTTTTGACCTGTCATTCATTTAACAAGGCTACACCGCAAAGTATATTTGCTTCTCTGCCCTCCACAGATCAACTTTTATAGCCAGTGCAACAGGAAAACTCCCTTGGGACACAGACAAATCAAGAAAATAAACAAAACAAGGGAGTTGTTTACAAAACCGGTCCTGTAATCCTGGCTTCCATACTGAGCCCCAGGACTTCCATTTGAGCTGTCCAGACACTGATAGACTGCTGAGAACAACTTAAAATTGTAAAATAGGGCCCAATCTACTCTTTTTTTTTTCCCCCCATAACTGCCAGCACATTGGCTTGCTGTTAGAGCTCTACTGTTTATTCCCCCTAAAGCATATGTCGTAATAAGAAACAGAATTATACAACTCCAAGGTAAATAAATGTAAAAATTTTTAAGTCAATATGAAAACCAAACAAGTCAGGCAAACCCTGAAGTCCAAGCTCAGCTTTGCAATCACTTTACTTTCCAGGCTACCCTGTACATAGGTTTCTCTTGCTCCTTTGGGCAGACAGAGCACTTCGAATTTAATTCAACCATCTCATATTTGCATAGCCTGCATTTTTTAATAGATAAATACAAACCTCAGTTTTCCTCCATCTGGAGGCACAGCAGGGTTGGTAAGTCACCAGCAAACTTGCAGTTGCTTCTCTAGGGCTGTGACCAGAGCTGCAGTGTCTCCATTAACTGGATAAATGGTGATAATATCCAAACCTGTGCTGGTCAGTGGGAATCAATAGCCAGACCAACCCCATTCCCAGCCATGTGCCATCATTAAATTAAACGCATTCCTCCTGATGTCTCATCACCTTCCTCACACCCATGATTCCCTTGTACTATTCTGAGTCTCCAACTAAAGCAACGCTCAGACAGTGCAAACTTAACTCCTCACAGCCAGGCTCCCTACCTTCCTTACCTACCAGGCTCCTTGCCTTTCTTAGATCAGACAACACATTTATCATTGGAATCAATTTTTGAAGTGAGATACCACATCCCATACTGAAAATATGGTTAGATTCCCAAGCAACTTGATCCAAGCCCTTCCACTTCACTTTAGCTACTCTGGGTTAATGATGAAAGACTTTTTCCACCTGGAGACAGCACAAGTGAAGCTGAAGAACAAAACCCACAGCATTTTCTATCCTTCTGTGATATCACACAGATTTAGAAAACAACAAAACCCATAATTTGTTTGGTGATGTACCTGGTGAAATAGACCCTCAGGCCAATGTCATAGCCCCACTGACTATAAAAGGCTGAGAGATTTGTAAACAGGTCTTGGAAATTAAGAGCTGCACTTTGCACCTTAGCCCCTGCTATGATATAAAGATCTCCAAGCTGACTTTAACCTGGAAACCAGAAGCAGATTGTCTACAACAATGATAAGGTCTAACAAATTAACTTGCATTGATCTCTGTACTGGCAGAGCCACACTGGCTGCTCATTTCAAGCTAGTGCAGCATTCTACTGAGGTGCCAGTGGTCTGCTACAGCGGTTACCTGTATTTTTGTCTGTGTTTGTGGCTCATCAGGAAGGGAAGAACAACTATCTTAACTATCATTTTAAAAGCATGCTGTTTTGTAGGGCTGCACTTTGAAAGTGTTACACACACACCTGAACTTGAGTTACTGACAGTTTTTGTCTGGTTTGGAGTTGGTTCATCTAAGACTAATAATTGGTTGTTATTTGGCAGAAGACAGCTGATGCCTTCAGATGAATACCCTGGGTGTGAATCATCTGAAATGTTTCTCGTGAAGCATCTTATTTTGCATTATTTTTCCATCTTCCTTTTGCTTTTTTCTTCCTCCACACAATAAAGGTTCTCAGTGTAACCACACAATAGAGCTTGCTATCATCAGATCAAGATCCTGTACCTTTAAGCGGTGAAGAGAAGCTTCCCTCCTATCATACTCAGCATGCTGCTTTTCTGCAGTTCCTTCTCTCTCCCACGAGTAAAAAGCTGTTTTGAAGGAGAAAAGGTGATTACAGTATTTCCAAAAGGGATTGGGGGGCAGCAGAGGTATAAATTTTGCCTGAAAACTTGTTTTCCTGAATGATCCAGTTTGCTTTTTCAGACAACAAATGTTTAAAACCTTCAAAAATCCTTATGATTTTGCTCATTTCTAATTGGACTTCACAATTTATGATGGGCGTTGTTGCCTCAGCAGTACCTTGGGTTTGGGTCTTCAGCCAGTTGTTTTGCCAACCTAGATTTCATACTGGGTGATAACCCCAAACCATAAAAGTCTTCCCTATCTCCACTTGGAAAATCTTTTATTATTCATAAGGTCATTTCCCACTTAGTTCTGCTTCATCTCTTCACTCTTCCTATCCACAATCCTGCTTGTTACTTAAGTTGTTACCTGTAAAGACAGATGCCAATTTGCTTTGCAAACTAAGCCAGGAGCATACATTAACCCTGTGGCTTTACTTGCTGCTCCCATCACTCTTTACCCCATCACCTGTCATTTAGCAAAGCTGCTAACACTGCAGGTAGCCATGGTAAATATAAAAAAACTATTGTCCTTTAGCTAAAGTAGAAAAGGAGGACATCTATTGGGATACAATTTGACTCTTGCTGGTGCAGAATGCAGGCCCCCAAGAGGGGACTGCACTACATTAGGTATTTAATATCTCAACACTAGGTACAAAACTGTTGACTTAGCTGCACCTCCTTTCAGGAGAGTTGCAAAGCGTATTAGCTTTAACTCTGGTGCTGCCCTGAGCCGGAGCCACACCAGCAAGTGAACTGCAGGGCAGGTAACATTTAACATCCAACAACGCCCTCAGTTTCAGCCTGTTGTCAATGTAATTAAAGCCAACTGGTTCAGTAGGTGGTTAATGCCAGCCCAGAGACACTGCACAAGACCGTGTGTCGTACAGGAAATAGTCTTTGCCTGCTGGCTGGGGTAGGGTGGTGTAATCTCCCAGTACAGAAATAAAAGAATCCATCAGAAGTATCTGCCTTGTATAGTGTCTAATAGGCAAGTGGATATGGCACTACAGGAAACATTAAGATTGTAGCAACTAAACTAACCCATGGAGAGGACCATACATCTGTTTGTATCATGGTAGGTGTTACCTTGTAGTTGTCTGCTGCTTTAGTGATCATTGATTTATCTTTTTCTAACCATGGCAGACCAGGATCTATATTATTATCAAATGAATCTGAAGGAAAACTTAAGGATTATATGGCATTTAATACTCTCCAGTACTTGAAAATCTCAATACTGTCTTTCAGTCATTGACTTTTTTCCCCTGGGAATTTTTCCCAGTAGAGATGTACAGTTCATTGCACATTCTTCTAAATGCCAAGAGCAAAATTCTCTGCAGACACAGTAGATTTCAGTAGCTCACGAGCATTTTTCCTCAAGGTAATTAATAAGCCTTTAAAACATTTCAAACAAGCATATTTTCTTCAGTTTCACGCCTCATACCAGAAATCAGTCTAGCAATTCATGTCCCGACCCCAGTAAGCCCCGTGAGAAGGTTGAAAATCACTTGTGTTATACTTGAACCAGACCTCATTTGTTCCACCAGTCTTACCTTCAACCTACAGCAGTTGACACAAACAAATACTCTTTTTTATTTGAAGTCCCCAGGACTGTTAATTTCTCTATTCTAATTCAATTAGGCTCCAAAACTGTTCTCTTTACTTAGGAGCACCTGATTGTCCCATTTCATGTTGTAAGAAGCAGTTTGCATACAAACTTGGAAGTTAAGGGTAGCGGTCATCCAGCTTTATATTAAGCTTATTAAAGGGAGAGAGGTAAGTGATTTTGTGTTGTTATGAAAGTTTTCTTGAAAAGAAGAAAGCTAAGAAATGTCTTCTGCATGAAAATGTAAGTTGCTGTAAATGACAAGGTCTTGCAATTGAAAACACTGTAGCAGAACAGTGGCAGAGTGGCTATAGCTTAAAGTGTATTCACAGAAATTTCTGAACATAACTAAATGAAAAATAGATTTCAGTAATTTCTCAATATTTCATTCAATTTGTTTGTTTCACTGAACAGAATTTTCTTCTGCTTGATGATGCCATATGGGTTTGGATTTTACAGATAAAAGTATTTTTTCCATCTATCCAATAACTGGAAAATAATAAGCAAGAGTGAAACACAGAAAGAGAATTAGAAGGAGAGGCTATTTCTAATCATACTTGCACTTTACATATTACTACTCAAGATAATTAAAATTCATTATGCAATAACAATGAAACAGGTATACTGTGTGTGATCTTTGCGAAAGACATGTGGAAGCCTTTACACCTGACAGCAGCTCATACTAAATTTCCCAGTGAAAGGAAAGCAAGTAAGGCTTCAAAAGAGTAACTAAGAGTTCCCATGTGCCAATGCATCCTTGATGCTTTGGTTTTGTCAGTCATAACGCTCTATAGCTGCTGTTACAGAGCTCTCACTATTGAACACAAACGCTTGTGACTCCTACTATAGCCAGTACCTTTTCCAAGCCATTGATGCCCATGCCCTGCTGCTTACCACCAGATTCCACCTCAGCTGGGTTAACTCTAATCATTCAAAAGGCAGGCAGTACAATTTACAGCTGATAATACACATAGCCAGTACTAATTGGTAGAACAGCCACTTACCACTATTAGAAGAGCTTAAAAGTGACGATCTTTCCTATTAGTTTACCGTGTGTTAAAAACAGGCTTTTAGCATCAAAACTTTCAAGTGGCAGTATAATGAGCATAACCCTGAATTTTAAATGAGTACTTGAGGTTACAAATTTTAATGACCGTCCTCATTAGAGCTGCATAAATAAACTTCACCTATTGAGATGTGCAGCAAGCATAGCCTCAGGCTGCTGGCATCTATGTGCTGATCCAGGGCTGCTCCTCAGGTGCTATGGCAAGCCTCAGAGGTTGTCACTGCTTGTAGTTTTCCTGCTACAGACTTTTTAGGAAAGGAAATGATGGAGCAAGGCAGGAACATCACTGACCTAATAAAGACCTCCACATTTAGGCTATTGGAAAGCTCATTCAGTGGTCCTAAGCAGGGAAAAATCCTCACAGTGGAGTTACAGCATCCCCCTCTCTTAACAAGGGCTGTGTTTCTTTATTGTACTTTTACCAGCTTTTCATCCAGCCTTATTTTAAAACAGGCCCAGCAATGAGTTTTTAGCACTCCTCAGGAAGCTATTTACATAGATAGTAGTTCTCATCACAAGGAAATTTCATCCTAAATATTCAACCTAAATTCAACCTGGCTTAATGTCATCCTCCTATTTTGGCTGTAACCAAATAAATCAGTCCTTCCTCTATTCTGCTTAATCTTTGTAACACATCAGGTCTTTCAGTACCTTCCAATATCTGTTAGGCTCCATCCCACTTGCCAAAAATCGTTATCTTAATGACATCTGCAATCCAGCCTTCTTAATTACAAAGTTGTGTTAGCAGAAGGCTTTGCTCCCTGCTTAGTAACAAGGTTCCCAGATAGCCAGATTGGCTCTTGTTGTTGTTATACAACGCTGCAGTTGCCATCTACCAGCCTGTCCTTAAGGCTTCTTCATGCTGCTTTTATTTTGCAAGTTTCTACCCCAAATCTATCTCCTCACTTGCATTTTTTTTTTCTTTTCACATGTTGGTTTGCACTTTTCCTAGGTAACTACAGTAGCCTATTTTCTAACCACAGAGTTAGGTCTCTGACCCTGAGCTATTACTCTTGTGTCTAGAAGTGACCTTCTTACACAAATATTAGCTGGGGGCAGTCCTTCCCAAGCCAGAAGCATATACACATCTCTCATCATTAAGCAGTAAATCAACTACTCAAAAGTTTCATATTCTTAATATGAGAAGTAAATTTATTTTATTTCAGTGAGTCTTCAACCAAAAGGAGATGATTCTTTAACACTCTTGTTGTTAAAAACCAACCAAACAAACATAAAGTTGAGTACTCCTTGCTAAGACAATGCCTTTCATTTTTAAAGTTCCTTGAGTTCTCTTTAACACATTAAATGAGATAGTAAAGTAAGGTAAGAAGATCCCAACACACAAGGAAATGCTGAATATTGTACATCATATTGCAACTTAAGCACTTGTGAATAGGTACTAGAAGATTCCTCACTTGCCCCCCAAATAGTTCCTCAAAACCAGAAGCACACTCACAACACACATCTCCAAAAGAACTATGACCAGTGGGACACTCATCAACTGTCAGACTGCATGGGGGCTGGTCTTTGTCAAGAAGTTACTTTAACCTGACCCACACAACTTGAACTTCCATTCCCACCAGTACAATTTTATGATCTTACTGCTGCCGCATGTGCAGTCTGATGTGCCCTTTCTGCATGTCGGTTGCAAAACCTATGGTCCAGACAACTCTCATTCTGCTCAGGGAATCAGGACATTGTGCCTTTGAGAATCAGTGCTCTGACCCCATGACACAGCAGCAAGCTGCTCACTAGTCTGCAAAGCACTTTGTTATTTCTTTTCACTAAAGAAAATCCCCACATCTGAATTCAGAAAGCCTTGGAGGTCCCGAGGAGCCTGCATTTATCCAGTCTGAAAATCACAGATATTTTCTTGGAAGAGCAGAGCAGCTAAGAGTAAGCCCAATTCTCCCTCCAGACCCCTATAGCAGCTGGGAGTCCAAAGTAATTGCTAAATGTGATGAAATGCCTTAAGACATACAAAAACAAAAGAAAAAACATCAGCCTCCCTGCAGCACAATAACAGTAGGGAAAATAAGCTTTTTTATACTTATAACTTTCTTCTATGTCTTACACAGTTTATTTCCTTTTGGAACATGATAATTGTTATGCATGGATGCATCAGCCAGTCATTGCAATCACTGAATTCAGAGATTACAAAAGTAATCATGATAAAGAGCTTATGAAGCTAGCTAGTCCGTTCCCCAGCTCCAGGGCAGGCCCAGCTAGCATTCCTCATTTCTCATATATTCTAACTTATTCTTTAAAAATCCTACAGTCATGTAGAGCCCGTGACCTTCCTGTCAATCACATGTGAGACTCTTCTCCACCGCAGTACTGCCAGCAGGACTTTGACAGCCTAATTAAAAGCAGAACTGGCTTTCTGTTGAAAATGGAGTGAGATTTGCAGCCTATGATAAGCGATTCAAGGAAAACATAAAACACACTATAGAAGAGTAAGGTGCTATGGTAGAAAGCATCTGTTCAATTTGTTTCATTTAAGTCAGAGAACTATGTTCCTTTTACAGACTGTCACTGGGCAGAAAATAAAATTAAAAAAGAAAAAAAAGAAAGAAAAAGTAGCTCTTTACCAGTCCCTGGCTGATGCTGTGGAGCCTCCAGAAGAAACTGAGATTATGTATTGGTTTTGGCAGCATCTGGGCAAGCACTAGAGCAAAAAGGTTTTAAAGACCAGAGCTGTCTGTATAGGCTGGGAAAGAGACTGAACTCCAGCCAGCAGCACAAGGGGAGCCTGGGAGACAGAAATGCATGCACAGAATGAAGTGTCTGAAGGGACAGAGAGAGAGATTTACAGGGAGACAAAAGGGACTCTGTGGGATTTGTCAGCAAAAAGGGCTCAGAACAAACACAGATGAACCCACTGTTAGGACACAGGGAAGAGAGCCCTACAACTCCGGCTTTATTCTCTTTTACCTGCCCTTGAACTTTTCTTTTATATGTTAGAATATTAATCATTCTCATTTACAAGCAAATGAACACTGACTTTTAAATCAAAAAACCTCTTTTCAGTTTGCTGTCATTAAGGAAAAGATGTAGGTATGTCTGCCTGGAAGGCTCAGGATCTCATCACACGTGCAGAAGTGTAGGCCTAGAGCCCACGCCGGTGTGGCAGCACTGGCCCCAGCACACTAGCCAGCACAGTTACTAAAGCAGAACACAAAAAGGGAGAAAAGCTGCTTTTTCTGCAGCAGCCTGTAGTTCGCAAGGCTTCACTTCCACTTGAGAAGCAGAGATCTCACCACTCCTGCTGCAAAGCCATTCCACCCAGATTCTAAGTGTGCTGCACTTCACTTTCCAAAGGCTGGAGAAAAACTTGCTGCATTTTCCTGTTGCTCTCACACTGGATTGCAGTCTGTGGTTCAAGAGCCAGAATGAAAGTCAAAAAAATACTGCAGGTGGTTGCACAGCATAACATCCTGCAGTCTGGGTTTTATGTTTCTCATCTGCAGAGCTCTTCTGAAGCCCACATACTAGATTATGAACACTGCTCTGCAATGTTAACCAGAGCACCAAAGGTCACCTAATCCCCAGCCACCCCCTGCCCTGATCTCTCCATCCATATTCTGGTTGCTGCTGTGCCTGGTGATCTGTGATGTGACATCTTCATTACCATTACTGCTTTGCAAACTAAATTAAAATCATCAAAGAAAGATTAACGTATGTGTCTTCCACTCTGTAGTCATGCCTTAATATGATGTTACTGGGTATGGCATCAGTATCAGATTTTCAAGTGGGAGAGAAATCTCTCCTCTTACTAAGATACATAAGAGTTTAGATATGGAGTCAAACCCATCAACATATTTTGGGCATCTGCACATCTTACTAGATGTGGACCTTTGAATTTTTAACATTTCCAAAGAGTGGAGTACAGCTCCAGTGCAGAGAGACTTCACGCACTTCATCACCCGTTAGACAGAGGATAGGTGTTTGGATCATGAGTCCTTTGTCTTCAGACACTGCATCCAACTCACTGTGCCACAAAGCTCTGTTCTGAAGTACCTGTAAGACACAGGTCTCTAGATGCACCGAAGTAAGAAGCCTGACTACGCTGATAAGATATACAGAGAAAGGTAAAGCCATCCTCCCAAAAACGTGTAATTCAGTAGAGAATGATTGCTTCTATGCTCTTAAAAAAAAAAAATAAATAAAAAATCCTCTTTCCTATTTTATGAAACATTAATTTAATACACTTTTGAGTTCTTCCTTATGATATGTATCAGAGTGCATGTAATTAGCCCTTCAATTTCCAGTTCCAATACCCAGCCTACTAAAAGCCATCTTAGGCACATCATATGTGAGTTTTCTCACTTTTACTCTGTTTGTCTTTAACTCCAGCAAATTCTTAGTAAACAACTCAACAGCAACCAAACCCTTTCCTCTAGGCCAGCAATTCATACAATTCATACTCTATGCAGGGAGAAGTCATGCTACTTAAATCGTGTTGCAAACAGAAAAGTTTGGAACTGTGGGGGTTTTTTCTCATGTAAGCCAGTACAAAATAGAAACACAGCTATTCACCAAAGTAGTTTTGCTTTATTATACATCACAGCGGATAATTAGAGCCATGGGGCAATGAACAAACATTGTTTACTATGCAAAATTCCTACAGCTTAAATGACATCCAGGGGATGAATGATTTGCTCAATCATTAGGATTTTGAATGTTGCTCTGACAGATGTCTTGGAGAAAACAGTTTGAAAAACCCTGGAAAGATGTTGAAGCAATAAAGTTGATGCCTGTTTTTTTCCACCTTATGGTTGTTTGTTGAAGTCATAAGGATTCAAATACTTGAGCTTGAAGTTTGGCTTCTGATTCCACCTTTCAGTGCCAGTGCCTTTAAGAGAAATGAATGCTCAAAATACTGCAATGTTCAGACTCGCCACTAGGTTGGCATCTCAAGAGCCCAAGTTTCATCTTTGCAGAGTTTTATCTTTGGAATGTTTTGAATCAAGCAATCTGGTAAGCAACCCCATGAGTTTGCTCTCATTAGACCATGAATCTCCACTCACTGGGAGAGGGATCTCAGCCAGGATATGATTCCTCAAAACATGCAGAGTGATGAGGGTTCTTCTTCAGAATCCATCATTTCATTGCTACTGCTCCCCAGTACATTCTCTAAGGTAAACAGCATTGAGAATTGCTATACCAGACCCCTGGAGTATAATACCATTTCTAGTACAAATAATTTGTTGATTTTGACTGCTTTCATTCAAACCTTTACTTGTTCTTAATACTTTCAAATACCCCAGTTCTCTGCAAGTCACTTCCTCCACTCTCTCAGCCCCTGCAAGATTAAATGGGGACTGTGCAGACTAACACCATAACAGCATTACAGCTGGTGTCCTCAAGGGCAGATGGGGGCTAAATAAGCCATTTTGCCAGACCTGCTGGGAAACACAGGCTCCTGAAGCCCACCTCACTGGACACAGCATGCTGGCAGCATTTATCCTTTTATAAGCTGACAGCTTATAAGCTGACAGCTTATATTCACCTATGAATGTCTCTCTCAGTATACAAGGCTTATCTCCTCTACAAACATACCTTTACTCTGAATATTACTGGAAATAATTGAAACATATAAGTCATTAACTAAATTGCAGAAGAATAGGAGTCCTCCAATGCAAACTCCAGGGGCTAATAATAAACAGTAGCACAGTTCTCCTTTCCTTCTGTAGTGCTGGCTTTGAGTATTTGATCACAGCTTCCCAGTCTGAGGCAATATCCTCACTTTAACAAACAAAAGCCAAACTCAGCACGCACACAAATAATCCAGCCACCAAATAATTTATTGTAGTCTTATTTCAAGTCATTTGAAAATCAGAGACCCGCCACAGATCTGAGGGTCTCTTCTTTTCTTACGTGAAAGGCACAGGACACAGCAAGCATCTCAAACAGCAAGAGGATGTTGAAGCCACGGTACTTTCACACTAGCTGGGATGACATTTTCAGTAAGCTGGCAAGTGTAACAGAGTGTGCTCACCAGAAAATTGCTTTATTCCAACAAACAAGTTCCAGATCATCTTTCCTTAAAATTATGCACCAGAATATGAATGCCAAATTATGGACCAGAATATAAATGCCAGGGTAAACAAAAAAAAAAACCAGTATACAAGGCTTTGTTGATTAAGAAGCAGAGAAAAGCCTACAATCAGAAGAGCAGGATTTATATCAACGTTGCTTTTGTGGAAAACTGAAACAGCTCCTGCACAAGGGAGAGAAGCACAAGGGAAAGCCTGCACTTTTCACAGCAGATAAGGAAACAGCAGCTGGTCAGGGTTTGCGTGACATCCTTTCAGAGCAAGAGCATTAAATTCTGCACGTTCCCCAAGACCTCTTCTGTCCTCAGCCTTCTGGGCCAGCCAGCAAATTGCCTACAGTGCCTGCCTAAAGTGAACAGCCATCGCAGCTGCCTTTACCCACAGCCTGAATAAACAGATTTTTTTTATCTGGAATTTAATTTTGGATTATTTGTTACAACTCAGGCAGGAATTGCCAGCAGCATGCCAACAAAAAGAGAGCCGTGCACGGCTTAGCACCGTGTTGGGGGATGGCTACAGAAAATTAAAACAGGGAGTAGCTCTTTTGCAGCTGTTCTAGGAACTTGCTTGGTACAGTCAGGTTTAAATGGGTGGCTCAAGAAATATCCTCAGAACAAAATAAGGTCCTGCTGGTCATCAGGTATTGTGCTGTTTATTGTTAGGGCACAGAGTCTGCCATTCAGAGCCATATGTTGGTTACTTCTCTTTATAGATTCATCGTCCAGATTAGCATCCTGTATCGTGATGACTAAGAATGTCATCATTTGCATTTGGTTTCATTATAGGAATCTGCACAAATTTGTAAAAAGTTATTTAATGAAATTCAAGTGGAGAAAAAAAAATAAAATAAAATGTTTGTCATTATTTGCAATCTGCTTTGGAAACACACCAAAGAGAAAGTAATTTCTCTCTATTCATTAATAATGCTTACTGAAGCTTGGCTTACAGTCAGCCAGCCAATACGAGGCGATAGAAAGAACTTACTGACATTTTTCCATTTGACACCTCTGTTCACAAAGAAAAACAAAGACTCAGTCAGACCTTTTTGAAGATGTCAGACACTTTGATGTGGGGGGAAAAAAGCAGCTTTTCCCTTTCTTACAGCAAGAACATTTTCAGAACACACATGAAATTGTCACCACCATACTACTCACCACTTTCTCCTGCTGTGCCATTATTGCACTATTACTCACACCTTTATGTGGCATCGATACAATTGTGACAGCTAAGAAAGCCAGCATTAATTTATTCCAGTAAAAAGTATGAACTACTTTTTCTTCCTCTAGGCAGTTGCAAAGTCATATATAAAATCCTGCATGTGGTCCCCACACAGCATCAGGGAGACTGGAGAAAGGGGGGTGATTGATTCTTTATTCTTTAGTGTTAGGTTTTCCCTGTGTCACAATCCACAGTTACCAGTGTGATTCTTTTAAACTTTTGCCAGAATTCATTCCCTTTCAGAAAGCTTGGAGTCAAAAGTGCCTGAAAGACAACTCAAAGCTCTCATGTGAAGTGATTTACATAAAGCCTGTGGCATCATAACCTGACCCAAAGGGCCCAGGATGAGAGCAAGAGAGACAGAGTGTGCAAATGAGAGCACAGGATGGTACCTTACAGACCTTAACCTCAGTTCTACAACTGCGTTTTCTACTTGCATTGCATGGATTTATTTTTCCTTAACCAAATCTATCTACTTACTCATTTTTTAAGCAAAACAGTTTTATTGTCTTGCTTTCACTAGAAACAAGCCATTTTTTCATCGCATTTGCTCACAGCCAGTGAAATATTTCTACATTTTTATTTGCAATGGCATAATAAACAATCCAAAGTTAGAGTTTGCTCTCCTGCTTTTGACAGTTTCTGCATGCTTTTATAGTATTTAGTGGCTTTCTCTCCCCCTCTGTCTTTCTCTCTCCACTCTGCTTCTGCTCCGTAGAATCATGCTCCCATTCTTCCACCCCTTCCACTTTTTCTAACCACTTTCTCTACCTGCCTTTTTCAATCCCTGCTCTTTCCTCTCCAGCAGAATTTTCTCCCCCTTTCCTAAGGGAAACAAACCGCACCCAGGAGGGCAACAAGAGGAGGGTTCCAGCTCCCTTCTGTCACTGGCCTGGGAGCACTTCAGTATCTCCTCCCCAACTTGGTCTTGGAATAAAGCTCTTCCTCTCGCTACTCTTCACACACTGAAGAAAGGGCTGGGACTTCAAGCTCACAAGATGGGTCACCACACAACTGCCAGTCTGTCAGTCCCACTCCTGCTCACTGCTGACTGCCCCTGGATCCAGCTGTGTCCTAGTCACACATTATATCACGGTGAAGGCCTGTTCCTCTGCAATGGCTTCCTAGGAGAGAGATCCAAGAGGAGCGGTGAAAGAGGACATATAATCACATCTTTAATCTGAATGGCAGGACTACAAGACACTTCACCACTGGTCAATCTACTCAGTCTCTAGCTGTTTAGTTCAGATCTGGTGGACACATGTGAAGATGCCATGTCATAGGGTTCCCACTGAGGCTGTGCATTGTGGACATGCCTAATCCCATAACAGGATGATTTTTGAGCACTCTTTGACAGAAGACGGAAATCACGGATTCTGGAGTAAAAGAGATTTAAAAGCAAAGATTAGTACAGACGGGCACAAGCTGCAGCAAGGAAAACTCTGACTAGCCGTAAGAAAAAACAGTGACAGCAGTTAAGCACTGGAACAGACTGTTCAGCATAGCTGTAGAATACTCTTGGAGATATTAAAAACTCAGCTGGGCAAGTCCCTGAATAACCTGCACTAACTTTAAAGCTAGTCCTGGTTTGGACTATATGAGCTCCGTAGCTCTCTTTCAGTGTAAATGTGATGCAAGATCAAAGATCAGGTAAATATTCAAAGTTTGTGTGGCTACAAATCTTTGTAGATGTACAGCCAAAAGTGGTTTCATAGCTAACCCTGGGGCAATGCAGCATAAATCATGCACTGCAGTATCACTTCTCTGTCTTTTGTTTCTTACCACCTTCTCCCAAACCTGCATTGACTTTTGGAACAACTGAGCCAACATCAGACTTTATAGAAATAGGTCTCAAAGATTTCTAAATGTTTCAAAATATATATAACCATTCACACACACTGAGCAGTTACACAGTTGGAAGCAACTGGAGCATGTGATGCTCCTTGCCCAGCTAGAAGACAGCAGAGGTATTATGAGAGCATGAAGGAGAATGTAACAGATTGTTGCAGTAGTTGGTGCAGCCATCAGGAACACGAGGAGCAGGAGTTTATTCTGGGAACAACAGCACAAGTTCACAGGAAACTTGACTTCAGTCTGCTGTTATTGCTGCATATTTTGTCTTACCAAATGAATAGGAGGTGACTCAGAGGGCAGTGCAAAAAGCCTACAATAGAGGGATGAAAAGAAATCTTCCTCCCATATAGGAGATACTGAAATTCAGCCGATCAGCATGTGACCCATGGTGTCTGAGCCACTCTTCCCACAGGGGAAACAGGCAGGTGATATTGTAACAGTATATTAGATCACAGAATCACAGAATCATATAGGTTGGAAGAGACCCTTGGGATCATCAAGTCCAACCGTCGATGTTTAAGAGTTAAGCCATATACCTACAGATAGGATGGACACTGAAGGGGAAGGCTTCTGGAAACTCCACAGAGCAGAGTTCTGTTGAGGTTCAGTTGAAAAAAGCAATGAATCCACAAGTGCTGCATGAAGATTTATGGCAGTGAATAAGCGGGCAAAGCACGAGCTACAGTTTGGAACAGTAACGTGGAAGGGGCAGAGGGCAGCCACAGCCACCACAAACACCAGGGGCAGCTGACTGACAGCATGGCAAACCCTGCTGTGCCCTCAAATCCCACCCTGTACGTGGGGCAGTATAGCTGGGGCTCTGCCATTAAGCATTTTACAATGTTCCTGCCTCCTGGCTTCATCCTGAATGAAAAACTGGCATCAAAGGGCTGACAGGGCAGGTTGGCTGCAACACTGAGGCAAGATGTAAGACAAAGAGGATAAGAAACGTACCTGAGAGGTGCTAAAAAGTCCAAGAAAAAAAAAAAAAAGTAGGAAAATGTGGGTTTAGTCCATGCATATGTGCTGCTTTTTCTCCTCACATGCCAACTCCCCTGACATCTACCTATGTTTTAGTAAATACCTTCTACTCTATAAAACAGAAAAAAACCCAACCAACCACCGAACGTCAGAAAGTGTCTGGCTCAGTAGAGCAGGAAAACCCAAGAGCACTGCAACATACATATGGACTCGTGGCAGGTCGGGCCCCTGGTGGTTACCAGGAGGGTTACATCAGCAGGCGGTACGCTAGGAGAGTAGGCAGCTTTTGCTGATTTTCTGTGGTCCGTATTGCAGACAGAAATGGTATTTTAACAAGACATGCAAGAGAAAGTCTCAACTTGAGTCTCAACTCAAACTCAAGGATCCTGCAGCTCCATGAGAAACTAATTCATTGATGAGGTCCACAGTCCAAATCACTGAGAAAGTAATTGAAAAGCAGATCAGAAGCAGATTGTACTAAAGAAACAAGGAACAGAGGCAAGAGGCATTTACTGCGTCTTTCCTTTTCAAGCTCCAGAAATATAAAGTGCTTTTCATGATGTGTCCAACAAACAATGTTTCACAGAACATACTGGCACCATGCAAAAGCTCGAGGAAGCTATTAGCCCCAATTTACCTGCAGGAAGCCATTTCCCACTTCTACATACAGCTCTGCACAGAAAGCAGGAAAGTCTCAGGTAAATCAAATAGTGAGATCCATTTCACTGCTGTTGAGAAGAGAGATGTTTTCGGGTTCAGCCTTTCAAACACTAAAGAAAAGTTTGCCCTCCACTGCACAAAATTTTAACAACTTGAAGATCATACAAATGTGAAATCTTCTTTAAAATGGGGGTCCGCCTGGTTTTCAACGGAGGAGTGACCTGGGTCCCTACCAAGAGAGGGTTCACAGCTATACATTTCAATCTTTTCTCCAAAGGGCCTCAGGCTCCAGCCCAGATTCACTGGCCAAAGACACAGGCCTCTCTGGGATTCCCTGCCAACAGGCAGCAGCTCCTGCTCGGCATGCCGTCAGCTGAAGAGCACGAACAGACCTTCCCCACATGTAGATGTGTAGGAGTCTTACCGATATGAATGACATCCACACCCCTTGGGTTTCTTTGGGAATTTAGTTCAAACTCATCAGATCCATTAAGTGTATCAATAGATTTCACTGTTTCACAAGGAACTCATCATTCCTGCGTAGCAAAGGCACAGCTACAGAGCCCTCTGTCAAATAGGACTTCAAATGTATCCATTGATCTGTTGTGATGGTGACTACTCAACACGGCATAAAGCCACCGAGGCACCCTGCCGGGAGCAGAGCTCCTGAGTGCCAATTAGCTCCAAGATTGAAATCAGCCTGCCTTCAGCGGTAAGACACAGCCCAAACAATTCTACAGGCACTTTCCTCAAAGCTTTGCTTGTTAATTATTCCATTTGCAGTCTTTCAGATTTGTAAATTGTAGTCTCGTGAACCAGCTGGCATTCAATAACTCTGCTAAAGATCATGAAGTCAGTTTGTATTTGTGCCATTACTGCAAGTTTTTACTGAGCAAAATCATTGCTTCAAGCCTTCACTTACAGAGATTGTGAGTTCACTCTTCGATAAATGATAACAATTAATTAATGCTGCATAAGTTTACCATAAAACCAGGCAAGAATTCTAAGAATCATCTGTTCAGATATATCCAAACTAACAAACTAATCTGCTCTGCTCTACCGAGTGACTAATTCACCAGTCAAATTCTGCTTCAGACTGATTTCAACCAGCAACAAAGCTCTCAGCCTTTTGCTCTTATTTCCACAAGACTTCCATTTGCCTCATCTAAATTCTGGAAAGAGGGAAAACAACACACCCCAACACCCCCCCACCCCCCACCCCCCCCAAAAGAACCAAACAAACCCACCTTTCTTTAAGAAATATAAATTAAGACAGAATAACAAACTGCAAGAAAAAAGGGCCTTTTCCTAAACTACAGAAGAAAATAAATAGCCTGAGGGTACTGGGTTCTGTTGTTGGGGTTTTTTCTACACTGTGAAGTAAAACTGGACTCCTTCACTCCCAAACAAAAGAAGGTGATTTTGATTCTTTAGTTGATGACATGTTTCAGATCATCATGTAAATACTTGCATTCATCTTTTCCTACCCTCTGTCCTACCCCTGCTCTCAAAATACAGCAGCTCTCTTGTTCCATGCTGACTCTGGGAATACATTTGGAGTGTGAGACTGACAGAGAGTAATACGGGATTGTCCTGCTGAGTCCCTTTCCTTCCTGGCTTCATTTCTCAGCTCTGCTTTCAGGAGACAGAGCTCTTCCTTGACGCTTCCCTCCTCCTGCTACTTAACAGCCCACCGAGGGCGCCACCTTTCCTGCTTATTCCCTCTGCTGTGTAAACCAAATGAGAGACGGCTGCATGGACCTGCCTCACACCGGTCAGATTTACCAGCTCCAGGTCCTGATGCTGCCTACTCCTCTCCTTACAGCCACTTTGGGGTATGCTCCAGCCTAGTCTGTGCTTGTACCTCACTCTTGTGGTTCCGATTGTTGGCTGTCAGGCTGATTAACCTGGAGACACAGGATGACAGAGCAGTCACACTCTCCCAGGTAACAGCTGTGCCCTGACACTCCTTGATACACTACTGCCAACCTGATACAAAAGTTAACATGTTGCACTTCTCCCCTTTCCTTTCACTGTTCTCATGATTTCCCATCTCTTCTCTCATTTCCTTGCCTCTTTCTTCTCTGCAGGTCCTGGAAATAGTCATATATTTGCATAAGAACATTCTGTCACAACCTCTTTCGAATCGATGTTGTGACTCCATATCTCTATGGCCCAGAAAACTGTCACAGAGAAGGGATGGCTCCTGGTGGGAAGGACAAGGCTGGCAGATTCAACTGCAGCGACAAGCCTGCAGTCCTGATAGAGGGAGGCTAGAGGCAGCCCCACAGCAGGCCTGGATGGGGACCTTGGGACATCACCACCCACCCTAGAGCACCAAGGTGGGAAACACCACGGCCCTGCTCCTCCAACCCAGAGGAAGCGGAAGAAAAGCAGCAGATAGTTTTAATTTTGTAACAACATTGGTGCCAAAATGGTAACAGTATCTAAGGAAAGTGTAAATCTACAACAGCTTGCAGGCAGATGTCACCCAAACAGCCTATTCAAGCATGGTAGGTGTCACACATCTATCCACATGGTCCCTAGTTTTCCACAATCTTCATGTCATTTAATGGTTGTGTCATCCTGTTCGATGTCTCTATCACAGGCCACACCTGAAACTGTCCCTGTGTAGTACACAGTAGCTGTACAATGCCTCTGCTAAGGTCTGGTTCCTACCTATCAATGTGCTATTGAAATCTCCTGTAAAATACTCTGGCAAGCTCTAACAGCTGAGTAAGTTAAGGTGGGCGACTTCTCCTCAGAGTACCTCCATCTGGCTTCACAGCTGCAGAGCTCACCTTCAATATCAAAAGCAGGAACTTTTCTCCCCTGTGTGTGCTGTGATACCAGCCCCAGCGGTGCAGGTCCCTTTCAGACACAGATAAAGAGAGCTCTTCTCTGCCTCTCTGCTATTTTAGCACAGGGTGACTTTTACCAGTCTGTAATTTTCTAAGGAAACTCCATCTTTTTGCCTTATTTTCAAGACCCCTCCTCTGCTGGGAAAACATGACAAAAGACAAGCATTTACAGAATTTGCAGTTTGGGGATTTATGGGTTTATTCAACACTTAGCTCAGATCTCTTTCCAGCTGTTCACAGCAGAGCTCCACAAAGCAGAGTAGCCATTTAGCTTTATCAAGCTCTATTAAGTACAGTAAATGGAAGGAACTAAAGGACATACCATAATAAAGTCAGATGAACTGATGGCAAAAGTGAGTCAACAGCTGAATAAGGACTTCATGCAGAAACAGTATTGGTTCAGTGTGTTTTCCAGCTCAGTAGTTTTTTCTCATCTCTGCGTAACAGGATGGCCATTAAACGGGTGGATAAGATGACAAAATTTTACATCTTCCTTACTTCCAGTCAGAGTTCCCACGTGACACCTGACCATGAGCAATTCATATCCAATACTGACACCCCAGGAGCCAGCAGCCAACGTTCCTGAAGTGTTCTGAGCATTTTGTTGGCTTAAGAACCGCGATGGCAGGACAGGGGAAGCCATCACTGACTTGCTGTGTTGAACTCAGACAAGACACTTGGTGTTTTACTTCCATTTTCACAACCACAAAAGTGACAACATCCAGTTTTCAATTAGGAAAGGCTCTCTCATGGGTTATGCGGGTGGCAAAAGCAATATCAAAAGAGCTTTGTTTTGAATTCAGTTTGGGTTCCAGTGGGACTGGCTGAGCTCTGACAGGGCAGTGCATTCCTGGGCACACCCAAGCCCAAGAATCGAGCCTTTAAGCAGCTCCATTGTAGAGTTGCAGTGTTTTTGTCTGGATCTGCTTAAGAATGACTGACATTTTCTAAACTTGGCCACCTGTAACTTAAAGATTCCCTTCAGCGACATCGCATGCTGAAGCTGGCAATGCATCTTTAAAGCAATTATGACCACAGCTATTAAATTAACAGTTCTGTTAATTATAGGTGATGTTACCAATAAAATGTTGTCTTTGGTCCTCCTCTGAAGCGCACCTGTTCAAACCATTGTGTGCTGCCTCTTGGTAAATACAACTGATGCCCAACCCCAGCTAACAACAGTGAAAGCACAAATTTGGAGGAAAGGCTCGAGACGTGGGTAGCCACACCTTCAGAAGGAGATACACAAGCTCAAAGATGAATCTCACGTTGACATCAGTTACCAGGATCCCAGTCACTCCTTTATTTCACTCATCTGTAAAATCATCACCGGCTTCAACTTAAAAATCCAAAGTCAGCCCAAGGCTTAGACACTACCGTGTCTCATTGACATCAGCCATTTTTCTTCTTGCACTAAAAGTCACAACTTTCACCCAAACATCCCGCATTCCAACCGTGTCTGTCTCTGAAGCAGTGAGCTGACAGGCAGCCACAGAACCCCGGGCAGGGCAAGCAGAAGTAACACACTGCACCTGTGCTGCTTTGGCCACCTACACACTCCTGCTGCGGGTACTGCGGGCCCCTCTCGTGGAAGCACCAAACCACAGCAGCAAACCGGTGCTTTTCTGAATGACTGCCAAGGCAGAATGGATGTTATTTCTCTCTGTTCACTTCCATGAGTTCCTGTAACATACACACTTCTGCTAGAAAAAGGTGAGGGGAAAAGTAAGCTCGCTCAGTCCAACAGCAAAAGCAATTTTGTCAGGCCAGCCGTGGTGTTCTGAGAGGTTTTCATTATTTGGGGATCAAAGGAGAAGGAGAATGAAAGGCAATAAAAAAAACATGCTTAAAGCACCATAAACTCTTGATTTGTCCCATCACCTCGCTCTCATGGAACCTGCCCACAACGTAGTTTTTAGTGTCTGTGACATTTCACCACGTAACCGTAATGGCGGCGCTCTCCCTGTAAGCACATTGCCACCCTGCCTCCTCCAAGAACAACTGCATCTTCCTGGAATCCAAACCACCTCTCCTCATCCATACCCCAGGTCTCTGTGCAAGCCAGCAACTAACAACCACAGCCCTCCTTAAGGCAAAGAGATATCAGGGAAGGAATGAAACAAACACAAGGGGCCTTAAAGCCTAAACCACATCAGTCTTCCGATGCTCTCTAGTGTGCTTAAACCCAGAAGGACCATAAGCCAGAGAGTGTAAATCCAGGCTGTGTGAAAGCTTCTGAAGTGTTGCAATCAACACAAGACTCTCAGAAATCTAAGGTAAGCGATACACACCTGTGCAGTCCCCTCCCGTGCCAGGCAGCGCCGGTACCCACTGCCCCAACACACTCAGGCAGATAGTCCCCTCCCGTCCCTTCCTTGCCTGGGCTGTGATGTTGCTAGGCAGCTACCAGCCACTGAGCCTGTGGGGAACGGGAGCAGATCCTGCCCTTTGAAAAGATTGGTTTCCCACCACTGGGAAGGGAATCTACCTTCAAATCATCAAAGAGGTACCAGGGCAGTCCCAGTCTGCAGAACCTTGTTGGGGAAACAGACGTCTGTTGATCTCAATCGTGTTGGTCCTGGTTTGGGGGGGGAGGAGATGACAACTTTCTGTTCAGTGAGAGAGGNTACCTATTTTATTATTTCAGGCAGATTTATGCATTATGGCATACACAATGCACAACACAGAGGATCTAAAAGCATATTCTGCTCCTTAGTATGAGCCCTCTTTGTAGGCTTCTGACAGGTCAGAATATTGTTAATATTTCATTAGTTTAGTTTCTTCTAAATTCATAAATCTCTTTCTCTCTCTTCTTCCTCTCCTTGGAGTGAGAGGTGGCAGAGAGCATCTGTCACCTCCCCACTGGCCAACCTGGCCCAAACTGTGACAGNCCTGGTGTGGGGGGGGAGGAGATGACAACTTTCTGTTCAGTGAGAGAGGCTCTTGCTTACACTTGCTGCTGTGGCAACCAGCGCAGCTGACTTGGTCCTTTACCCCATGGAGGCGCCACACCTGTGGGGAGGAGTGGACGGGATAGGTGACCCCAAACTGACCAATAGGGTACTCCATCCCATCTGCTGTGCTCAGTGTAAAAGTGGAGGGACCAAAGGGTCTGGGATCTTCTTCAATGGCTCCTTCAGTAACTGATGTCTGAGGAGGACCCTATCAGTTTGTCTGTCTTTGATCCTGGATCCATGGCTTCCTGAATCAAGATCCAGAATCCAGTTCCCACTCATCACTGAGTCCAGTCTGGAACTTCCCCNTGTCATGGAGCAAACCCCCTTGCCCCAGGAAACAGGGTTTATACAGCAAAGAAACCCCAAATTTTTAGGGGGCAGAACACTGCAGCTGGAGGACAATCACTGTCAGAAGCTTGTACTATTCCAGCAGAGAAAGACTGGGATCTACAACACAGTTATGTCTCTGTCCTTTCTAAGCATTTGCTGTTTCAGGCTGACAACGTAGATTGTTCCTTCAAAACAGTTGTTACAATGTGACCCCAAAAAAGTACACTTTGATACGGTCAGATATAAACTTGACTGTGTCAAAGCCATCCGCTGTAATGGTGTCCTTAGGCTCTGTCACTCCTGACTATGACAAATACCCTAAAGCCAGACCAACCAATGCTGAAAGACACTTCTGTCTACACGGATCTCACTCCTCCTGCACCACAGCTCTCAGGTCTATCACTGTAATGCTCACTTGTTAAAACAGGAGCCCAGCCTTGGGGGCTGTGGGGGCCCCACGCTGCTGACAATGGCACCTTAACCTTGCTGTTACTGGGGGAGCTGCATTCACAAACTTGAAGCTCAAAACATGAGCTCAAAACCCAAACTGTTCAGCTGTCAGGCCTTCTAAAGTAACCGTGTCCTTGAGCAACGAGCCTGCAGAGGGAGCAGGGAATGCAGCCGGAGAGCAACAGTTACAGCTTTTTGGCCTCTGTGTGGCCAAAAATAAAGGTGGCTGTTCCCACTGGCAGTTGGAAGTGTAATTTAGTCTGTTCACTCATCCCCTAGGGTGGCAGTTACAGGCCCACCCGTTAGATGCTGGACAAGTTCAGTGTCCTGCACAGAGAGCTGCGGGCATTCTGAAACACGTAAACAAGCAAGAGACAGACCTGCTTCTGCTGATGTTAGATCTGTACTGTCCATCCGCATTTGGCATCGCTGCAGACAAGCACAAGCCTCCAACGAGAGTGCAGAGGGTGGGATACCTCTGCTCATCCCTTCTTTCTGAGACGAGCGGCTGGCAGCAGTCTGCTTAAGAGAGAACCCCTTCAGATCTGAGGTGTTTCCTGCTGTGTCCAGAAGGGAAATAGCAGAGGAGGCCTCATGTTACTTACCTCTTTCCACTCAGACTAGTTTTGAAAAAACTAGTAGAGGGACTACTCCTAGTGCATTTTGTGGGCAGTAAGAGAACTCCAAGCTGTGTCCAGCCCAGCAAATGAGCTAGGGGAAAGACAGACTGAAGGGCTGAGAGCCAGTGCCCAGAGCCTGTAGGTGCTCACGTGAGACTGACACATGCCTGTAGCTTCCACCAACAAAGCTCCCATTGCAAAGATGGGCCACTGGATTTTTTTCCCCCCCTTCACACCACAGAAGAGGTCAGACCCTCAAGTAACCAGTGTTATTTTGCAAATACCAGAATACAGCCTGTAACAACCCACCGCTAACAACCAACAGCCCTCTTCACTCCTCCGTGAGGAGACCTATTAGAAGGGTCTCATTCATCTGCACACACACACACAAATCAATAAAATGGGATGAGGTCAGGGGGAAAACGCAGATGCATATTTAAAGATTTCCTTCATTTTATTTTCTCACTCCTTGTGACCTTGTGTCACCCTTTGCTTGTGTGGAGAAAGTCTGATGGGAATATTTTGTTTTTTTCAAACGTGGCTTAGCAGGCAGCCACGTACCCTAGGAGTTAGGGGGGAAAATAAAACCTGCCAGCTGGGTCAGAGGATGGGCCATTTAATCCAGTAACTGGTTGCCAGCAGCAACGGTCCTGAAAGAGCATCAGAAAGAGAACAAGTACAGAGGTCCCTGCTAGCTCCCAGGAAAAGCAGCTGGGAACAGGATGACCCTGTATCTGGTTTAAAACCTACCAATGGGCACACCTGCATGAGCCTGTCTTTTTCTGTTGTAGGCCCGTTTATAGCCACACTCTCCATAGCAGCGTGTAACAGCACGCTCCATCATTTAATCGTGTCGTGGGAAACTTTTTTTCCTTTCATTTCTAATCTTGCTACCTGGCACTGTTCCTGGGACCCCCAGCAGTAAATAACAACTCCTCCTCTTCCCCTAGTCATTCCTGGGTTGGTAATCCTCCCTCATCCCTCTTCCCCACCACTCATTTTATGTCTCAGTGGCAGTCCCTGCGTCCTTTCGGTCTCTAAGCAGCAGATACAGCTTATAGGCCACTGTAACATCAGGGCTCTGCCTGCACGTGGACTGAAGCAAACTGGGACAAGCTATCTCGTGTTTGAATGCAGTGTTAACCTGAACCACACGTGCCGGGAGGGTGCTTGGATCTGATCCTGCAGCAGAAGTGCCCAGTAAGATAGATCAGACAGAGGGAGACTCCAAATGAATAGATACTAAGAGACATCAGCCTTGAGTGAAGGTGAGATGGGGAGTTCAGAGCCAAGGCAAAAGATTATGTAAACACATTAAATAATTAAGCCATCGTTTTGACTGGGTTTTGTTTCCTCTCGCCAGAGGATGTCTTTGACAGAAGTCAATGTATTTTCACTCGCTGCCAATGGCATTATGAGGAGGCTGTTACAAAATATCCTTAGGGTTAACAGAGCCAGTTGTGTGGGAGAATCGCTGCACATGCTCTTCACAAAGCAGCAAGTTAGATCACCTGAAGATAACAGGATCCATAAAATGTTTAAAAATCCTAACATAAAGCGTGAGGTAAAAGGGGTGGGGAGAAGGGAAAGGGAACCAAAAACCTGTCCTCATTTTCTCTTCGCCAGTCACGTCAACTACGGCTAGACCATGGCTAAGGAAAAATTTGGTTGTGTCTAGTAAGGAACAACCTGAGAGGGACTGCTCAAGTGAAGTCCACGGAGGGGTCTGTGTGCAGTGCAAGCCGTGCTGCTGAGATGGGGGATTCGATAAGCGTAAGCTGTAATTAAACTCTAGTTTACTGAGGTTATTTGCTGGCAGCAGTGATGCCAACTCCGTGAAGACAGTTCTACTTCTAAGCTGTCATTGTTGAAACACAGTAAAAAATAGTGCTTTTTCTTTTTAACTGCTCCTATTCCCTTTGTGATGTCAGCACAGTCAGGATCTACACACTCCTCATCTCCTCCATCCATCCTTGTCATCTGAGGACTGTTTTTGGAAAGTAAACATAAAATGTCAGAAGGGCGAGCACAGGTAAAATGGTGAAACAGTTAATGAGGCTTTAGAGCATCCCCAGAGTAACTGATTCATCATTTCCACACACAGAGACAAAGCAGTCCGTGTGAAAGACCGTAAGATGGGATGAGCACTTGGCACCTAATAACACTTCTAATGACATCTTCATTACATTTCAGAGATGCTGTTGTGCCTTTTAGGCCTCATTGCGTGTGGCCTGTAGCCTCTGACTACTGAAGGAGGCTTTGAGACCAGGAAGGGCAAGAGGAAAGTACATTTATACCAAGACGTGTGGAAATAATCACCTGTACAGGTCAGCTCCCTTCTCTTCCTTCAGGTCACCTCACTGTCATGACACATTTCATAGACTCATGTAAAAGAATGACCTAGACTTGGACCTTTTGTTCTATGATATTGCTTCCTATTGAAATTCAGGCTAGAAGTAGCCAAAAAAAAGTTTAAAACTATCAGACTAGTCTACTAGCATACACTCTAGATCCAGGAGGATTTAGGAGCCCATTCCCCATGGATGCCAATGGAAGATAAATGGTAAATACAATTGCTGCTGAAGGACCTGGGCTGAAACTTTTGCATACCCAGACTATCGCAGCATTTTACCCCTTGGATCTAGAACACCCCCTACAAAACTGCAGAAAAAATGAGGATATTTGGTTTACTCTTCCTGCTGGTGGGAGATAGATGCTTTTCCCCTGCGCATCAAAAGCTCTCCAGAAGTGATGTTGGGACAGGGAGCAGCTGCTCTGCTGTAGCTGATGAGCAGCTAGATCTGACAGAAAGCGATCAGGCACACAGTTCCTCATGCTATAGTCGCCCATAAGGAAAAATGGCCAAAGCTTTCTTGTAGCAGACTGGATTGGTCCCTGTCTTATGGCATCCTTCCTCTCTCCTGCTCCCAGAGTCTGCCATCACACTGTGCAACTGCCATCTGTGTTAGCACAACTGCCTGAAATTAAAAAAAATAATAATTTCCAAACCTCATCTTCCCACTCATGGCTGCTCCTCAGGAGTAGTGAGTTCTTTCTGCTAATTACACAGTCACTTTCTAAAATATCGGCTCCTCCACAGCCTTTCTGTTCCTCTAGACGGGGCAGGGCAGTTACTCTGGTGCTTGAAAGGTGTGAAAGAACGCCACGGGCTTGCCCAAACACAGCAGACACTCAGGGGCTGCAAGTCAGAACTCTCTGCACAGAAGCTAGAGCTGCACAGCAACACCTGCTCCACTGAACTCACCAGCTTAACACAAATCTGCTTCCTAACTTCTCACACCTACGGCCAGGGAGGAACAGTGCATATTCATAGAATCATAGAAACACAAGTTTGGAAAGGACCTACAAGATCATCTGGTCCATCTGTCCTTCTGTCACCAATAGGTGACACTAAGCTACTGAATCACGTCTTGTAGCACCTCGTCCAGACGCTTCTTGAACACGGCCAGGGACGGTGACTCCCTCTCCTCCCTGGGCAGCCATTCCACTGCCTGACCACTCGTTCAGAGGAAAAGTTTCTCCTGACACCAAATCTAAATCTCCCCTGGTGCAACTTGTGGCCATTCCCTCCAGTCCTATCAGTAGTTATCTGGGAGAAGGGGCCAAACCCCTCCTCTTCACAACCTCCCTTCAGGAAGCTGTAGAGTGCAATGAGGTCTCCCCTGAGCTTCTCCAGACTAAACAATCCCAGCTCCCTCAGCCATTCCTCACAGACTTGTGCTCCAGACCCCTCACCAGTTTTGTTGCCCTTCTCTGGACAGGTTCCAGGGCCTACATGTCTTTCTTGTAGTGAGGGGCCCAAAACTGAACACAGTACTCAAGGTGCAGCCTCACCAGAGCACTCAGGGGGGTCATCACCTTCCTGCTCCTGCTGGCTACACTATTCCTGATGCGGGCCAGGATGCCATTGGCCTTCTTGGTCACCTGGGCACACTGTCGGCTCAGGTTCAGCCAGGAGTTGACCAACACTCCCAGGTCCTTTTCTTCTTCACAGTCTTCTAGCCACTCTGCCCCAAGCCTGTAGCATTGCATGGGGTTATTGTGGCCAAAGTGCAGGACCCAGCACTTGGCCTTGTTGAAGCTCATTCCCATTCTCCTCAGCCCAGCAACCCAGCCTATCTAGTGACCTCTGAAGGGCCTCCCTACCCTCAGGCAGATCAACACTACCTCCCAACTTGGTGTCATCTGTAAACTTACTGAGGGTACACTCAATCCCCTCCTCTAGGTCGTCAATAAAGATATTAAACAAGACATTGTGTATGTTCAGATTGTAGAAAGTAAACATTCAACATTAAGGAAAATGTCACGTTCATGCATCCAGTTTCTATTTCCAATAAATCACATTTGTTCATCAGTGCTCTTTCCTTTTATACTGAAAGCAAGATTATATTGAAGGCTTCTGAAATATATATATTATATTCTGAAAATATAACAACAAAAACTGTAATAGCCTGACCTATGCTTTAGGTTGGGGAACCCAGAGAAAGCAGTGTGAAAAAAGTACAACCCCCCCCCGCATTAAGCAACTGATTTGCGAGGGAATGAGATCATCCCCCTGAGCCCCCCGGGCTGCCCGAGATTACCTGGAACAACAGCTCCATCCACTGCCCGCGTGGAGAACGGCACAGGCCCCGCCGGGAGAAAATGACCCTCCCGTCCTTGGCGGGAAACCCTGCCCGGCTCCATGGACACACAGAGGAGCTGGCGCCTGAGCTGCAGGCACTACGTGACTAGGAAGGAGCCTTTCCAATTAGCCACTCTTGCTGGTTATTGCAGGAAAGAGTTCTTGAAGTCACAACTGCAAAAACCTTCTGGAGGAGGCAGGCGCGCTGCCAGGCAGGGAGGGCACTCTGGCTGGCCAGACTGGGAAGGAGGCAGGGGGTGCCCTCCCTCAGGTGTAGGGTACAGCTGAGGGGGAGCCCCAGGAGGGCTGCCCCCTGCCAGACAGGAACATCCCAGTCCTTAATGCCTGGGATTCAACCTGTGCCTCACAGCACATTCCAGCCATTGCATTTCTGAAACTAACTAGTGAACTTGGCCTTCAACGAGGCCAAGTACCAGGTCCTGCACTTGGGCCACAACAACCCCATGCATCGCTACAGGCTTGGGGCAGTGTGGCTGGAGAGCTGCCTGGCAGAAAAGGACCTGGGGGTGCTGGTCGACAGGCGGCTGAACATGAGCCAGCAGTGTGCCCAGGTGGCCAAGAAGGCCAATGGCATCCTGGCTTGCATAAAGAATAGTGTGACCAGCAGAAGTAGGGGGGTGATTGTCCCCCTGTACTCAGCACTGGTGAGGCCGCACCTTGAGTCTTGTGTCCAGTTCTGGGCACCTCAGCATGAGAGAGAGATATCGAGGTGCTGGAGCGAGTACAGAGGAGGGCAACAAAGCTGGTGAAAGGCCTGGAGAATAAGTCTTATGAGGATCGATTGAGGGAGTTGGGGTTGTTTAGTTTGAGGAAGAGGAGACTGAGGGGAGACCTCATCACTCTCTACAACTGCTTGAAAGGGCATTGTAGAGAGGTTGGTGCTGGTCTCTTCTCACGGGCAATGAGCGACAGGACAAGAGGGAATGGCTGCAAGCTGCAGCAGGGTAGGGTTAGGCTGGACATGAGGAAAAAGTTTTTCACAGAAAGAGTGGTCAGTCAGTGGAATCAGCTGCCCAGGGAGGTGGTGGAGTCCCCATCCCTGACTGTGTTTAAGAGTAGATTGGATGTGGTGTTGAGGGATCTGGTGTAGGGGAGAACTTGTAGAGTAGGGCTGATGGTTGGACTTGATGATCCCAAGGGTCTCTTCCAACCTAAATGATTCTATGATTCTATGAATTGACAACCACGCAGAGAGAACAAGTCCATTCCCATGGCAGCCTTTGTGCAGTGCCACCAGGAGTGTCCCTGAAGGCAGGAAGCACATGCAGCCACTATCTTGGTCCTCACCATCTTCCAAGGCACTGCTTGCACAAACGTAGGCCACAGATGGCTACTCCTGGTTGTGACTGGAAGGCTGACAGCACCCCTCACAACGGTGCCCAGAGTTTCAACATTTCAGTAGATGCTCTGTTGAACAGGGACAAGGCAGCCATGTGGTTAAAAGCATTACTGGGTCCAGGAGGTGAAGCCTTTCATTTCCAAGTCAGAAATGCAATGTCAGTAGTAAAGAACGACAGACACTTGACAAGTACGTTACCTACAAGGTGCTTTTTCCTCACATTCCACACACCTTTTCCAGGCTCTGGGGGTTCTTTCAACAACATCATTTTTAATATAGTCTTTTTGAGGGTTGGTTGTTTGTGGTTTTTTTTCATTTAAAATTGCAAGACCCAGAAAGGATTGATTTCAGGAGAAAGTTACTCTTTCTGATGAAAGCAATTGCAGAGCAGCTGCATGTTCTGCTCTGGCCACCCCACCTCTCCTTGAATGGCAAATGGAGGAAGAGGAGAGCCTGCCCTAGGCACCGGAGCCAGGATTTTACATAAAGAGTAATTCATTTCTTTAAAGAACAGACAAATGTGCAGCTATGGCCACAGCGATGAAATTGGGGAGGAAAACAGAAATTAATTGAGCTCCAAGAAGGTCCTGTTTCTGAGGCACTTCATTATCCTTCTGACATGACAAATCTCTATTAAACATCTTGAGCAGAGGCACCAGCAGGTGAATGAGTTAAGGACTGATCTAATCTCCTTCCTCCACTCTCCAACAAGCATGAAATGAAAGTGGAATAAAAAGGTGTGTACGCTGGGTCCAGCAGCCCCACCTCTCCCCAGCCCCGTTCCTCTCTGGAGGGGCAGGGGAAGGGGAAGAAAACACCCGCTTTGACTGCTGCCAGGTTGTGCTTCTAGAGGATGCCAAAACCACCTGCTCAGAACACAAGAGCCCCCATCTGCACTCTTCAGCCTTATGTCTCACTCACCAACACACTGGGCATCCTTTGCTGATCCAGGACTTGTAGATGTTTTGCTCACTAAGTCAAAAAGGAGAAAAAAAGTTACTCTTGCTCAGGTTCCTTCATGCATGGTATCGCCTTATTCATAAATTACTGCTTTTGAGACACATTTGAGTAAATAACTGCTCCCAGCAATTTCGGCTGCCAGGGTTGAAACGGGATCCGGACCACACTGGGTGACCCAGTGAAACACACCCACAAAGCCCCCACCAATTCTTGACATTAACTCCACGCTTCAGCACAAGCCTTTCTTTCTAATTTAGAGCTAAAGGCCTCAACCAGAATATTTTCTCTAAATGGCTGGATTATTTAATAAGAAAATAAGCAGCTCGATTTCATTTAACAAGCATTTATCATGGGTCCAAATAAAACTAAATTATATTTTTATATGCATCCAAACAAAATTGAGGGGAAAAAAAAAATCAAGTAAACAGGGCAGTAAATTCCACTTTCTTCAGCCACTACACTGTATGTAACAGTGCCGAGATAAGCACTGTGGGATGAAAACACATAGATAAGGAGCACCCTACTTCTAGTAGTAAAATAGTATCTCCTAAACCACTTTTCTGTGAGAGGGAGAGAAAAAAAGGAGAAAGAGGGAGCTCTTTATGGTAAAACCAACAGGTTTTGCCTTCTTGAATTCGCCACTAAACAAGAGCCCCTATAGGTAGGGGGGTTGATTTTACTGCTCACATTACAATCTGATCTTGACTTTGCAAAGGGATTGACAGAATGTACCAACACTTCAGAACCACACCAGAAATTAACTGGACACAAACTTTCCTGAATCAAAATCAGAAGGTGTTAAGAAGGAAAACAAAGACACCAATGATTAACTATCGCCACAAGGTGATTAAATAATTCCCAGGCAGTTATTTATCTCGGGGTTGCACTGTACTGGAAATGCCGTGTTTTGTACTCCTCAGGGGAAGTTACGTACCCAACACCAGAAACATTACAATTCAGTAAACAACTTTCCAGTCTCATTAGACTTCTTAGAGCACAGGTTGCCAGAGCGCTTTCTCTGGTTAATTACTTCAAAAAGGGATTTCAAATGCTTCTGCATCATTTGCATCTTAAAGCTTTCTGTGGAGGGCTGATACCACTATGACCCCCAGCACAACTCCTGTTCAGAGCTACTATTTTTCTATTACTATGGAATTAAATCTGGCCCAAGACAATAAGGACAAGAAAAACTTCTACAGGTACGTCAGAGAGAAAGGGAAGGCTAGGGAAGATGTGGGCCCTCTCCAGGAGGAAACAAGAGACCTGGTCACCCAGGATATGGAGAAGGCTGAGGTACTGAATGACTTTTTCACTTCTGGCTTTCCCAGCAAGGGCTCTAATCACACCGCCCAAGTTGCAGAAGGTAAAAACAGGCTCTGAGAACAAAGAACCACATAGTGCAGGAGAAGATCAGGTTTGAGACCATCTGAGGAACCTGAAGGTACATTCATCCATGGGACCTGATGAAATCCATCCACAGGACCTGAGGGAGCCGGTGGATGAAGTTGCCAAGCTGCTTTCCATTATGTTTGAAAAGTAGTGGCTGGCTGGTCAAGTTCTGTTGACTGCAACAAGGGGAAACATAACCCCCCATTTTCAAGAGGGGAAAAAAGGAAGACCCCAAGAATTTCAAAGAAACTGAAAGAAGGTGAAAAATTAAATATATTGTCTAACCTGCAGAGCAGCAGGAAGCAGCGAATGTAGCGCCTTAGCAAAGTTCATAGAGGGATATGCTGGACCGAAGCTACAGAGCAGTAGTTCCAGCACCCACACTGAGCAAAGGGCTAAAACATAATAATGAGCACTACGGGAGTAAAATAAGGGGTGAGGATGCCAAACATGACACCTGGCAGAAGAGCCAGCAGAGCTTTGGAGGGAAGACAGTCAGTAAGCACAGAAACAAGGAAGAGAACTAGTTCCAGGCAGATCTGATCCCTCACAGCCCGTTTCACAGCCAATTTCAGAGCCGTTCACCAGCAATTATTTTGTGCATGGTTTTACTTGGTAAATACCAACTCACTTCAAAAACAAACCAAACCAAAACTGAGCAAAAACACCCACCTAAACCACCTTTCCAGGCAGTGTGTGCAGCTGGCCACGCCTCTCCAGGATGGCTAACTGCAAAGTACCGCTCCTTGACTACACACTTTGTAAAGGCTTGACAAAAAGCAAAATGTAAAAATGCTTAAATGTAGTCCCAGGAAAGGGGAAAAGAAAATAAAATCTGAACACATAATATGTTTTTTTGTTCTGCCAAACATCCAAAGCCCGAAATAAAAACAGTACTGCTTGGATTTTATTCCTGTTCTGTCACATTATCTGGAAAACATCTGATCAGATTGTGAACCTCTACACTGTACCACTCCACAAGCTGGTACAAACAGTTGGTAACTGGTACAGCAGCAAATCACACAAGCAGCTCAGATACATCTGGACTGACTGGATTGAAGACTTCATGTGTGAAGCCTCAAATATATTTCATGTAATTTTTAAAGTAGCTTCTCTACAACTGGGCTCTGCCCCAGTCTCCCTCACAGCCAAGCAGAGGTGGAAGAGGGAACATTATGATTAAGGCACAGTCATAAGATTCACACAATCTGATTTCAAGCACCACCTTTGACTTCACATTCAATCTAGTTTTTAATTTGGGCCTGTCCCTGCAGAAAGCCATTTGAAGAACCCCTTGCTAATAGCGTGAGGCTCTTGTAATCCTGACAGCAGACACCAGTCCAGAGCAACCCAGTCTCAGACCCCTCTCCCTTTCCACAAAACTTCTCACCCTGCAAACGCTCCCAGCCCTTCCCTCCACCAGCAGCATCCCTCACCAGCTGCCTCTGAGAGTTACTGAGGGCATCAGGCTGTACCTGGTTGGATTGTGCCAGCCCAGGTCACCCAAGGGTCCAAAGAGCTTCAGTGCCATCACGTAGAGGAGAGAGGAATGTGGAGCCTGAAGAAAAGGGCAGGGCGGGAGTACTGCAGCACCATCTACAGCAGCTTAAACTACTATGGAGATACAAACCACACCCACAGCCATCCCCACATTCAGCAATAACACCGAGAGTACAGTAAACTGCCCAAGAAGAGCAGAGGAAAGCATTTAACTGTCTCAACTGGAAAGAAAAGGAAAAAGGNAAAGGAAAACAGCTGTGCTGGTTTTAAGGCTATAAGTCTTAAATTTGGACAAAAAGAAGCAAGGAAGGGAAAGACAGCGTGAGGGTGTATAAGCGAGAAAGAATGAGTGCATGAGTGTGAAAGAATGGAAAACAAATAAAGGTTTTAGAGTGGATTAGGCTTTAGTTAACACATTTACTTGTAAGAAGAGCTTTCCTATTTTACATTGGAAACCAAGTGCTTCTTAGCAAGAGATCACAACAGTAATAATTCAGAATTACAATATAAAAAAAATAAAACTTTACACTTATTCAATCTGAAAGTTTTAAAGCTCTTAATCTGTGAAGAATCAATTTCAACTGGACTATGAAAATGTGCAGTTTCTACAGCTGCTGTGTGTGACTAAGTGATAAGCTAAGTTTAGAACCACGGTGTTCAGCCCTTATAACGCATGAAACGGAAGTCTCTTTATTCTCCTTCACACACGTCAATTTAATTTTCAGAGCCAGTGATAAGTGATGAAATAAAGCGGTGCATTTAAGGCAGACTGGCTCTTCTCTCACACTGTGCTGTGCTCCCTGCTACCCTGATAAGACAGCGGTGCTGCAACCATCCGCTTTTCACCCAAAATCTGTGAAGCATGGATCGCTGTCTTCCTGTCTCTTCTTCACCTGCTTCCATCCCTGAAACCTTCCACCGGTCCTGGAGTGCAGCGTTACCTGCTCTCCTTGGGCAGTGTGCAAAGAGCTCTCCTTCCTGCCCCCAGCCTCAGAGGAGAAGAAAAGGACAAAGCAGCACAAACTGAGAATGCAATGCCCAGCAAGTGCTAAGAGTTGGATATTCCAGCTATATGGAACAGCAGCGCCACCACAGCACCCATACACTAACCTAGACATCAAGATGTACAGTTGCAAAACACCACATAGACTTAGGATCCTGCATAAGAGCCAGGAGAATACAGCAGCAGTTTGAAGCGGTGGAATCGCATGGAAGGAATAATAGATCTTTGCCCAATAAAAGCCACATACAACGGTGCTGAGAGGGACAAGGTTTATTGGTGTTCAGATTTCCAATGATCGCTTGTACGATGTTCAGCAAGCTCTTGCAAATGTTACATACAAAGGACATCTTCCCTTCATCTGCAATGTTAGAGCTGGCTTAATGTTCAGTGGAAATGTAAGAAACAGAAGCAAAAATTTAAAAAATTCGTTAAATTATTAGTGAAATACATGATTATTTTTTCCTATTTCAGCAAACTACGTGCAAAGAACTGGGTTCTGTGCTCGGTACTCATCTGCCATGAAGACGACTCTTGCATACTCACAGAAGGCACTTGAAATTCCTGGAAGTTGGGATGTCAGGAAGAGGAGGGACCGGCTATCACTTGGATAACAATATGCTCATTTTTAGTAAGTGCACTACTAGCATAAATTCAAACAGCCACAAAGCATTAAGATACAAAAACTGAGCTAGACATGCTATCTGAAGGGCTGCAAAGCTGGAGTATAACAAATCCTTCGTCTCACTGTCCCCGTTACTCATCATCTCCACCACAGAGGAGCAGGAGGGCCTTCCTGTAGTCCCCAGATGTATCTTTCTGTTAATATAACAGACCAGTCACCATGAGTCACCACCACAGAAATGTGAAGAAAAGCAGCAGCCAAGGAGGACTCCAACAGATTATACATTTGTCCCACCCACAGGAAATCCACTTGGATGACTCTCCACTTAGGAATGACGCAAGGAAATTCTCTGCCCCTTATGTTAGAGCTGTATTTACACAAACAGGCTTTCAGAAACATAAAATGCCTCCAAAACATTGCTAGAACGGAGCTACCAATTGCATATTAGAATGCATTCATCTGCCAGTGAGAAAGCCCAAACAAAGGAGAAGCCTGAAGCAGCACCAAAGGTTACCCCCTTGAAACGTGCCAAGGGCACCGGCCGTCTCTCAGAAAGGCCCCAGCCCTGATCCCTGTAATTAACGGGAAGCTCTGCTCCTAATTCAGCAGGACAGCTGGATGGGCCCCAATGACAGTGTCAAAAGCAACTCCACCCAGCCTGGTGAGCTGATGAATTATAATAACAAAATCATTAAAAGCAGTATTTAAGTATTCAAAATAAAATTAAATACCTCAAAAAGATTCCTAGGGGATAAAAAAAAAAGGCATTTTGGCTTCAACTTTGGAGCAACAGCTGGCTCTGGATTTCTTGCTGGCTCTTTCCCTTCCTGCTCCTTCCCAGCCACACAAAGGAGATTATGATTCAGACTGATTCCACAGTGAAATGCTTTCCACTTTGAAATATTGCAGAAGGTTCCACACCACAATCCAAGATTTAAACTTCAACCTCATGATAATAGAGACTCCCAACCCCAGTGTTATTTCTCTGGAGCCACCACCCTCTTTGGAGCACTGAGAACTAGAAGGAACCCAGTGAAGAGAAAGGAAATGAAGCAGCAGCTAAAAATGGTGTATGAGTAATTGTAATTTCAGAGAACCACATCTGCTTTCCTAGTGAACACTGGAAAGAAACCTGTAGCTTTTCCCGGGAAGTGTTCCCCACTTAAATGACACCGTGTGGTACTTCACAAAACTACAGACCCACCCTCACTGATCTCAGAGTGCACTGTGTTGTCCAGCTCTACTCACATTCGCCCCTTCCATCAAAACAGGCAGTGGAAACAAGGACATCTCCATCACCCCTGTCCTCCCTGACAACAGAACAGTAATTTTACCTGAATCATTTGATGCAATGATTTTGCAAAATTCTTCCTGAATTCTTGTCTAATATCCAACAGATCAACTTCGCTTCTTGAAACCATGACTCTGATCAAGGTATCATCGTCAGTGCCAGCCCCCTAAAGAGAAAAGTTTAGGTAACATTGAAATATGAATTTGTTCTGGAGAGATGCTGTAGCAGGATAACAAATACAACCAACCAGAGTGCAACACCAAAGCACCAAGTGCAACACGTGGTGTCTCAAACACTCCTGTACAACATACATTTCTGCTCCAAAATAGACAATATTTGGGACAGTATCACAAGACATTCACACTGCAATGTGGAGAACAAAGGACTGACCACACAAGGTGCTCTAAATCCTGGACTTCTGTGAAGCACCAAATGGTCAGACCTCTTATTTCGTGTTTCATCTCAGAGGCTCCAACCATGAACATGGACATAAATTTGAAAGAATGCAGTTCCAAGATTACCCAGTAGTATATCTGATGGACAGGGGTCAGAACCACATGCAGATCACCTTCTCCATGCAGTCTGAGACTGCAGAATGGCAGTCAGTTCTGGAACTGGGCACATAAATCCTAGCAATGACCAATACAAAGCACGTAACATCGTACAGCAGGACACAGGCAGAGCAACTCATCCCACAAATCATCCAGCTGTTTATTAGGAAGGCAAACTTCATAAACCTTTCCCAGCCACACCAGCATGCTCCACTCTTCTATTCATCTTTATTGCTTTAAAGATGTGAAGTTCCTGTGCTAGCAGGCAGTGCCAGACTGACGTCCTGACCCCTCCTGCGCAGACAAGTCAGACTCAACACAAGCTGAAGCAATACAGATGTTCATTCACATGCTGACCTGCTCGTGCACCTCAAGGAAGGACTTGGCAGAGCCCTCGTCTTCAGCCTAACGTCCAGCGTCACTCAATCCTTCAACTGGGTGAAATATTCTTGGGTTACACTTAAAAATGCCCTAAAGCTGCTCAAAAGTTATGCTGTGAGTCCAGTGGTTTCTTAATTGGACTTGATATTAACCACTGGTAAAAGCCAGGCTCTGCCCCATCTACTTAGGAAAGTGAATGCTGCGCATTGTAGAACTTTGTCAGGCCAAACCAATTCATTCCAAGTACAAACTCTCTGCCAAAGTAATAAACTATCATCTTTCTTATCTGGAGTGCTAAATGATTTTTATTTATGTAACCTTATAATTAGGTATGGCACCACCAGACATCAATCAGGTCCCCTGTAATAAAAATGTAAAACATTCTAAAGCCTACAGGAAAAATTTTACTACTGCATTCTTCAAAAAATTAAAATTAACAAATAGATAACTAAGAAAAAAGCAATCCTCCTCATACAGCTCAGCATACTGGTAGAATGTTTTGTATTTTCCACCTGAACTTTATTTTACACTGATGTTTATAAAAGCAGTAAAGCAGCTTGTAAAAATTAAGCTATCATTTCATCTCTTTTCACTGATTCTCACACTGACACCCCACCAGCACAACCATCTGGTGACAAATGTACCTCAGTGCTTCTCAGCAAGGAGAAGTGAGGAATTCTTCAGGGAAGCTGAGAACTTGCCTGAAAACAATAAGACTACCTACCTTGCTTTTTAAATAATAGTAGCCACCCTGAGTTAAAAATACAGCTTTCCTGCTTAGCTCTTCCCATCCAAGAGAAAGCAAAGCCAGCAGAAACACAGCGGCGTTGCTGATGCAATTCCCCTGCAGAATCTTTTGTACCTGTCTAAGCCTCCTTCCTTTTTCTCTGACAGGTTTCTTTTCTCTCTCAGAATGGGATGGGTACTCATCACAACGTGTTTCAAAGCTAACTACACCTTCAGTCTGTAAATATTCATCTCCAAAACAAAGAGCGCTAAATCTGCACAATCTACAGTTTTGGTCATCTTTACCTCCTCAATATATCCACCACCTAAGGACACTGCAGCCTTTCGCTAGTTGAAGGTGCTCAGTGGATCCAGCCAGGCATTTTTTAATGTAACAAGACCGAGTCCAAAAGTCACTGATGAGACTGATATTTCCTTTAAAAGATTTATGGTCTGACAAACTTAGGATGAACTCAAAGTAAAGCTTATGAATCCCCTCCCAGATCTGCATGCTTAGTGATACAGTATCCTGTTGGCATTTACAGTGCAAGAAGAAATGAAGGACAAGTGAAAGGGAGAGGAATTGTAGCTGGGGGAGGCGGAAAGTGACGTATGGAAAACACGTACATACCTTCATGGAATAATACAGAGTCTCGGCAAAATAGGCAGGCACGCTTCGGATGCATTTCACTGTAAAAAGGCAAAGGATTAAACTACTGGTTGCTACTCAATACAGGACAACCTTCCACTCTCAAGACAAGGTGTGTGTGCGTACTGGACCATTCTCTCTCCAGTGTGGACAATTAAGTACACAGCTGCCTGCTCCTCTGCTGCACCACCGCCTTGGGATCTAGTTCGGATGCACCATATATTTCTAATAGAAAAGAGACTCTTTGCTAATGAAATTCTACTCCTAGTTTTAAATTTACTATGACATTGCCCTAAATGAGATGCCAGGAATACAAACAGAGTTCCGTCTCACTTTCTGATGGGCAAAGGTGCACATGATAGAACAGAATTAAAGACACTACCACACCCCGCCCCACTTCCCCCCAGCCCCTCATCTATTAGAAGAATAAAGGCCTATTCTCTAAATATAAAAGTAGATCCCAGGACATTAACTTTAAAAAGGAATCGTGTTTTCATGCCATTTCTGTAACAACTGCCATTTAAGGCAGCCTGGAGCAAATGAAGAAGGCCAGTTCTAGATCTAGTAAGATTTAATTACCAACAGCCAAAAGCAGCTTCTCCAAATCACCAGAGGTTTCACGGTCAATGGTCTCTTCAATTTGAAAGCCAGAAATAGTCATGTATTTGTCAAACACTGCAAAACAGAAAGTGTGCTCAGTCAGGTGTCTACCCAGCGTTTCTCCAGCATCCTCCTCAGCACAGGTTAATGCCATCCGTATCTTGCTATCTCACACACAATCATCTACTCATTCTTCCCTCTGCCCTATTTTAAATACCCACTTCCTACCAGATTGCTACTATGCAGCACATTCCTGTACCTGGGGAGGAACAACCTCATCCACCAGCACATGCTGGGAGTCAACCAGCTGGAAAGCAGCTTTGCAGAAAAGGAGCTGGGGGTCCTGATGGATATCAAGTTGAACACAAAGCAGCAACGTGCCCTCGTTGAAGGGCAAAGGTGGCAAATGGTATCCTGGGCTGCACTAGGAGTGTTGCCAGCAGCTGGAGGGAGGTGAGCTTTTTCCCACCAGTTCAGCACTGGTGAGGCCACACCTGCAGTGTGGTGTCCAGCTCTGGGCTCCCCAGTACAAAAGGGTAAGGAACAGGGGAGAAAAATTACTGTCTTTCTTCTAACAGCTGTTAAAGTATAAACATATAAAAGGGTTGTTTTTTTCAGGGCTGGTTATCCAGCAGATTACGACACGTCATATCAGACTCTCGGCATCATTTCTACTGCCACAACCTCTTTCAAAAGGGAAAAAAAAAACAGTAAAGAGGCATCCAGAAAAAACCACCCCAACTGTCCTTCATACCTACTGCACCGCTCCTTCAAGCAGAAGATTGCCACTGCTAGGGGAAAACTGAATTATAAGAAGCAAAATTAAATACATTAAGTAGATGAAAGAGGCGATTACAAATTTCTGGGTTTGATGAATGGGGTAGCAGAAAAAACTTTTCTACCTTTTCTACCCCCAGCTGGCTAACACTGGGACTTCACCCAGAAGTTTTCAAGCATACATGAGCCACACCACCTACCCCTCCTTAAATGGGGAACGCTTCGGGTTCCCAAGATGGTGATGAACTTTTCTTCATCTGTTCCCCATTTCAGCTCCCCAGATCTAAACAAAACCTGTTGTAAATTTGAGAGATCAAACCAACAGCAGTTGTTAGGTATCCACACACCCTGTTGAAAAGCTCTATTTGTCTCACTCTAAGGAGCATTAAACTTACTAACAAGCTATAGCTAGAGGGAAAAAATGAATTAAAATTGCCAAGTACTGAACTGACTTTAGAAAGAAAGAAATGATAAATTCTGAAATCAACTGTGAAAGCACTCACATGAGTAATGCTGCCTAAGGCCCTAAATTTGACTGTGCTCATAGTCCCTTTCATAAGCCTGAAGTTTTCTGAAACTGTGATAATACAAGAGATAAAATCCATTCTCAATACTGCTTTTTCTGCTTTATTTTTCCCCCTTCCCTTCTTCAAATCAGACCAGCAAAACTTTATTACATAATGACTCATCTCAATGGGATAACCATGCTAACTTGGCCCAGGAAGAAGTTTTCCAAAAAGGAGGGAAAGATGGATTTAGAAGCTCTGGGGAAACAGGATTTGCAGGCTGCCAAAGATTTTAATCATTTAATCGTTTTAGCACATTCACTGCTCTTCAGGCAAGTCTTTCTTCAATACAGACAATGACCGGGCTATTAGCAGCATCTAGGCAAGTAAAGCACTTTAATTTCCAATCAGCAACGGGAGGGGGGAAATGAGAAAGAAAACCAAAAAACATCACAAACAAAAAATTCAGAAAGTGAAATTAGTTCTTTTCCCTGAATCTCAGAACCTTTTTGTCAAATGGTGTGCTAAACAGCACATAAGGAGAAAGGTTTGTGCACATTGTGGTACTCTTTGTCTCTCCTCAGTGAGCAGAGTACAGGTGAACAGGTTCCTGCCTCTGCTCAGGCAATCAGATGTTTCTTAGAAAAAGGCCCACAGCCAAATCTGCTGCGCTGCACTCTCTGTCCATATTGCAAAACCTGAACAGGATGCTACAATTGTCCTGCTTATGCTTGTACCACAATCCCATTCGAAACACATTTGTGACTGCTGCACGCTCTTTTCACTGTTAACGGTACAGACTACAGAAGGGCTGGGTACCTAAAAACAATAAAAGCTATTAAGGCATTGCAAATATACTTAGTTCAAATAATACATGCTCAGCTCTTCAAATGAAGAGCACTCTCCATCCAGCAGCAAGTGTGGAGACCCAGCACAGCATTCAGAAATGACAGAAATGCATTTCTTTGGAGACAAAGCCTTGCCACCATGCAGTACCCAAAAAGTATGTCAATTGCATGATACTGAAGAAAGCGATGTTCACAAAACATCTTCCAAAACGTTCAAATTTCTCCTTCAGGAATTCTGAGAAAAGTCTTGCAAGTCCCCTTCATCCTCATGCTATCCAGCAGTAGGAACACTCCTTTCCCATGAGTGTCCCCATGCTTTGAATTAATGTTTGGTAATCAGAGACCCCCAAAAATGAAAAATCTCCACTGAGCAAAAAGCTTACTGTATCAAATCCTTCCCAGGATAACATATTAATCAAGAGAAACACTGGGAAGCCAAAAATAGTCTTACATTTGCACAGCCATGTACCTCAGTGCAGACCATCTGTACCTGGCAATAACAATTAGAAAATTCTCTGAGCCTGTTCCAGCTATGACAGATCTTGAATGTAAAGAGATCAACAAGGAGAAATGTAACAGAACACTTCTCTGTTTGAGTCCCAGCTCCAGCCAAACGTCCACAGCAAACCACAGAGACCACTTAGAAAACCAGGACTTTTTCAACGTTTAGGTACGGTGCCTCCTAAATATAGATGCTCACTGAAACCCAGTGGAGAGGCCAAAGGGAACCTGGCTGCCTACCAAGGCCTGGTTCAGGGGGTTCCTCAATTACATAAGCCCAGCTAAAGGCAAAACTGACACAATTTCATGAAACACTCTAGTCCATGATTCAAACATTTGCTTCACTAATTTTCAAGCCCCAGTGTCCCCAGGATTACTTTTACTAGCAGAAGAACATTGCTTTCTGGATTTACATAACAAAGGACAGGCCTGTGCCAGTGAAATATACTTTGCCAGCCTGTCCCTCCAGCTTGCCCTGCTTTCAGGAGAATGTTTTATTGAACTGGTACTCCGCTCTTCCTCCTTATCAACTTGAACAATCCATATCTTTTCTTTCATCTCAACAGACAATTTATGAGAAGAAAAGGTCTACCCCAGAGTTATCTGAAATAACCAAGAAGAAACATGCATTAAATGAGTTCTGTGGTCATCTTGCTGAACTATTGACCACGAATACAACTAATAACAAAGCCAACAGCATCCAGCAAGAGACTGCATCAAGGATACCCATTAACTGCTAGTATTCCTTCTCCTGCCTGGAGCACAGCTTCAGTGATCAGTGACGTCGTGGACAATACTCACAAAGGGCAACATGAGTCCCAAGAAACTTTAGAGGCAATTCTTGGGTGTCATCTGGACACAGTAAAGCAGAATATATGGAATATTTTCTCTCTTTAGTATTTCTCCCTCTGTAGAGGCATCCCTCATTGAACAGCACTAAAATTGCACTCTGGTGTGTATGACACACACTACGCAAGAACTGAATTCAGAGAGGTGTTCAAGTTGGAGATTAATGAATGAAATGTTTGCATGCCTCAGTTTCCCAGCACTGCATCTCAGCTCCACAGAGCCTCAGCAATCCTAACTGTCTCTTCTGGTGATCTAATCACTGCTTCTCTCAGGCACCTCATTAAGTAACAAGCAGTGTTTTCACAATGAAACGGGAAAGTGCAACAAATCTCAATCCCAGTGTTTCAGGGTTTGACGTTTCTTTTGCCCAGAACGTACAAAACCACAAGAAAATGTGTTAAGAAACATACAGAGAGAACTTGAACAGTTTCGCATTTGAATCCTAGCTCAATACGCTCTTTGCAAAGTAACTTGTAGAAATGCCCCAGATCCAAGTCATTAACCCACCTGAGCATCCTGCTCAACGAGACCTTCATCAACCCGGCCTGCAGGATCTCTGTTTGCCTAAAGAGAATTTTTAAAAGCCGTTAAACTGAAGAATCAAAAGTTGAATCCACACAATTTATCTGTTATGTTGAGCCTGTAAGAGGTACTGTGAGAAATTAACCCCTAATGCATCTTCTCCAAAATCACCTGATTTTTCCCTTCTGCTTGCACGTATCTTTACGAAATAAACGTTCTCTTCTCTTATTGCCTTCAAAACCCCAAAGTAGCAGGAATTCTGCTACACCCATGAGCATCACACAAGTTTTTGAAGTCAGTGATGTGGAAATGACCCATAACAAAGCTCAGGACTGACCCTGCAGGTCAGAGGAAGCGATTCAGTTTCAGAACCAATCCTGCCTGTCACCAGGTCCATCTAGAATCCCAGCTTAGTAAGCAGAAAGTGACAAGGGTACGTTGGACAGGAAAACAGAAGTGAAAACCATACACACATGCCTCCCCACAAAAAGAATATACTGACCTGCAGCAGGACCACCAGCAGGCGCTGAAAATAGCCTGATGTTTCTCCTGTGATCTTATCCTCCAAGTTGGCCTCATACTCTGCAAAAGAGCGATACCCATTCAACAACTTACAGAGTTCCTCACTATTTTGAGGAGAAAGCAATTAAAAGCAAAAAGTAAATTTGACTCACTGGTTGTAGAGTCGTTTATCAGAAACAGCTTTAACAACTAGGACATACCCTGTTTCACTTATAACCTAGCATTATTGTAAAATAAAGAGGTGAAAAGATTGCATCTCGCACTGGTATCAGGAGCAGGTTATTCAAAATACTTTGAAAGACAAGGTGACAAGCACAGATTCAGCTCTTTAGGGAAATAAAGAGCATACAGATCTGCAGTTATACTAACATATGGCAGTCTCACAACTGTACAACTGTAGTCCCAGAAAAGTCTAGTACTAAGACATGTCATCCTTGGAGACTCTAAATTTTGCCTCGAACTTTACTGAGACACGAGAATTTCCTGTGTGGCAGGAATCCACATAGAGGTAAAGGAAATGTGTTGAATTGAAAACTCCCTTAAAAAAAACCAATCCCACAACCACAGAGTAAAAGCACATACTCTGGTGGACGACCAAAAAGCTGCACCTGCTTTAGCACAAATGGACTTGAACAGAACACTGAGCAAAAGGCAAAAAAAAAAAATCACTGCTGTTTTTTTTTTTCTGTGATACTAGTTTTCTAGTTTCCAGTTACTAAAAACTCCCTTTCATCAAAGGGATGAAAATAATGGGAACTGCATTGAATGAATTCTAACTATAAAGCACAAACCACCATAACCTGCAGTCTTAGCCCCGAAATAAACTATTTTAGTTTACAGTCAAAGCTCTAATTCCTTTCAATATGAATTTTTGCAACACAGTAGAATTAAATCCCACTTACTGAATACATCCATTAGTTCATAGACAGATCTTATTTGCAAGATAAGCTAAAGCCATATTAAGAGAACTGACTGGAGACCCTAGAATTTATTCTACACAGAGCTTTACCTTGCAGATAAACCTGTTTAATATTTCGCACTTCCTCGGGTGTTCTGGAGGCAAGAATTTCAGTCAACACTTTCTCGTTGGTTCCCGCTCCCTGCAGGGATGCAAGTATAAATCAGTCGATGGAATAACAAAAGGAAAACAGGAATTCCATTTGACAATTAAAAACCACGAATGAGCTTACACACTCAGACCAAATAAAGAGAAATTAATTTACTCTTTCTGGTATACTGTGCAAGTTTTGGAAAGATTTTTTTCTAGTTCTGGCGTTCTTGTTTTCAAAACCAAGCCAACAGTTAGGTCAGGCTGACTGCTGCGGGATTCGGATGAGCCCTTCCACGTCCCCGCGCACCCGGATACGCATCAGTTCTTCACTGTTACCGTCAGTGACAGCAAGGTAAGTGCATGAACAGAATAACAGTTGTCATCCTCGCTCTAGTTCGCATCCTGTCTTTCATCAGCTGGTACACAGATACACATAGAGCCACCCAGCAATTATCTTCACCCATCTGTGAGTTGTGCTGTGTTAAACCCGCCCTCTCTTCCACACACATTTCACAGCAGGATTGCTAACCCAGATAGTTTAAGCTGCTGTGCTCTCATTACAGCAGGGGCACTCTTCACTTCAAGGATAAAATTAACAAAAGTCAAGCCAATATCTTGTTTCCACGAGTCTGACTGTACTTTGCCTGTAAGATTAAACCATTGCTCTTTATATTCCAAAGAAGTCTTTTCACAAAAGCAGCAGTGAAATACAATCCCATGTACTTTTTGATTCAGCGTGTTCCTTTCAGCCTTTCCTGTAAGGAGTATCTGAATACTAACTGCATACAAAGATATCCAAACTGCATACAAACATATTCAAAACACAACTCTGCCAGGTTACATGCAATCATTTTCAAAATGCAGATTGTTTCACAAACATGACTATTCAACAAGTGCAGCAGGCGCAGCTATGTGAGTTCTAATTTAAGTAGCAGCAGTGAAAACTGATAGGACAATCTGCTGCACAGATGTAATGCTCTTAGTGGAGTAGTTATCTTTTACTGAAGCCTCTGCTCTCACATCTTCTTTACTGTTGTTATCCACCCTAGCCAAACTGCAGACAAGTATCAACACCTTTTCCGGTACGGAGGCATTCTCCGAAATCCTATGGTCTTGTGTTTAACATCATTTTTTTGCAAGTTACAAGAACAAAACTACTCTTGTTTCACTATCTCTGTTTTCCCTCCTACACCCATTTGTTCTGTCATTTCCCTGTTGGTCTTTGACTCCTAAATCAACACGAGGAGCTTGGGAATACATTTTTTCCCCATTAGTCAACAAGGCCTTTATCAGCTCCTTTGTCAGGTGCTGTCTCCCCTTCCCCCACTGCATATAAAGACATCACAGACAATCTGCAGGATTAAAGTTTCTGTTGTCTGAGATAGTATTTGCTGGGTCATGGGTTCATGACCACTAGCTTGCACAGTTGATCAAAACCTACATATTAACCAGTTTGTCATCAAGGATCTTGGGAGTTTACATGTGTCACCCAGCCAAGCACTGCATGATACTGGACAAGTTCAACATCCTCTACTTTAATCAACGGGTTCTGTGATTTCAGGGACATCCAAGCCCAGGATTTCCACAGACGAGTGATATCAGACCAGTGTGACAGAGGGGAAAAAAAATAGGATTCCATGGAAAAAAGCACACCAGAATACCTACACAGATTGTAAATTGTTTGTTTACCTGCCTTCCTAAAAAGGCACTAAACATTCAGCTAAAGAAAAATGTTGGAAAGGTAGCAGTGACATGCTGTCAACTCTTCCCTCGGTCTTACTGGAGGCAGCTTTTAGAACACATTAAATAACAGATAGTACCTACTCATTATATAGGTGCACACCAGTTTACATAAGTATGCTGGGCCATCTATCTTGGAGTTGCACTCCAAAATAATCTATCAAGGGCAAAATACTCTTTAGCTTAAGCAATAGTCAAGATGAGACATACAAATAACATCACACTGTAATGAAAGGCCTTGAACTAATTTGCAGCCTCTGAGTACAGCTGTGTAGCTATAAAACCTATGCTGCTCACGGCAGAAAAAACAGTGTTCACTGGATTTGAGCACTGTCCTTTAGCAGAAAAAAGAATTTAAAAGCAACCTGCCCATCTACTCATATTTAATCAGAAGTGACACGTTTTATGCTATGTAGATTTTATTCTGCATCTAAACTACCTTTAATGAGTTATTAGGAAGAGCAAGAAAACGGGCAAAACCATGGCATTAGCAATAATAGCAGGTGTTAGCATAACATTCCTAATACAAACAAACAAACAAGGCTATTTCTACTAGCATTCCCCTTATCAACCAAGAGTTCATTCCTAAAAAACAACAGAAGAACAACAAACATTTTGTATAATGTATTAATTCATTTTCCACACTGCTCTTACCTTGATGGCATGCTTCAGTGCATGAGCATCAAAAATATAAGTTGGTCTCATCAAAGATACCATCAACGTTTCAAATTTGCCGGTAAGTTCTGATTTCAGGTCATCTACAAGATCCTAATGCAGGACAAACAATGCTGCAATGAACAAGGTCTAACCATTGTAAATGGACACGTGTGTGTCTGCAAGCTAGAACACTCAGGAGACACGTGAAAAAGGGACAGGGCTCCTTTTGTTTTAATTGGTACCTGAACTGAAACCAGTGTAGCCAAATAAGGCAGGAGGAAAGGATACAAGGGCGTTTGGAAAACCTAAAACATTAGGTAATGGGGTTTTTTTAATATATAAATTCTTTAAACCCTAGCTGTTCACTGCACTTCCTATTAGAAACAAAGATTCCCCAACCACAGTGTTAAAGGATCCAACAATGCTGGAAGACAGAAATTAGATGTCTTTGCTTTAAATTCTCTTATGGCTTTATCTACCATATGTTTGGTTTCATCTTCTCCTACTGTATTAGGATGTTTTATTTCTGATACATTTTCTACCTCTAGAAAATTCTTTTCCCTGAATGAGTGGTTTAGGTTGGAAGGGACCTTAAAGATCATCTAGTTCCAACCCCCCTGCCAAGAGAGGGTCACCTCCACTAGCCCAGGTTGCTCAAAGCCCCATCCAGCGTGGCCTTGACCTTCCCGCTATCACCTTACATTCCAGATCTTGTGACATAATATTTGGCAACTCACTCCCATACCAAGAGTGAGGTCAGTACTGGAATTACACTAACAGGAAACTACAGGAGCTTTTGCACAAATACCCATCTAAGACACATTGGACCAAAATACAGAAAAGGTAACTTATTTCTTAGTTCTAACATAAAATAAATATTCTAACCCTCTGGCCCAGGTGGGGAGAGGGGAAGATGGAAGCAAACAAGATTTTCTTCAAGGGAACCATTTACAGGGAGTGTGATGAAGGTGTTGCACAGTTTTAAGTAATCATAACAGGCCACATTCAGCTCATTTCTAGAGGTACTTTTCTTTTTCTCACCCTGCCAAATAAGGTTTTAAAGGCAGCTGCAATTTCTTGACGCTGAGCATTGTTTCTGCTGGTAAGAATCTTCAGAATAGTTTCCTCATCAGTCCCTGAAGTTAGAAAGAACAAAGAGTTACAAACACACTCTAAAAACCAAACAGCAGTGTCACAAACTCAAAAAGCAATGAAAGATTCCTTGAAAGTAACAGTCAGCCTGCTGACGAACAGCAGAAGCATTTAAGTAATAAATGTCACCCTAGCTCAAGCAGAGACCCCAGGTTTGGTGTTCTGCTGTTGCAAAAATATGACTGGAGGACCTACATGGTGTTTGTTCTCCATCAGTGCTCTGTTCCAGACACAGCTCAGAGCACCCAAAGGCATCAGCTATAACATTCAGTCACAGTCTCTATTCCACACAGGAGCCTCGCCTTTGGCTCACCAAGTGATTTACTTTAGAATAGACAATCTTCCCACTCACAGCAAAACTCAGTCCAGTAAACCCAGACACCCCAGAGAACAGAAGCACAGAGCTATTATTCATTTTATATGCAACAGTTTGCAAGGTACCCCTCAAAGCACAGCATCTCACTAGCCCCACTGAATTTGCCAATAGTCTGAGGTGTATCAGGTTTCCCTTCTTCCTTTCATTCTGCCTCCTCCCACGGGTGGCTTCAAAGAAACCAGCAAATTAGGATTTGCTCTCACAGGGAAATTTTGGGACAGAAAGCTACAGCATGAGTTTACAGACCTCTTGTTAGTTTACATTCACACCATATGCCTTGTTCACAGTAGCTGTAATGGGCTTACACACTCCCAGACCAAGGCACAAGCACAGAGCTTCTACTACACTGTCATAACTCTCTGCAGTTGTCATCTGTAAATCCACAGCCCAGCTTACTGTGCAGCAAAACTCTGTGTGCCTGTGGAGTATCAATTTTTAGTGGGGAAAGTGCAAATCACCACCTTTTTTTTTTTTCCTTTATGCTAACCTGAAAACAAACATTGAGCAGCACAGTCAAAACTAGGACATGCCCAGACTCCTGCAGTCCTGGGGTTGTCATTCCATGGCATGTAGACACGTGCTCTACCCTTATCAGCTATTATAAAAAAAGTAGTTCAGAAAAGATGTTTTCAAAGGAGTGAAAGCCCTTTCCTTTTTTGTGAAATAAATTAATCTTACCCATTCCCTTCATGGCTTTACGAAGAGCCTCTGCATCAGCTCTGGCATCAAAAGGAGAGAAGGCTGTCACGGTGCCTCTTGTGTACTAGAGAGAAAGGGGGAAAAGGGTGGGGGGAAAGGGAAAAATCTATTAAATGGATGATAGCATCTTTCAGTTCTCCACACATGAGCTCTGACAAAATATGAGTCCACAATCCAAAAGATGATAGCATTATTCTTGCAATTGTCTGACTAAACAGCAGCCTGTGGATATTTAAACACAAGTCTCACTCAAAAGGTACTGCTGTGGCTTCACTCAGCAGTACAGCAGCTAAGTGCAGGTGTATTTACATACTGGTACTTGGCAGGATTGGCATTTACAACACTGGAGCCTGAATGCAGGAAAATGACTATGAAATTATCATTTGTTAAAGTAATTTGAGAAATTGTTTGCACAAATTGTGTACGCTAGAAAAGCTACACAAAGATCCAAGACATATTTGGAAATAAGAACTTCCTCTCCTCAAGAAAAACCTACTGGAGCTCTCAACCAGTATCACACTGATTATTTTCCATCACGTTGCAAATGAGGCCTACTGAACCCTGCAATGACTTCAAATTTTTCATCATGTTTCTTTTGGCATAAGCAACTTTTTACTCAAATGATTCAGCTACATTTCTCACAGCAGTTAACAGGTAAAAAGAAATAACAGTTCAAACATAAGGATAAAAGATTGCTCCATCCAAAGACAAAAATAATTCTACTAGGTTTCCATGGAACATGGCTCTTTGGGGACTTTCTCTTTGGGTCAAACACAAAAGGATATTCAATGCCCTTATGAAAAGTCTTGCCTTATTTTAAACAGTTCAAGAACCTACATATGTATAGTACAGCAGCCCATTTATAAACTATAAAAGTCGTGTGATGGCTAAAAGGGGAAACAGCTGGGTTTTGGGAACAGGGAGGTTTTTCTAACAGGGAAATTTCTTGTAAGCATCACTGTATAAAAGTAGAATCGCTGCAGGCAGGGCATTTTTCCACTCTCAAGAAAGAGGACGAAAGGAAACGCCAAGACACCTGCTGAGACTGGCACCAGATTATTTCACAGACAGCACAGCCATTTGGCCTCCGCGATACAGCCCTTCCCTCGGGTTAGCCATTTCAGCCATAGGAGCGCTCTGGTTTCGGGTCAATGTACTCATCCAGGATGGGTCAGCCAGAAGAGCACGGCGAGAAAAGAGCGGGCGAGCACTAACCAGAGCTGTCCTGAAGCACTGCTGCCCCTCAGGCCACCCGTGTGTTACTGCCACCTCCCTACCCCTGCCACCGCAGGAGCAGTAATGAATTAGGTTAGGTTTACCTCCACCGAATTTTGGCACATGAGAACACAAAGTATCATGCTGTTTTAGAGCAACCACAAACTTTTTTTTTTTTCCAAGTAGATGCATTCCAGTATCCAGCGTACTTCAGAGGCATGACAATTCCCCTGAAATATTCTGCTTTCCCCATTATAAGCACATTTTTTGGCAGTAGTTCAAATTTAGGCACAGCGATATGTACTTACTGTTATTTTCCTAGCTAACTCCAAAGGTTATAATGAAAAAAAATCTCAGTGATTGGGACTCAACTTCATAAATCAAATTTAATTTGGTAAAACAGATAAGGACTGAAAAGCCTCCCCTTCCCCTCCCTTATTACCCCACCAGCCTGCATGGGGTTATTTAAAATTGTCCTTCCTGCTGTTTTGTTTCATCTCACCTTAACTAATATTATAGAATTACCACAATTCTCCTTTGGACATGACTAATGGTCAACAGGTCTCAGAGGAAACAGCTATTGATCTTTAACTTAAAAGTTTCCCTTTGCTTATCTTATAAGCAAGTGGAATTCCCCTTCACAATTCCTAAGTCTTGTGACAACAGCCCAACATCCCTCTGCAGCTGTTTCAGACAACAATGTGTGAACTCTAAATGCTAGATTAAATCTATCTCTGCATCATCCTCCTCATTTTTGTTAACTAGGAAGAATCTTTCCATAACTCTCTTTTCCAAAGCCCAGCATGGAAAGCCCCAGTATACACAAAGCTTGATGAACAGTTCCTGAAATTCTTCTGGTACAGCTGTAGTCTAAAAGTGACTTCTTGATGTCTGAGCACCAGTTGCATTCCAGGCATTCCATTTTCATGTTTACTAGATTTTGGCTACCTACCTGCCACGGTCACCCTTGAGCTGCACTGAGCTTGCAAACCAGAAACTTTGCTGCAGCTCTACCATCCAGCATAATAAAAATCCACACCACCTAAGTACCACAGAGACAGCAGCTATAATGGCAGAATCTCCCGCTATGTCTGCTGCCTGTGACTCTATGCTGGTCCTCAGGACAAGCTTGGATACAGAATTGTGGGCCTGACTCCAACCTACAGTCTAACTGTTCTAAACCACCATCACCGCCTGAACCCCTGAGGGCAACTTTCAGTCATGGAGAATGTAGAATGAACCAGACATTCTGAACAAAATAATAGATCCAAGCAGAAGTTTCTGACAGAAGCCAGACACTCATTGATCAGACAACTCAGCTACGGTTTCAACATTAAGTAGAGTTTAAACTTTATTGAAAGAAACTGGTTCTTGCAGGTGGATCACAGCATCACAACTGCTATGCCATCCTGACCTAATATGAAAAATGGTGAACTGAAAGACAACTATTTAACATTTACTTACAAACTTCATGACTTTTTATAGAGGTAAATACTTACTTTTAGTATCTCCAAGAGTGTTCCTTGCCATTTATGCAAACAGATACAAAGTAACCCTACAGGCACACAGAGGCTTTAGTTTCTGTTAGTAAATTTCCCATCCAGTAGAACCCAACACACATCAATGGAAAGGAGAACATAAAATGTGATATAAATCCTTTTGTAATCTGGAGTAATCTCTTACTAAATAGCAACATCCTACACCAGAGAGTAAAATACAAAAAGAAGGACAACACATCAGACCTCCACAGAAAAAACAACGTAAGCTTCTAACATCCAAAGCCCACCCCCATTCTTCCCTTTCTGATTTCCCCAATGCACTGACTGCTCTTAACCAATCCTGTGTAGTGCAAGCAGTTTGTAACCGTACACTAGAAATAAACAGCAGCTTCCATTTTCTGCAGACACCTACCAACGAGAACAATGAACCCCTAGATACACAAAATTAGCATGAAGAGGAAAAGCAGAGGAAAGAAGAAAAAGAAAAAAAAAATAAAAAAAAAGAGACAGACTTCAAAGCAAGAGATGATCTTGCTTTAGAATTTATGCCCTTCCAAATGAGGAAAGTCATGTTCTTGGATATTTTTGTTCATTCTGCTCTAGCAAAAAGTCTGCAGGAGAAGAAGATACAATCTTATCAGGTGAGACGTTTCTAACCAGCACCTCAGAGCCACGTTAACTTCTCCCAAGAGACAACTTTGGCTTCACAGTTTGATGTCATGTGGCCAAATATCCTGGCAACTGCACTATCTCTAAGATCAACAATAGCCATTTAACAAGGTTCCTTTTAATTTTCCCCACCATGCACACAAAAAATTTTCCACCCACAAGATCCCATGTTTAGCCACTCTTAAACACAAAGTATTTGTTTTCAGCAAACAAAAGACCATCCTTGAGCTAATTCAGACCTCTTCCCAGCTGCCCTCGCCCTGTACCCCACTCACTGCAAGTTCTTACCAGTCAGATCTCCCATAGATGAAGGGCTACCCCTTTCACAATGCTGCTCTGCAGCAACAAAAGCAAAGCCTCATCCATCTGCCACGGGAAAGCCCGGTGTCTAGTGCAGAAAAGGTGGTATGTGACTATTTTTAAAGCAGCTGTCTGTTTACAAGATGGTCCAGGAAAGCTCTGGAGTGGTAAGAATGAACACTGAGAATGTCTTCCAGCACACAGGTTGACAGAGAAGGTGAGCTATTTTCAGAAGACAGAAGAGAGCCCAGAAGAACAAATGGTAGAACAAATGAAAGAGTGCCATTAAAATTTCTTACATGAGAATGGCAGAGAAAGCACAACACAGTGTTCATCGGTAAACTGAAAGCTTTTATGACCATTGAAGGCCACTGAGATCCCAGTTCAAATTGAGCATTAAAACATCATGTAAATCATACAAATGCACAACTATAAAGATTCCCCTACAAAACACCTCTCTAAGTTTAGTAATGCTTCAGATTGTCCACTTAAACGGAAGGAGTAAGCTCTGGTCAGCAGACTATATTCGCATCTGCCCCACTAAATTTAAACTCCTGGCAAAAACCAGAATTACACAACATCTGTGTTGAACTCTGAGTCAGTACACCACGGTGACACCACAGACAGGGAGGAGAGCAGGGGGGAAAGAAGGGAGAAAGAGGGGGTGGGAGAGAGGGAGACGAGAAGAACGAGCAAGAGCAATGTAGGAACCAACGCAGAGACCTTTGCAAAAACACTCAAAAAACCTATCCTCCCAAGAGACTCGACCTCTCTAAGAGCTGCTTAGGACCTGAAAAAGTGTTTGTACTCTGGAACGTGAGACATAATCCTCTGAAGCACCACTGGAGTTGGTGATACTATTTCTGTGCTCCAAGTCACACGTGCACATTGGCAGAACAGGAACTCCAGATATAGTGCACAGCAGCCACACCTTCACCAGCAGCAAGCAATCCTTCCCTGGCAGCTTACAAACGGATACACAAAATGCTCCCAACTTCACATTCTGGGAGCAGGAGACCAACACAGAGCAGTCCACAGCACACAAGCAGAAAATTCTCTTGTGTTGCTTTCCTTTGGGATTTGTGAATTAGCAAACATGGGGATGCATTTCCAAGGCAGGTAGTTCATCACGCAGGAACAGACGGTACCATGTGTGCATGTGCATTAACAAAGACCACTACACATAGAGATGTGTGAGAAAAGGCAGCTTGTTAGAGCAGCAGCATTGCTCCAAAGAAAGCAGATAAACATGGGCATGGAGGGACCAGTCTGCACAGCGTATTAGCGTATGCTGCGGTTTTCCCAATAAATGAATGAACCTTTTTGTCCTGGACATGGAACACACAAAATCCTTCAGGTCTCGGGGAAAAAAAATGAAAAAGAACATCTTCCCATAACTGAGCAAATACTTCAGTGACCAAGACTCCAAAGATAACTTACCTTCTTCAAAGGTTTTATTCTTCAGTGATGTATCTAGACTAAATTGCACCTCAGCACACTGTGCTGTGCAGCCTTTTTGAACTCTGAAACTTCAGCTGTACATATAACTAACTACTGTCAATTGAGGCTTGACATTTCATGGTTGACAGGCATTTTCATTTCTTACCTTTACTTCATGGCACAACAAAATTTAGAAGAGACACCTGCCATGAGGAGCAGAGCTTACTCTTCAACTTCTTTTTTATTTTTATAAAATTAATTACAGGCTACAAAGCTTTAACACCCCCAGTCTTTCCTGACCGGATAATCACGCAAAGAATGCTACTGAAGTGGAAAGCAGTCCTCTGAACATGGAAACTGGAGGACAAGGCCTACCTACTATAAGACCTCATTGTTCCAATGACTTCAGTCTGCCACCAATTAGTAATTCACTCCTAGGTGTTACCTCAGGCAGCAGAAAACTCTACTACGTGAAGACAGGAGTAACTGGTTTGCACTACTGAAGAATGAAATACTCTTTTAACAAAGATCAAGAATTAAAGTTTGTGTCTCTATGGAATAGACAAGAGAATTGCAAATGTCCATGCTTTTACTAAAAAGAAACTACCCTCAAGTGTATAAGCAGTGCTACACATACCATAATAAAAGGCAGATCAGTCTGGTCAGATGCCCTGCACTTGCATGGGCACGGGTCCCTGTATTCCTAAGATCCTGCAAACCAGGCTTGATGTTTAAATAGAATAATCCCCTATTTGTCCATAAATAAACCCCCCAAACCCATAACTTCAAGGATTTAGTGGATTACTTTTTTTTTGTTTCAAGTGAGGAACCTTTTCTTTGTTTTAAAAGTAAATCCTGACAGAATATGGGTGTTAAAATACCACTAATCATTCCACTTACCGAGTTAAAATAATGAAACCGCTACTACATTACTGCATTACTGTGCAGTTCCTCTGACCTTTGCAAAGGTACTCATACAACTTGATGGCTTTCACTGTACATAGCAGTATAAAACCTCTAAGTATGCCGTTAAACTCTTATTTTACTTTTTCAGAGCAAGCGTTTGATGTAACTATAGAAACATACACTGGAACCCACCCCATTTTCCAAGTTTTCGTTTGGGCTCACAGGTTACAGCAGCGACAGAAGGATTGCAAAGGAAAAAATCCTACCAGATGAAGCATGGTGTGACAGCTGCAAGGCTGCCACAAGAATTAAGGCTTTTTTAAGGGAAAGCTGGGGACAGGAGTACTGCGCCAGAGCCTCCAGAGGCACAGCCACAGCAGTATGGGTTTTTTTTCCTTCCTCCTCCAGTGGAAGAAGCCTCCACCCAAGCACAATATAAACACACGATACTGAAAACTTGGCCGAATTAGTGGAAACTGACGGGAAAAAAAAAAAATCAAAATCAAAATAAGTTGTGCCTGACGTGGGCCTCACATGATTAGCAGCTCTTCCCGTCCCCTTCCCCTCCACGTCTTCCCAGGCTTGGGGATGGGTTGATTAAAGGCAGGCCGAAAATAAATCAGTGAGGAGTAAAAGTTAAGGAAACGGGTAAGATGAGGATGTCCCGGGACCGGCCGCGGCTGGGCAGGGGCGCGCCCACCGAGGGGCCGCGGCGGCTGTTTGCTCGCCTCACCTTCGCCATCTCTGGGATCNCGCCTGCCGTGCTCCCCCGCAGCGCCACGGGCCCCGGAGGGGACCTGGCGGTCCGGCAGGGGAAGGCATTACTAGGTCCGAGCTCCCCCTGGCCGGGGGGCAATCCTTTGGCTCGGGCCCATTCCTCAGGAAGTCACGTTCGAAAAACAAACAAAANCGCCGGGCCGGGTCCGAATCCGAATCCGAATCCGAATCCGAGTCTGAGTCTGAGTCTGAGTCTGCAAAGAGATGCNACAAAAACAAAACACCAAAAAACCCCAGTTCCCATGAATCTGAAGAGGATCATAGCCCATCACTAATGGGCAAGTCTGTAGTGAATTTTGAAGCAGGCATTTTAGAATCATAAAATGGTTTAGGTTGGAAGGAATCTTAAAAATTGTCAAGTTCCAACCCCCTGCCATGGGCAGGGACACCTCCCACCAGACCAGGTTGCTCAAAGCCCCCTCCAGCCTNTCACCGCAAGCCGGTCCGCCGAGCCGACACCGCCCAGAGCTACTGGGAGCGCTGAGTAAGACGGGAGGGAGGGGNAGCTTCCCTGGGTACCTGTTGCAGTGTCTCACCATCCTCACAGTAAAGAATTTCTTCCTAATATCTAATCTAAATCCCCCCTCTTCCTATCACTCCATTCCCTGACAAAGAGTCCCTTCCCATCTTTCCTGTAGCTCCCTCTAGGTACTGCAAGGGGCTACAAGGTCTCCCTGGAGACCTTTTCTTCTCTGGGCTGAACAACCCCAAACATCTTAGCCTGACCCTATAGCAGAGAAGCTCTAGCCCTCTGATCATCTTTGTGCCCTCCTCTGAACTCACTTCAACAGGTCTGTGCCCTTATGTTGGAGGCTCCAGAAATGGGACACAGTATTCCAGGTAGAATCTCACGAGAGCAGAATAGCAGGGCAGAATCCTGCTGGCCACGCTTCTTTTGATGCAGCCCAGGATGCAGCTGGCTTTCTGGGCTGCCAACACACACTGATGGGTCATGTTAATTTCTTGCCCAACCAACACCCACAAGTGCTTTCCTCAGGGCTGCTCCCCACCCATTTTACTATCTGACCTAGGTTAGCTTCTCAGTAAACTAGGTGAGCAAAATAAGTGCTATGTTGGAACCGAATGTCAGGGCTGTACTATTGGTACAGTAAGAATTCTGGGTGATGATACCTGGTACTTCTCAACATCTTAGAGTGGGACAATTTCACTGACCCATGTATAGAGAAGATATATCCAGTCTGGGAGAGCAATGAGGATGCAGTCTGCGTGGTTATTCAAAGAACATTTTCATCTAAAGCTGGAGACTTGCTCCCTCACTCATACAAATGCATTCCAGATTCGTGTCAGATGAAAGAAGGGAAACAATCTGCAAAACAAATGGAATTTAGTGTCTTTGCCAAAGAAAGACATGAACATAATCTTGCTATGTGAGCATTTTAACCTGTAACAGTCAGTTCTGTCTTGAAGTGAGCTGTGTTTACCTCAGAAAACACCAACAGAAATGCAGACTGTGATGTAAATTGGCCATCACCTCTTTTTGCCTCAGAAGTTCAGTAAAAACATGAGATCCACCCAGCTGGCTTCCTGCACAGGGCTAAGGATCAAATCATTTACAAAAACAGCCTGATTTACTTATGAAAGTCTAATTTGAATTTATTCCACTGAAGCAGCATTCCACACATGCGCAAAGACGCAGGAGGGGAATTGTGAGCTGCTCATAACACACATGTGGAAAGGCACATTTGGATTAGACACAGAATAACAATATTTAAGAAAACATTACAGGTTATGAAATGGTTTAAAAAATAGTGGTTGACAATCAAACAGGTTGCCTTAATTTAAGCACAACCTTGCTTACACACACACAGCTCTTTCTGTGAAAGTAAGTCTTTTTCTCCTTCCATGTCATATCCAAAGCAGATACAGCCACACTGCAATCCTGTTTCAGGCTTTACCATCGAGACAGCGTACACATGCACACACACAGAGAAATGCAGGGGATCTAAACCTGCCCTCTTTAACACACTCCAGATTTCTGTCTGTCAGGTTGAGGCACAGTCACGGCAGTAACTGCACACCCAGTGCCAAGTGACACAGGTGTGAGCACAGCCCAATGGAATTCAAACTTCATTAGTGACTCAGATGTGTGATAGGAAAAAAGTTACTGGATAACATGAAAATTCAAAAAGCTTTACCAGTATCCTGTGAACAATTAATAAGGTGTCTAGAAATTAATAAAGCTGTTGTCCTCATCACTTTGAAATATGTTAATACAGCCTCTCTACTACAGCAAATGTCATACACAAAGACTGACACATTACCTTTACTGATACAAACACATCTATTAAACTTCATGAATAAACCAAGCCCTTGAATAATTTGGAAAAAAAGGTGTACATTTCTCTAACGAATTATTTAGCAGTTAGCATCTGACCACCTGGAATGCAACTGAACTACCTCAGAAAGACAGCAGTCCTCCCTCCCTTCCCCTCCTGTCCCCTGCAGCAAGCCTCTCCCAGCGCTGCAAGAGAAGCTTTGAGGTTCGGGCTTGCTGTAATGCCAAGTCTAGCTTAGACCAGGCAGAGTGACATACAATTTCTGCTAGCTTAATAAAAATGTTCCACGTGTCTCCTGTACAACAGCACATGAAGAGCCTGGGGAAAAGCTTGTTTTCTCCCCAGTTCTTCTCTTGTCTTCTGACTTATGAGGGTGCATTTTTCTGTATTACAGAACTTTTGTTTCCTATACCATATTACTAATTTATTAGTAATGATACTAATTACTAATTAATTACTAAAGTCTCAAATTTAAGGAAATTATTGAACAGATGCCTTTAACTCCACTTTTCCCTTTAAACTTCGTATTGGAGGTTGTGGATTTGAAATTAACACATGCCTTTTGCTCTGCAGTAAGTGTCTCCATGTCTAGTGGAGGAAGAATACTTTCATTTCAAGGTACTCAAAATGGTTTTCCACTCATCTACCTTTGAGCATCTTACACATAATAGCTTCTTATTCTAATCTGTGTGCACAGTCTTACCCTCAGCCAAACATGAGGTAATATTTAATCAATCAAAGGTAACTTCTGGTGGAGGACAGGGAAAAAAAATTTGGATGTGAGAACACAGAATATTTTCCTGCTCTGGAGAAGGTCTGAAATACATAGAATCACAGAATCATTTAGGTTGGAAAAGACCCTTACAGTCATTGAATCCAACCAGCACTGCCAAGTCCACCACTAAACCATGTCCCTCAGCATCATGCCCACATGTCTTTTAAATACTACCAGGGATGGCAACTCAACCACTTTCCTGGACAGCACGTTCCAACATGTGATAATGCTTCTGGTGAAGAAATTTTGCCTAATATCCTATCTAAACCTCCCCTGGCTCAACTTGAGGCTGATTCCTCTTGTCCTATTGCCCGTTACTTGAGAGAAGAGACCAACCCTCACCTCTCTACAACCTCCTTTCAGGTAGTTGTAGAGCTAGTCGTAGAGAGTGATAAGGTCTCCCCTCAGCTTCCTTTTCTCCAGGCTAAACAACCCCAGCTCTCTCAGTCTTTCTTCATACAGACTTACTCTCCAGACCCCTCACCAGCTCCGTTACCCTCTCTGGACAAGCTCCACCACCTCGATGTCTTTTTTTTGCGGTAAAGGACCCAACACTGAACACAGTATTTGAGGTGTGACCTCATCAGTGGGAAGAACAAATGGACAATCACTTCCCGAGTCCTGCTGGCCACACTGTTCTTGGTATAGACCAGGATGCTGTTGGCCTTCTCAGCCACCTGGGCACACTGCTGGCTCATATTCAGCCAGCAGTCAACCAGCATGCCCAGGTCTTTGTCTGCCAGGCAGCTCTCCAGCCACTCTTCCCCAATCCTGTAGCGCTGCAGGGGCTTGTTGTGACCCAGGTACAGGACCCAGCACTTGGCCTTGTTGAGCCTCATCCCATTGGCTTTGACCCATCAATCTAGACTGTCCAGATCCCTACGTACAGCCATCCCACCCTCAAGCAGATCAACACTCTCACCCAACGTGGTGTGGTCTGCAAACTTACTGAGGGTGCACTTGATCCCCTTTTCCAGGTCGTTGATAAAGGTATTCAACAGAAGAGGCACCAATACTGAGCCCTGGGGAACACCACTTGTGACCGGCCACCAACTGGATTTAATTCCATTCCCCACAACTTCAGTGATGATGAACTGCAACGGTATGAAAAGGTTAAACATAGGAGAAAAGAATCATCTTCTTGCCAACAGATTACATTAGGAATAAAATCTACTCTAGTAAATCTAAAATGTCATCAACATTTGTTTAAGCAAGCAAATATTTGCATAACTTCATGAAGCAAGGAGGCCTGGGGGAGCAGGGGAAATGTTAGAGTAAAATCATGTGAAAGATTTGCCAGTCCGTTTGGCAAGAGCAGGTGTTTGGGAAAAAATAATCTCCCAATCATCACTGAATTTCAGTCTTTGAATTGATCTGAATGCAAAGGGAAGAGGCAGAAATAGCTATACCAACAAATCCAGAATGAACCTGAAGATACAAACGTATAACTGGAGGGAAATGTATATTGCACTCACTGCCTTCAGTGGAAATAATTTAAGTTGGACTCTCATAGTTGCAGGTGGAGACTCATAAGCATCATATGTGGGACCTTCATGGTCACCATGGGCAAATATTTAACCTGACAGCAGCTCTAGTGTTCAATAGTATTCACCCACAAAACACAAACAAGCCTCCTAGGTTTAGTATAACTTTTTTCTTTTTTTTTCTTTTTTGATAAAGCCTAATTCTTACACAAGGAGCAAAACCACGTTAGGTGAAAGCAGTCTTCGCCCCATTCAAGCTCCTCTCTGCTCTTTGAATCTTCAAACACTAGCAGAATCATACCAGGATGTAACAGTCAACAGTCTGCTTCCCAGTCTGCTGCTGCTGGCGCAATGCACTTCCAATCCTTCCTTAGTGCAGAGCTGCAAACCACCTGGAACAATAAAAGGCAATAAAATACTATGAAAAACAGTGTGGCAGTGCCTTAGGGATATATTTAGTTCTGGCACACATTGTGACTTTGCAATCAGGCCCCTGTCAGTTCCTGATCTGCTTCAAGGCACAGGTCATGTCCATAAAAAGTGAAATTCTGGTGTGGGTCTCAAAGTCACATGTTCAAAGGAAAACAAAATGCTCAAAAATCACTCTGAGGCTGAACATGCCTTGATTAAGTAACCAGGAAGTGTTCAGCAGCCAGAAAGCCAAAGTAGCCTCAGAAGCACAGGTAACATTAGCAGCCTTGTACTTCCTCAGGAGGCAAAGATGGGATTGTATCAATTTGGGAATACACTCCAGGGTCAGTTTTTTGCTCTGGAGATACATTGACTAGTGCTGCCATGTCCGAGCTTACTGCTTCCCTCACCTAAGCTGTTGAAAAGGCATTTAAAAAACTACACATTAATCCAAAGCCGAATCATGGCGGGG